>CM019183.2:15780707-16309884 GCA_009739505.2 Apolygus lucorum
CCGATCATCCTCACGTCTTCCGATTTAACCCAGCAACAACCTTGCGAGTCATGCAGACTCCTTTCGATATTCAGGATTCCACGCAGCGGTCGGAACCTGGAAAGCAGTCGCATGAAAAATTGAGAATGGAAGAAAACGTCTGCCACGTATCGTCCTCACGTAGGCGGAATCTGGCGGGCAGAATTAGTTGGTGTCAATATGCTTGGTGATACTACGTGCAGGTTACCCTTGCGTTGTTCGAGGGATAAAACGTTCGCAACTCGCAAATTTCCATTGTTCCAGTGGGACTTCTTTTCGAATTGTTTGCTAATTTCTGAAATAACTTGACCGTGTAATATAATGTTATTGACATTTTATGTCTTTACTATGGCACATGAATGAAAAATCGTCACGTTACGCGTTACGCGGGGAGCGTTACGCGGAAATTTCTGATGATTTACACGTACAATCAATCGTTCCTAGGGAAAACTAACTTCCTCATTTTACACCCCACAAAAATCGTTCACCACTCATTGGAAAGCTCTCAATTTATTAAACATAAGACATAAAATGTCTCTCATGGTTGTTTTGTTTGTTGCAAGTAAACGAAAACAGTCATCACCTGTCGTTCACCAGGTTAAATCAAGGTGTCACAATTAAGGGGGTCTCAGTCGGTCGCTGCTCGTTCCTCGTTCCAGATTAGTATTTCCCTAAATTACAGAGGCTTAAACTTTATAAGTTGTACGTAACATTGCCGCTGGAATAATTAAAATCGAACAATTTCCAGAGAAAAATGGGAAAACCTAACTGATTAAACTGGGTTTTCCCATATTTCTTATCCCCATATTATTATAATAAAATAATATTCGAATGTTCAATTTGAATTTACCCAGGGGAACAAATGAACTGCTTTCCTCCGTCTTCTACTACTAGATTACGTAACTCTTGCTATTCACACTCGTGATTCTGATTTAGTGTAAGTCCAACCCAAAAATCGAAAGCTACCAAAATTTATATTCGATTTTTGGATTCTACGTACTTTGAATTGTAAACCAACACATTTTGAGGGTGGTGTTAAGCTTGTTCCATCCCCTCTCTCTGTCTCTAAGTGCGGTGTCCACTCTCTTCTGATGCAGCTGGTCTGAGGTAGGGGTGTGTCGGTCCAGGTATTTCCCTGGTACGGTTACAGTGACAAATATGTAACCGTTCCAAATTACCGGTACAGTTCCATTACCAGTACAGGCGATCAAATCCCACTCACATGGCATGGATGAAGCAGGCAGTCAAATCTCTATCGTCCTTCTTCCATGCTTATGATCTCAACTTGCAATGCAACAGCATCATTTTCCTTGAAAATTCGCTTGAAGGAAGGAATTTGAACAAGCGTTACAAAGAGAAAATTTATTATAAATGATAGTGACCAAACAATTCAAAGAAGGAATAATTAGGGGTGTGTTGGTCCAGGTATTTCCCTGGAATGGTTCCAACAGTCACGGTGACAAAGATGTAACCGTTCCAAATTACCGGTACAGGCGATCAAATCCCACTCACATGGCATGGATGAAGCAGGCAGTCAAATCCCTATCGTCCTTCTTCCATGCTTATGATCTCAACTTGCAATACAATAGCATCATTTTCCTTGACAATTCGCTAAAAGGAAGGAATTTGAACAAGTGTTACAAAAGAGGCAATTTATTATAAATAATAGTTACCAAACAATTAGAGGAAAGAATAATGACGTTGCAGTTTAAGAACTTAACATGACAATAATAAATTATTAATACTGGAGACAACTTCCATGCTAACCAGTCCAGAAGATAACTTCCCGCTCAAGAGCCATTCCATGAACCATTCTCAGTCCATGGAAGTAGTAAGGGCGCTTCCAGGTACAACATGGAACAGAACTGAGAACAAGATCCATGCTTACCGGTCCAAAACCCTTCCCGGTCCAGAGCCATTGAACCATTCTCTATGATATCTTATCAGTCCGGTTCCATCCTTACCAATCAGAATGATCAGATTGATGAGATGATTGATCAGATCATTCTGATTGGTGAGGATGGAACTGGACCGATGGAAAAGATTCTCTTCCCGGTCCAGAGCCATTTCAAGATATCTTATCAGTCCGTGGAACTGGACCAGTAAGGGTCGAGTTTTTGTCACCGCGTGGAACCGTTCCAACCTGATACTCGGTTCCACAGTCCCGGTACAGCTGTACCGATACACCTCTAGGAATAATTTCGTTGCAGTTAATATAATATTACTAATAATAAAATAATACTGGAGACAACTTCCACACTAACCAGTCCAGAAGATAACTTCCCGCTCAAGAGCCATTCCATGATTCTATTATATTCTCAGATCTCAGTCCATGGAAGTAGTAAGGGCGCTTCCAGGTACAACATGGAACAGAACCACTGGGCTGAAAGCTGAATGTGGGAGCCTGAGAAGCGTTCTGATTGGTGGAGCTCCAGGACGTAGTTATAGCGGAAAGCAACAGATAGCGTTGATGATCACTTGTTCCCAACCTCATCACAACAAGTCACCTTGTTTATCACATATTTTTCTCCTTGGTGCGTAAGCGGCCGCATCTAAGTAATTAATTTGATAACATTTAGTAATATTCACGATATGTACGAAAAAATCGAGCGATTTTCAATGATACACTGGGTTTCAAACGTTTCTATGGGTGGCAGTTGTCGATTGAACATTTGAACAACTGGCGATAGGGACAACATCAATTGTAAGGGAAACTTTCGCCTCGATTGGAATTTTCAAGTAATTTTTGCAAATCTAAATGATGATGAAACGAAAAGTTATCAATTTCTGGTCATTCGAAAGGATTTGAAAAGAAGCGGTATGAAGAGTGTGCCCTCTCTCCCCACCACTTCTGTAGTAGTTCCTCAATCCTAGCTGAAAGTAGATAGCGCAACTGAGGCAGCCTCAAAAATGCTTGCCCACCATTTTAATGTTGGCTTTCTTCTCTGTTAACTTGTCTCCGTTACTCTGTGAACAGAACTGAGAACAAGAGCCATCCTTACTGGTCCAGAGCCATTCTCCATGATATCTTATTGGTCCGTGGAATCAGCAAGGGCGCTTCCCAGTACATGGAACTGAACTGTAGACAAGTTCCATCCTTACCGGTCCGAAAGATCCCTTCCCGGTCCAGAACCATTCCAAGAAATCTTATCGGTCCCTGGAACTGGACCAGTAAGGGCTGAGTTTTTGTCACTGCATGGAACCGTTACAAGTTGATACTCGGTTCCACAGTCCCGGTACAGCTGTACCGACACACCTCTAGTTTGAGGCACCACCAAGACTAGGTGGAAACAGCCCTCAGATATTGGTTGGTTGAGCACCTGAGATGTTGTTCAGTGCCTCGGGTGTTCAGTTTAACGAAATTTGCTGGTCTTCACTGTCCAGTCCCAATGGTGGAATCCAGGGAGGTTTTTATCACATCAACATTGATCATGCGAGCTTGTTGATTATTTTCCCAACACAATAAATATTCCAAATTCCCTGATTTCAAGATAAAACAGTATTTATAGTATCATCAATACCCAATGGTCCTTGTCTTGATTCTGGGTACATCCCCATTTGTAGAGGCTGTGAAAACCTGGGAAAATTTTTGTTTCGATGCAGCACTATCTTTTATTTGAGAATAGTACTGGAGGGTCGTCCCTTCTAGCCCTTAATACTGATAAAAAAAACATAATGAAAACGTAACTGCTAATTTCAAGTTCAAACATCATGGTTTTTATTGTCATCCGTATGAGGGGCATTCTCTCGTTTAATCATCTGGTTCGTTCTCTTTGGTTAACGTCCGAATCTTCCGTTCAGATAATATGAGTGGAACTACCACGTCCGCGGGAATATCGCGTGCCGGCTAGCCATTAGCCTTAGAAAGTTTGGCTTTATGGCCTCGTATAACCACCGCAGCATCTCCCCTTCCAGCGCCATATCGCCCCAGTTCGCTCGGGATGAGGGGATTTCAACTCCAGCTGTAACCTCAATTCCCGTTCACGTGCAAAGTACACGATCCTGTGAAAATTCTGATTCGACTGACCATCGCGATTGGCATTTATTTCATGGTTAGCCCTAGGAGGTCACACTTGTATTCAAAAAGACTGGATTTAGTTACTCATTCTATTAAAAATTTGTTTTTGGTTCATTATTTTCAATGATGAAAATAATCGACCAGGAAAATGAATATCGCACCCAGGCTAGAAAAGTGACACAATCCAAAAAGCACAATTTTTCAGGACAGCGAAAAAACAAAACGGCCTTGACTAAAAACTCTACAGCACCTTTCTAAACCTACCAATCGAACCAGTTTTTTCTTGTTTATAGAGGATAACTTCTTTAGAATGGAAATATGCCATAAAATTCGTTTTTAAATGTTGTTTGGCGTCTCAAATATTGATTGAACAAATTATTTTTGAGTTATGCCACTTTTCGTGGTACACTTTCATGTGCTTTTCGCAGTTGCGACGTCATCCCAACTCTTGATAAGTGCTAACTTGAAGTTCTTCCTCTGAAGATCTTGCCGAATTGTTCTTAACAGTAGTATTTTAGGGATGGGTGTTACGAAAATGGCAACATCGATAATAGAAACAGGTTTATTCTCATTAAATAGGTAGGTAACCTTGTAAATACAAAAAGTGTAGTCATGAAGAAAATGAACGAAATTCATAAACTTTATCAAATTCTAATAAGTAGGGCTTTTCTCCTCAAACTTTAAAGTAATGCTCATTATAAGGCACTTTGTTGGAAAACAAAACTAGTCTTCTCGCAGTCTTTAAAGATTATCAGCCTTTTGTTATCTTAATACTAAGCAAGGCTCAAAACAATAGGAACCATAATACCAAGGAACAAATTAGGCACTTACAATTTATATCACGAAACACACTCAGTTGAAACTCTTATTAAAAATAGAATCTTAAAAAAATATTACTCTATTTTCTGCGAAACTAGTGGCCTAAATGACAGGGGTAGGTAGGGATACATTTTCAGTCTTGAAAGCACGAACAACATCAGAACGATAGTAGAACAACTTCATCTTTGACTAAAAAATCATAAAGTAGATTTGGCAAACAACGGAATAGAAGCTTGACAACAAACAGAAAAAAAATCTTTCAGTCTAATCAAAAACTGAATTATATTGTTCATGAAATTTTGGAACTTGGTTAGCAGCAATTAGGCTTCTGATAACTGAAACCTTTCTTTCACCAACTTCAAGTTTTTTTGAATAGGTTGGGACTAAATTTATATCACTGAGATCCGTCTGATTGGCACGCCTCCGTCGACAACGAGTATCAATTTTCAAAAAATCAGTGTTCAAATGAAGTCTTGACAAAAAGCACACCTGGCTCACTCTTTTCAGCCATCATTACTCTGGTCCAAGAATCATCGGATTCGTCATTGATGTTGTCCAGGTCTCTGTTGTGCTTTACTCTTTTTTTATTATCTGCATAAACTGCTTTGTCTTCTTCTGTCTACATCTCGAGAGCTGCTTCCACAATTCACTTACTCCTTGAGGACATAGTGCAGATTAGTGGCTGAAAATAAAAATAACTAATCGTTAAAACAGTATAAAACGTTCTATTCCGTTGATATCAATTCATCAACATCAACAAAATGAATGAATTTTCTCACCGTCCATTCTTCAGTCAAACAAAATTTCAATGTTCACTAGAGCTTAGTCATAATGATAAAAAGTAAGTAAGTTGGAAGATATTTAGAGATTTTTACTGATGAAACTTTACAAAACTAAACCGAAGTAGGTAATAACTCCTATCATTGCATGCAGAATTGCGGCAGGAAAGGTGACATAAATCAAAAGTTGAAGGTAGAAAATAGGCCTAAGTCTAAATAAAAATCAATTTTTTTTCAAGAAAAGCGTTACAACTCGAAAAGTGTCACTTTTCTAGACTGATTATTAGAAACAAACACTTACGCCAGTGTTGCAGTTGGAGTTATGACGGTATTTCTCTCCACACGAAGTCTGATGATGCACTTTTCTAGACGGAAGATGGCTGAAAGTGTGCCACAAGAAAAGTGACACTAGCGCTTTTCTGCGACCAGCATTTGAATCTCACATGAGACGATTTTTCAGACGAAGCTGGGAAGTCTGAAGATTATTATCGTGGTCCTAACTCAAAACCGGCCAATTTTGGATTGTTGTGTCACTTTTCCAGCCGGGGTGCGATATATACTTTAGGGGGGGAGCTCAAAATTTGATGGTTTAAGTTTCAAGGTTGGTTGTAAATTACGAAAATCGAAAACAAAATTTGGAAGAATACAAGAAGAATGGAATACAAGAATTGGAAGATGATCCCATAGGAATTAAAGGATGCCCTTTATGAATTGGAAGGTATCTTCCAATCATAAAGGGTATTTTTAATTCATAGGGGACCATCTTCCAATTCATAAAGGGTTTCTTTCAATTCTTAAAGAAGCATCTTCCAATTTATAAAGGGTATCTTTCAATTAGTAGAGTATATAGGTTTTCAATGGTGCTGAATCCAAATTTGAGGTCAATAACCTGAATTTCCGTCCCACCGAAATACCTCTTCCAAGCCTTGTATTTAAAAAAGATTTTTTTCTATAATTTTTTTCTGGAATTGTATTCAGAATTTTCCCATTCGGCATCGTTTTTGAGAAAGTTGAGCTCCATTGTAAGAAAGACATAAAACTCTCCCCTCTCCCGAAGATGATTTCTGTTTCTGGTCTTTGGCTGGGAATAAGTTTCGATCAAGCAATCGAAATGTGTCGTGGCGAAGGTGGAGGGGCTGCCAAATGAAGGCTCGGCCGCTCGGAATGTTTAATAACATCCAGGCAATGGGGAGAGAGAGCGATGCTGCGAGTCGTTCGGAATGCCCATGCCGAAGCTGACGGGTCGATGGTTGAGCATCTCAGCCTCGAAATGAAAATCCTTTGGACAAGCACGTGCGAGCACACGTGTCACTCGAAAAATGCGGCCTCTCTTTTTTTCCTGGAGGCAGTTTGCTTTGTATGCGTCGAATGAACAGGAAAGTGTAAAACCTTGCTCGGCAAGTGTTCGAGTTTGAAAGGGCTTTCTTTGACGAAGGATATTGAATTAGAATCTTGCACGAGCGAAGGATTCCCTCGGTTCATCAACGAATGGTGAAGGGCAGAGAGGCGAGTGGGATGAATTTGTGATGTTTTTTGTTGTTCCCTTTCGTTTCTATAATAATTTATAGTCTTGTAGATGAATCCGTAAGACAGCTGATGGCCTTCCCTGGAAGCCCTCCTAAAGACTTCATATTTCAGATTCGCCTCAGTTTTTACCAGATGATAGCGTTCGAAGTGATAATTTCTATTTAGTGAATCAACGTGTTTCGGTTGTTTCCAACCCTATTGGTTACTATCAAAACACTAAAGTAGACTAGACGTTAGGTGTCAGACCGGCGCTAGTTCTCCCTGGCCCCACGGGGAGCGCAGGATAATTGGGATTACCGATTTTACCGATAATTTGATTTCAATGAGTGATTAACAAGACAGACCCGAGAGAGCAGCAGAGGCAAATTATAGTCTTTTTTTAGGACGTCCCACAGTAAGACTTGGGCGTCCTTATGCGATCGATCTGGGGTGAAGGAGGACAACACTCAACAGAAAGAAAATAACCACACAGTAATCCGTTTCTGACCATTCTGAATCCAAATCCGCGAAAAAACCATAGGTGTATGTCTGTGTGTGAGTATGTGTGTGTGTGTATGTGTGTGTGTGTGTGTAACAAAATCTTGTGTACTCTTCACAGGCCTTAGTTCTCAACCGATTTTCCTGGTTCTTTTTTTGTTCGTCGCGGAAAACTATCTAGTTGTGCACTACGTCGCCGGAATTTCGAATTTTGCCTTTTAAGGGGAGGAAAGGGGGGGTTAATGCTCGAAAAACGTGCGTTTTTGGGCATAATCTTGTGTACTCTTCACAGGCCTTAGCTCTCAAACGATTTTCGTGGTTCTTTTTTCGTTTGACGCGGTTAACTATCTTGTTGTGCACTACGGCGCCGGAATTTCGGATTTTGCTTTTTAAGAGGGTGAAAGGGGGGGTTAATGCTTAAAAAGCGTGCGTTTGCTTGCATAATCTTGTAAACTCTGCCCAGGCCTCAATGTCCAACCGATTTGCGTGTTTCTTTTTTTGTTTGACTCAAATAACTTCCGAGTTGTACATGATTTTACAGAGTACCAAAATTCGCAAGGGGAGGGGGTGAGTGGGGGATTATATTCACAAAATATCAGATTTTTCAATATTTCGGTTCCTTTACTGCTTACTAATTGTACCCAACCTTTGAAATTGAGGAAAAATTCTCATTAAACCTCCGGATTTTCATGAATTATTTTCTGTACCACCATGGAACTAATAGTGGTGCCACCATGGTGCCAGGGCACCATAAACCGCATATTTCGTGTTTTTTTTTTTTGTGTTTCACTTGGAATACGGATGTGAACCTCGACGGACCGCATACCAAAACTAATAGATAAGAGTTCAATGTTACGACGTATTTCCGCTTTGGTGCCAGACTGGCACCATTGTTGGCGTTGGGGTGGGGGTGGGGGGGGGGGGTGAACTCGAATTCGCATGTTGGGTGTCGTAGATCATGGATTTTAAAATGCTCTTCTGATTCGAGGTTCGCATGCCGCTAAAAATGTTATGGTGGATAATGGTAAGAGGTGGGGGGGAGTATCACTTTTCCTTGCCTAAAGTAATAAGTAAATTACATCGAGTGAAACAGTTTTATCACTTACCAACTGGTTGAACTGATCTAATGCTTATCCAATGGGACGTCCCCTGGAATGCATGCATTGCTAAACAATATGTTTCATTATTTCAGTTGAATATAATATATTAAAATATATTCTATCTATGTTATAGATTTTATGTACTAATCTAATAAGAGATAAATTGGCGATTGTTTGCATTAATTTGCGCTCCAATTATCGGTAACATCGGTCATCCCAATTATCCTGCGCTCCCCGTGGGGCCAGGGAGAACTAGCGCCGGTCTGACACCTAACGTCTAGTTTAAAGTAGTAAGTAAAGTAAACAACCATTTCAGGTTGAATTTTCGTCCGACTGCCATTCCTTCTCATGGCTTCCCATCGCCTCACTGCCCTGGGTTGTGACGAGGGGTGCGGAGACTACTCCGAGGTAGTCCGAGGTAGTCCGAGGTAGCGAGGTTGGAAGAGTGGTGCACTTTCAACAAACTAAAATTAAACACGAGCAAAACTGAACAGCTGGCAATCTCACTTAAGAGAGGCGAAGGCAAGACGGCGAGCTGTCTTGGATTGGTGCTCAGTGACGATCTGCGTTGGGCAGGGCACATCCGATCTTTAAAAACGAAGTTGGCACAGACGAACTTCTTATTACGTGAACTTTCTAGATGTATTTCCAAGGAAGTGTTGAAAATGTTGTACTTTGCACACTTCCAGTCACGAATCGACTACTGCTTATTGTTGTGGGGCAACTCGCCAAGTGCTGTTGAAATCCTCCGCCTCCAGAAAGCAGCTTTACGAATTATGTGCGGAGCTGGTTCTTACGACCCATGCCGACCCTTGTTTATATCCATGGGAGTCTTGACAATCTATGGACGGTACATCATTGCGTCTTTTATGGAGGTACACTCGAACAGACAGCTGTTTCCCTCCCACAACCACCCTTACTTCACAAGGAATCATGGAAACCCGAGGATTCCTCGTTGTAGATTGACATCAAGCCAGAAGTACAACGTCAGCTTCGTGTCCGTCAGGCTTTTCAACTCCCTACCCACGAACTTGAGATCAGTATCGCCAAAACTCCTAAAAGCAACGCTTACTAAATTCCTTATTAAAACGCCAATGTACTCCATTCAAAAGTTTATCGAAGCCATTAAAGATATAACCTTATAAATAAGTTACTAGGAACTTCCTTTTATCATGTGACTTGAGTTATATTAATCTATGTTAAATGTTTACTTGTGTTGGATGTTTCGCACTGTTTTGTTGTTGTTGTTGTTGTTTTTTGTTTTTTTCTCACGATTACTACCTATTGGAAATTCGACGATGTAATACCAATTACTGGTGACTTACAAATATATTATTATTATTATATTCGTCGGAGACAGAGCAACATCTCAAACTTGTAGGAAGTAGGTTCTCTCAAGTTCTTTGTTGAACAAGTCTTGGAAGAGATTCTACCTGTTTACCTGCTTGCGACCCAACCTTCCTCCCATGTCCTCTCCTGGCTGAGTCACCCCTTGCTACTTGCCTAATTCAGTAATATTTTTCAATTAAAAACCAACTTCGGCCAATAAATATTTTCATGTGCTCATGACTGTAAACGCTTAGATTGATAAATATACCTCCATCATGGTTGGACGTGTTTTATTCATATATTTGATTAATTCCCTATAAAAATGAAAAATTAATCAATTCAATTTTTTTCGCAAAATCGACAATTACGGCTACGTTTAATTGACATTGATGTTGTTGGTTGTTTCGTTTCTAGAACGATTTATAATCTCGTAGATGATGCCTTACGTTTTGAAAATAATCGTGCTAAAGTTTTCTGAAAGCTGATGGCCTTTGCTGGAAGCCCTCCTAAAACTCCATATTTCAGAGTCGCCTCTTCAGTTTTTAACAAATAATAGCGTTATTTTTATTACGAATCTCTTCGACCTCGTGCAGAACTGGGGATTGCCATCCCGGTAATTAAGCGGCGATTAGCCTGCGGGGCACGGCGCACAGACCAACCCCTCCTTCAAGACTGAGCGGTCGTGCGTTTTATTGCCTACCCTTGCTCCTGACCAACACCGTTTCTTCGGGGTCCGCCCTTAACTTAGAAGAATATTGCTCATCCCCTTCAGTCTTAATTATGTTCACATTAGTGGCTCTGATGAAAACAAATGTAGTCTTGAGCATTAAATTGAACGGAACATGGAACATCAATAATAAAAGTGTAAATCCTTGTCTGAAAATAGAAATTTTTCAGGGGTCGAAAAAAAATAACTAGTTTCAGGGGCTGCCCCTTTCTGTATCCCTTATGGATGGAGATTTATGTTAAAAGCAAGCTGGTTGAACGTGAATTCTATTTGCAAGACTTCTGTGCACAAATTTCGTATACATTTCGGTATTTATTACACGAGGTTTTGATTTAAACCTAACTCGAATTACGAGGTTTTACACTTTCACAATCGAAATGTTAACTACTAATGTTAACCATTAAAATAACAGTTTTAAAAGTGCAGGGATAAAATCGGTACAGCGGTCGGCCGATGGAATCATTGCCAAATTAAAAGACACACTTAATTCACCTTCTCTGTACCTTCATCATCAGTATTTTCTTTTGACCCTCTCAAATATAAGCTTTCTGCGTTGATTGGGAGAGAAATGGCTTGGAAGCCCGCTCAGCTGATCAGTGATCACGGAGGCTTCGTCAGCATTCTCCCTTGATCCGCCATAATCTCGTCTCGAAACGGTATTTTTGACTCATTTTTGATTGTGTTGTAATGGCAAATTGAAAAATAATTTTTTTCAATAGTAATTATTACTACCTATGTTCAAAAAAATGTAATCCCTCCAAAAAATTACAAATCTTTCCGTCCTTCCACCGTTTGCCGTATTGGCTCCATCCGAAGCATTTGGTTGTTCACATTCATTTCTAAAGGGTAACAAGTGGGGAAAAAACATTGTCAAAACGCCCCACCTCGAAAACTTTCGGAATACAGGTGTTGATTTTTTATCAATTTAATAATCACACAATTTTAAATAATTTTTTGACTCTTCCAAGTGCTCTGTAGGATCAATTGATTGCTCGATGAGGATATCTATCTAATTAATAAAGCCAGCTATGATTATTTATACAGAATTATCTATGCAGGAAAATAAGAAAACTTTGTGTAATAATTTGCAGCTCTTTCCCACGAGCATGATTCGAGGCGAAATAAAACAAAAACATGATTAAATTGAGTTTCTTCTTTTCTTAGAAAAAAAAAACATGGGTACTTAATATATTTCGTTGGAATCTCGAGTATTGGCGATCTAGCCTGAAAGTTCTCATCTTGCCTTTTCTCCGTCCATTGAATACTTTTTTTTCAATATTCTTTAATGCACCAAGTATAACTTATTAACAATATTATTTTGAAAATATAGACATACGTTCACAACTAAGATACATCACAGAGTTTGTTGATTATGGTGGATGTTTCACTTCAATGCTTCACAAGTAAGCTAGGTCAAGTGGTTTGGTTTTACTGCTTCAATCTTCTGATGATATCACTTGTATCAAGGAGTTGGACAGCTTCTTCGTTGATGTGACATCTTAGCCGCTGTAGGTGTCTCACAGCTCGTCGCTGTACAGCATCGTTTATTGTTTCAATCCGAAGCTCATGATGGAGAAGTTCGTTTCGAAAGTTCCCTGGTGCATTGACCACCGTTTTCAGCGCATTGCTCTGGAATCTTTGGATGATGTCTCGATTTGACTGAGCCGTACAGCCCCAAAGCTGAGCTCCACATGTCCAGACTGGTCTTGAGGACATGGTTGTACAATGTAAGCTTGTTCTGGATTGACAACTTCGACCGTCTCCCCATTAGCCAATGCATTTTTCTGAATTTTAGAAGAAGTTCTTCCTTCCTTTCTTCTTCTTTCCATCTAAGTTTGGCGTCTAGTGTCATGCCTAGGTATTTGGCTTCATTAGCATTCGGAATAACTTTTCCCATGAAATGTACTGGAATATACTCGATTCTCTTGTTAGTGAAATCGACTTGTACCCTTAGTTTCATTTGTTTTGATTCTCTATTTTACCATTGAATACTGAAACTGTTTTGGTTCTTGTACGTCCCCACTTCTGACACCAATGTGACGATTCTAGAATTATAACATAAATTTGTATAGAATTATACTATAATAATATTATAGTATAATCATATAGATAATATTATTATCTATATGATTATATATAGAACTATAGAATTATAACACACTCAGAATCTAATATCAAACTGGACTTTTAATTTGTCTTCTTCAATTTTTTATTTTTTTATTTTCTGGTAGGGAGTGGGGAAACTTTTTAAGAGAGAAGGGGAGGTTCCACCCCAGTGTTGGATTCATCATCTCGTGAATTATTGTGTTTGGATGCACTGTACCTCTTCTGCTCTCCTCCTCATATCCACTCATTCATAAGCAGGTTGTGAAGAAGGTGTGGCAGACATCATCCTCTTCAATCCCACAATATCTGCACTCTGGGTCGGTGGCTTTCCCGATCTTTACTTAGAAAAAGCGGAAGTATCCATACCCTGAGAGGAATTGAGTCTGGTAATAATTCACCTCGCCGTGTTTTCTCTCCAACCAAGCCTTTAGATCTGCTTTTTTTATTTATGTCTGCTTTTTATATTCAAATATCGTGTCAAGTGATATTGTTGCCCTGAACCCCAACATATCCATGTTTTGGATTCGCTGCACCTTGTTGGAAAAGTCAACTGTTGGTGAGGGGAGGGGAGCATTGAACCAACGATCCCTTCGGGTGATTATTTCCTCGTAAATGTCGAGGACAATAAGTTAAAAAGTGCGCTTCGTGTCAATGGAATGGAAAAGCGGGGAAACAGCTTCGAGGTCGGAGCTGGCTAGGAAATTCGTGGTCGTTCTATCACTCCGTCAATCATTGTCAGCCACACACTCTGCCAGCGCTTCATCACTACACACTCACACGCCCCTCAACATGCCCTTCTCCCAAATATCTACGCGTTAATTCCCGCCTACCTTTGTGTTTCTGTCACGAATTTCTTCATTCGTACTAGTTCGACACAAATTGGTTGACGCGTTTCCCTCTTTTCTCACCGTATTCTTGAATACCTTAAATTAAAACTAATAGACCGCATAATCTGGTGACTCATTAGAGTTACTTGAACATTATACGCTCGTATTTCAGCGTCAATTGAGTGGCTTTTCATTCTGATGATGCTGGAAAGTGATGCAAGGCTGGAGATGCGAACTTTATTGACTTCAGTAGTGGCATCCTGCACAAATCTAAACATTCTGGTCAAATGATTAAAAAACGTTCAATGTAGAACCGATGAAATTTTTCCTACGTACAGTTTTTTATCGGATAAAAAACTGGAAGGCTGTGCTAAAGTTTTGCACTAGTCATAAACTTCACTACAGCCTCCCACGGAAATAGCAGGTGGAAAATAACAATAAAAACGCTGCAAAATATTACACAAAGGATTATTATTTTTCTGTGTAGATCATTCACCTGCAGAGAACACAGCTTTGCCCATGTCACTACCTAAAAATCATATTTTCGCATCACAACCGAGTTTATTTTGAAGAAATCAACGCTTCACTCTTAATTTTTAAATATAGGGGGTTGTGGGTGCCTTCATTAGGAAATTTCATTACTGGTTGCTGAGGACCCAAAAATGAGTACAACTCGAAGAAACGAACAGTGATCGCATTTGGGTCAGCTAAAATTCACACTCGTGATTCTGATTTATCGTAAGTCCAAACTTTAATTTCTCATAGGGAACGAACGGATGGTCCTACAGAGCTCTGGGTGGTCTCATTCGATTCTAAAAATTCAATATTATTGTAAGTTGATGAAAAAACAACTAGCCCATGTACGAAATTTCATCAAAATCGGTCCATGGTCCCCGTACGGAGGACGGAAAAATTTCCTACCTTGAAGTCTCGACCAATCAGATATCATTTGTCAAAAGACTGTTGTCATACGACACTTTGTCAATACGACGTTTAGTCAAAAGACTTTTAGTCAAATGACTTTCGTCAACTTGTAAAGTCAACTTTGTCCCAAGCTAGTGCTCAGCCTGAAGAGGCTAGGTTTGCACACGCTTAGCTGAAGAGATCCGAGAGATCGAAACAAAGAACCAAACAAAACGATAGCCACTGAAAATGGGAATATTTGAAACGTTTTGACTGAACCAAACGCATTCTTGATGCAGAAGGGGCAGTCAGTTTTGTTTCAGTGTAGATGGGACTTCGGTCAATTCGTTTTCGTCATACGGTGACTCATCAGCAACGCGAAGAAGCGTTGGAACGATTTGGATTTAAGCAAACTGCTTGTTTTAAGCTAAAAGCTTGTTTAGCAAACTGCTTGTTGTAAGCTAAAAGCTCGTTTCCGAAGAGTTTAAGACATTTGTCAAAATACTGTTGTCATTCGACGTTCGGTCAAACGACACTTTGTCAATACGTTCCAACGCTTAAAAAAAAAAAAAAGTCTGCCCGAAAAATGTCTGCCAAGTTGGGTAGGCAGTGTAGTATTATACTAGCTATAATAGCTTCCTCACACATAATGAATAGCTCAATTTGACGATGAGTGGTTGAAGGCATTGTAGAGCGGTACCGCTGATTCCGAAATTCAATTATTGGTCTTCGGATTTTCGGGATTGATATTCGGTTGATGTTGAGCGATATATTCACCAAATTTTTCGTAAAACCTATCGCAGAAGGTCCAAGCTGTTCAAAATGGAAAATTTTCAATGTTTTGATGTAAAAATTCCTGGAAAGCAACTTTCTTTCTTCGTTGTAGTGCCGTTGTCTGTTTTGAAGGTGAAAATTCGATCAAACGAGTCATCAGTGCAAGCGCAGTCAACTTAAAGAAAACCCTTCAAAAGATACGGAAGTCTACCAAGAAATATGTTTTCGTTCTACGCTCATATAAACGCTTTTATGTCGTTTCGAGACCTGTAATGTCTTTGTATTCCACTACTATAGGAAACGCCTTCGAAGAGTAAAACTTGTCGGGCAACTTGTGCGAAGAACAAGTTTCCATCGAAGTTGGCCGATACTTTCATCAACGGAGCATGTAAAACCTCTCAACCGTCGTTTTTCTTCCTTCCGTCGCCTTCCGTATTTATATTTAGCAGTTTTGCCAACAAAGCAGATCAATACGGTTAAGTCTTTTTTCTGACGTAGAATTGTCACAGAACAACAACGTTTCCCACATCCCGTGAGAGCTGAGTCGTGGTGTTGGAAGAATACTGAGTTTAATGAATAAATTATTTCATGTAAAATCGATGCACAAAGATGGAAGGATTGGTGGGAACATTCTTAGAGAAATTAAATTAATAAAACCTTTTTTTCTGAAAACATGCTTTTATTATTTGTTAACAAAATGAAATTAAAAGTTGGAAATCAATCAATTTTAATAAGAAATATAACACTTTTTAAGTTCATTAAAACCTTTAAGGCTAAGTGTCCCGGTTTTAGTTCCCAAATCCAAGTAACGTCTTGAAATGATCACATTAAATGTGATCATTTAATTCAAAATTTTGCTTCCGAGTCTACCAAGGTAGCGGAAGCTTTGTTTTCGCTTTTCAAGGACGAAAAAAAAAGTTCTCCAAAATCAAAATTTTCACTCGCGTTTTGCGTTTTAGACCTTTCTGAACAATTTTGGTTCCGTGTCTGACTGTCTGTGTGTCTGTCTGTCTGTCATGAATTCCTTGTAACGCGCATAACTATACGAAGTTATTGTTCGATTTCGGCCCGAGAGGTCGAGACGGTCCCCTATGAAAATCATCATCCTCGGACTGATAGAAGCCACTGCGCATGCGCAAACGTGAATTACTTGTAACGGCCATAACTTCTACATTTTCCATCCGATTCCAATGAAGTTTTCAGGGATATTACAGATCAGTATTTAGATGGTCCCCTATGAAACTCATCACCTTCGGACTGATAGTAGCCACTGCGCATGCGCAAAATCAGCCATAACTTCCACATTTTCTACTCGATTTTGATGACATTTTTAGGGATTACGCGGATTAGGTTGTAGATGGTCCCCAATGAAAATCAAGGCCTTAAAATTTACAGAAGCCTCAGCACATGCGCATACGTAAAATCCTTGTAACAGCCATAACATTTACATTTTTCATCCGAATTCGATGAAATTTTCTAGGATTGTCCAGATTAGCGTGTAGATGGTCCCCTATGAGGGTAGTGAAAGGTACTTAGAGATCGGTATTTTGAGATCAACTACTATGCATCGGATCATCTATACAATCGGGAAATGGATACGAGGAAGCTATTTGCCACACCCACTTGGCAGACGTTTTGAATTACCATTTTCTCATGACTGGAAACTTGGATTTGAAATCTGCGAAGGCCGTTCTTTAGGGTTTGATAAATAGTTTTTGGTTAATTATGTTTGGACATTTTTTTCATTAATTTTGAGTACTTGATTAACAAATTAATCAAAATTAACGGGGTTCCAGGCATATTTTCGGAAAAACCCGCAAATAGGGAATTTAAGAAGGGTCTTACAATCAACCAAAAGCTTCGCGGCTCAACTAGATCCCAAATGGAACCCATATACAAAATTTCATCAAAAGCGGTCCAGTGTTGCTAAGAAAAGTGCCGCGAACGGCGGACGGACGGATTTTTTGTATTCGATTTTCGGATTCTACGTACCTTGAAACGTAAAACACAAAATACATTTTTTTTAGTTTTAAAATTTTAAAAATTTTATTAAAATTTATCTTTGCTCGATTCCAATAGTTCATTATTGAAAAAGACAAATTAAAACGAGTAATAGAATTTATCTGTACGGACTTTGGAGACGTCGATTTTTCTAACGTGCTGCAAGAATTCAAGGTTTTTATCCTAGTCTCTGTAGGTACGAACAACGCTGAAGTTCAAGATTCCTCACCTTTATCACATGATCTGATCATTGCATAATGAATTATCTGGACTTCCTGGTTGAGTCATGAACTGGCAGGTGGCTCAGGAGGTGACTCAGGACGACGAACTAACTGCCCGACGAACAGCTGGACTGAACGTGTTTCGTGCGCATAATCGGGTGAGTAATCGCGTCCGAATGATAAGTCAGTCCGAGGAAGTGACCGACGCCAACTTGAAATCGTCGATCGATGGAGCTCATGTAGCGTGATGGCTGAAAAATTAATTCGGGCGAAGCCATGCTCTCAAAACCGCATTATTTCGTCGAGGAACCAGGAATTCTGGCTTCGTTTAGCAGTCGATCTACCGCAGTTCGCGTGGTGAAAAAAACCAACCAATATGTTTGTTGCAAAATCCTTAAAAAAGACAAATAAGGCTGTGGGTTCCAAAATGTATTTCCTTTCTAAATATCAAGATGCTGAAGCTTCCTGATCAGTGTTGGGTGTCGAATAAGAGTGGATCCTCCATAATCAAAATTTCTACTTGCACTTCTCAGTGATTTTTCAACAATGATTTTGGTTCCGTGTCCGTCTATCGCCTCGTCCGGAGCACATCTTCACGAAAAATCGAATTACAATTTTGATGAAATTCGAAAAATTTGTGCGCATTTGCTCAAAAGTGGATTTGTCTTGAATTTCATCATCAGAAGTACCCTTGACAGGTTTCTCTCCAATCAGGGAGGAAGCAGTTTTAAGGTTACATTTAAGTTTTTTCGAGCATTTAGAGAATATCGGCTGAAAGCTTCAACGAGCATTACTTAATCACGCTTGAGGTCATCTGAATTCTGAGTTTGAACACAAAACCATTTTACCATAATAGAACTCACCGTTGAACGAAGATCTAGATTCGGGGGTTCGAAATAAGTGTAGACGAAACAGTGACAGTTTAGATGAGAACTTAACTTATTTAAAAAAAATATTGAATAGAAGCAATGAAAGCAAGAAGCCAGTTCAAGTGGGAACTAGGCACATCCGCCAATAGCTGGAGACGAACTAGATTTCACTGTAAGCACGAAGAGATAGGATGGGTATCGATACTCGATATCAGTGGTGGACATTTTGGTTAGAGCTGGGATTAGTTCCTGGTCTGCCCGATCGAAAATCGACGCAATGGTTAAATCTGTCCTAATGTATGGGTCCTCTGTGTGGACGCTTCGATATGGTGATGTCATGGAACGCGTGCAGGTTGGCTTTTACAAGCGCATTCTGTTGTCCCTAGAAGTACGCCTAATGTTGTGGTACGAGCAGAGGTGGGAGTACTTTCCCTCACTACGCATATATTAAGGGATGCCATACAATGGTTACTAAAAGTAATAACCATGCCCTCAGACAGACTGCCACAGATATGCATGATCCGCCTCTTCTCCCTCTACAAAAAGCGCCATGTGACCCCAGGTACAACTGGATAAAACAGCTGGATGATGCACTTGGGTCGCTTGAAGTGAACCTGCCTACCATGACTGAACTGTCACCTGCTGCCCGTTGCTCTCTGAATGGCCTTTTGACCGCATTGCCTTTTAATTCTCGAAACATCGACTTGCAGTTGGCAGTGGCCTTTCGAGCCTGCCCAACTTACGGTCAAGCAGCCTACCAGGAGACATCTCTCCAGCCTCAGCTCTACCTCACCCAGGATTGGCCGATGTATCTCCTTCGCTCATTGGCCCAGCTGCGAGTCCTCAACAAACATGGGGCAAGGATTCTGGTTGCAGGGGTCAACATCCGGTTTTTAATGAAAGCATGCCCTTTATGCAACTGGAAAGAAAGCGACTCTGTCCTTCACTTCGTACTACAGTGCCCCATGCTTTCTATACCACGTATTAAGTTTCTTCTCCCCGTACTTATGCTTCCGCTCTCATTTCAGGAGCAGTATAAAAGAATCTTAATGTCGAGTGACAGAAATGTGGTAAATAGATTGTACTACAATCTGAAAGAGGCCAGTGATACGAGGCTTTTAATTTTAGGAATTCATATTTGAACAGGTGAATTTGATTATCTATTTATTTTCTTTTGCAATAGGTGCTTACAGCTGTCATTCACATTTGATTTCTACTCCATTTACTGTCGCAAAGAATTTACGAGTCAAACTCTGCGTTGCATGGATTTATATCTATATGCAATTAAGATTTATTATTATTATTATTATACTCGATATTTCAAAATATCGATACTTTCTTACCGATACTCGATATTTTAGTATCGATACTGCACTATCCGATATTTTTGGATATCCATACTTTGGATCCGATATTTCTAAATATCGAATATCGATACTGTTCTCGCAGAAAATTCAACATAATGGCTAAGAAATGAAGGTAGAGAGGCTTTTGGGTCATCACTCTTTGGTTGCACAAATAACATTTATATCATGGAAAAAAATCTGTCTGCTTGGACACTTAATAGTAAAAAATGAATAAAAGTTGTTGAAAAAATTATTTTTCTTGAGAAAATTAGATAACATTGATAGTTTCTGACACTAAAGTATCGATACTCGATATTTTAAAATATCGGTACTCATGCCCAACGATACATGGGATATCGATACTCGGATACGATACAGTATCGATACTTTTATAACATAACCATCCCTAGAGTGAGAATCGTGCAGAAGTCTGCAGTCTGATGCAGAAGGCAGCAGACATTAAATATCTGTGAAATTTTCACAATAGTACCAACATGACGCGGTTCGGCTTAGCGACTCCTAATTAAATTTATGCAATTCAAAGCTAGAAATCATAATAGTGTTATTCCAATAGGCACTACATCATAATACTTCCATATTTTCTATTAATCCCAAAATGTGTTAATTGTGGGAAACTCCACCCAGCCAACTACAGAGGCTGTGAAATTGCAAAGGAGCTACAGAAAATAAGGAACCAAACAAGGAACCCGAACAAGGATACTCATGTTAAAATCAAGCCCAGTAACATGAAGGCTATCCCCTCTAGAGGACCATCGGTGTCTTATGCTAGCGCCGTAACTGGGGGGCGACAGGAAAGTGAAACCTCCAATAAGGCTCCGAAAATAGAAGATACACTTAGAAGAATAATGGAGTTCATGGAAAACCAGAATTCAACAAATAAAGCCTTGCTGGCGCGAATGGAAAAGCTAGAGAGTAGCGTATCTAAACGGCGTTATTAAATCATACCTTACTCCCAACTCAACTCCCACAACTAAGTTCTGTTACATAAAACAGTACTGATGCCGATTTGGACCTATGGCATTCAACTATGGGGCTGTACTGCCAAAACATACGTGCAAATAATACAGAAATTTCAAAATAAAGTACTCAGGAGTATTGTAAACGCACCTTGGTACATTAGAAATGACGACCTCCACAGAGACTTGGGAGTGGAGAGCGTCACTGATGTCATAAAAACAACAGCAAGACGCTACGAGAAGAGACTTCTCGTACACTCAAATCCAGAAGCCATACAACTACTGGACAATTCACAACAAATTCGGCGACTGAAAAGGACCAAACCCCTGGACCTTGCAAGCTGGCGTTGTAGTGTAAAATTAGTGTGGTGCCTGCTAGTGAACATTCGCCATAACAGACTTTGCGGTGATATATTAGAAATAAATAACTAGATAGTTACTTGTAAACAATACAGTTTGTAACTAGTTGTTATAATAAATAAAACGCTTAAAAACAAAAAAAAATATTTTCTATTAAGAAAATATGCAGATTATAATCATTCATGAAGTAATGATCAAAGAAACATTATTTGAATGACGTCACTGGAAAAGATGTCGCACATTGAAGACTACTAAGAATGTCTTACACCTTGTATCGATCTGACACTTTATTTGTGTCGGTCTGACGCCTTATTCTTGTCAGAGATTGTTTTCACTTTCCCGGGTAAGACGCTCTTTTGTGCCGGTCCCTTGAAAGGCGCCCTAACGAAGTTTCACTGTTGTTATAACCGTTTGTTAAGCGGGCGTATCAACTTGAGAAGCGTAGTTGGGTAAAACTGGTTGTCAATCAAAGGTGTTCAAAATAAAAATCAAATCAAATAAAGGCCGTGTTTTTCACGATTTATTCTCTCTTGAGTTCTCATTAGGGACAATAAATTTTATCGTCCCATAGTTGATGAACGTCGTTTTTCTAGGACCTATTCAGTTCAACTGCCAATTCAGCTTTTGAGGTCTGAACACACACGTGAAAGTTTCTTCGTTAGGACCCTGAAGACATCAGAAACAGAGAAAATTATAGTTTGAGTCGGAACAAGAACCCTCAAACCTAATTCTGTTCGGAAAAAAGTCTCTGAGCCGTACATCGATAGAGGATGCAAGATAAATTGCTGCGTTCGAAACAAATTGGTACGTCCTACAACTGATTTTATCGACGTACACCGTCACAATCGCTGTGAACAAGGCACGCAGATCCTAGGAGAAAAAAAAACCCAACGTGATGTGGGTCACGGGAATAACGACATCGATCAGAGGAGAAAAGAAGGTGCAAAAAGATGAGAAGTGAAAAGGCGATAAAGCCTCGGGTGAGGAAAAAAAATGGAGGTTACAACCGCTGTTCCCTTCCCGCTAGAGCTCGTCTCAGCATAATCCGAGGGAAATCTGACGTCAGGGCGAAAAGGAGGTGAACCAGAAAGGCAAAGACGACCCTTTCGCGTTAGTTACAGAGATATGAGCACTTTGTGGTGGTGCAGACAAAGCCCCTCCCTCCCGCAAAGTCTTTCGTCGATACCACAGCAGATCCGAGGACTGGCGGACAAGACCATTAACAACCTCCATGGCATTGTAGTAGGTCTGATAATCGAATGTAGCCAGTGGCACAGGGAAAGAACGCACCATGTCCCATTTTGTAAACTTTTCAGGAAATCATTTTTTCCGGCAAAAACCCAATATTAGTTCGAATTTGGTCGATAAAATTTAAAAAAAAATGGAATTTGTATCTCAGTGTACTGTAGATTGAGGTGGTACAATCAAAACTACTGCAAAAAGTATTTTAAAACTCCATATTGCTATCCAAAGTTGCAAAGGTCCATCTGTACAGGGGAAGAACGCACCATGAACGTGTATTGCTGGTTTTATTCATAGTATCCTACCATAAGATTGCTCTCTTTATCAGGGCATAACGGTTTCGTGACATTTTAATAATATATATAATGATTTGGTATTTTCAAAAGTTCACTCACGAAGAAGTTTTGCAAAATATTTTAATAGAATAAAATCCAGGAAATTCATTTTTGTTTCACCGTTTTGAAGAAAACAAACACTAGTCTCATATAAACTTATTGGTATGAAGAAAATAATAATGATCGCCGCTAACAATCGAAAATGATACTGAGAAACCTAGGAAAACCGCATGAATGCGTGAATCACAAAGATCCATCAGGTAGGGGAATACGACCTGGGGGAGGGAGCCCGAAAGTTGGCACGTTCTTCCCCGGTTGCGCTCGGCTTGGTGCGTTCTTCCCCTGTACCTACGGTGTTTTGTTTCTCGCATTTTTCTCCTATATTGGATCGTTTTTGCCCATTTTGGTTGTCACCATCGAGTCCGCCGTGAAAAAATCTATAAGAAACCGTCATAACTATTTTTCGCAAAAAATCGACTTGGTGCGTTCTTCCCCTGTGGTCTTCAATTGAGTTCTGCAGTGCAAAGTTGGATGCCTCATCAGATTGGATTTTCCTTTTAAGGGGGGTCATGAGTCAAAATCGAAAAAATTTCGACTTTTTTCTTTTCATTTTTATATAATTCTGCAAGTTTCCCCAGACATTTTGGTAGATAAAAATATTTAATTTGAACAGTGGAAAACAGAGATATGAATTTTCACAGATTGAGGAGCCAAACACTGTTACCGGGGGATAGCTGTTTCCCGCTCCAGGAGCTGCACTGTTCATAGTTTCTGAATTTCTGTAACTACCTACCGTTCTTTCGGTGTTCTTAACTTCTGATAGTTACCTACTATGTTCTACTCCATGTCACCTGCACACGATACCATGCCACCAAAAAGTACAAAAATAGCGTACCGCTAGACTAACGAAAAAATCAAGTGAAACAATAGTGTATAACCATTCAAAAGCAACATTATTTATTGAAACAATATTGACCTAATTATATTAGTTACAATAAAGTATATAAAACAAAATGTATTATACTTACAAGTTGTGTTTGAGACAATGTTCCAAACAAACAAAACTGGGAATATACGGCGAACAAAAACAACCGGAGAATGGGAGAAGGCGAAAATGAGGCACAATATTATTAATTTATACGTATCAGTATGTGATATGAACCTTACCTAACAGGTGAAAACAGTGACTGATAAGAATCATAGACACCTAAGGAATTCAGACCTCATTTTCATTTCCTTCAACATGAAATTACTACGAACTATGGATCAAATACCTCAAAAAACGGCAACCTTTCACAAATCGCGAGTTTTCTCCAAACCGGAAAACCCCTGTTTTTCGTCAGGTCCCAGTTTCTCGGCAACCAATAGAGCTGGCGAATTGATTTTTTTTTTTAAATTGTCGAGAGGTATTTATTATAGTCACTGAACAAGTTTGGACGAAAAACTACCAACAGAAGCATGGCTAGAATTAAAAAATCATGAACATAAAAAATATGAAAAAACTGTTTTGCTATTGTCTCTAAGTAAAAAAACATTTCCGCAACAGAGTTGAAATTTCTCAGTGGTTATATGAAGAGTAGATAAAGAATTTTAAAAAAAAGTTTGAAGATATCATGAACATATCGAGAGAAACAGGTACCTGCATGAAAAAATGTTAGATTAGTACCGACTCATGAACCCCCTTAAACTTCACACCTTTTCAATATAGAGTTGTTTCATGCAGTGTCAGTTGAAGCCAACAACTATGAGCAGACATGAAATCTGCCAAACATGAATCACTTGCGTTCCGAAGGTCCCCATTTTGCTCAAACTTGAAAGATAGTTGAGTGCTGGTTTTAAGAATGGTTATATTTACAGAAATCATAGCATTGAAGTGTGACTCCTTGTGACGCGGCAGATCTGAGAACAGGGTGGGACAAGACCAATAGTGACCAGCATTGTCTGTTATTAAGGGCAGAATTCACAGTCATTCCTCAACGCCGAGGAAATCCTCAAGGAGGTGATGAGGAACCGTCGCATGCTCTGCGCTATTCACAGTCTTCATGTCGAGGAAATCCTTGAGGAGTTCCTCAGCGTCGTATTCACAATCCTAACTCGACGTTGAGGAAATCCTTGAAATCGGCTCAAAACGAGCAGAATATCGAGGTACATGAAAAGGTCCCTAAAGGAGTTCCTCAACACTTTTTTGGTCAACTATCTGGTTGGGTTATATGCTTTTTTCCAATTTTCTGTAGTCATAGTCCCTACATAATGCTTCAATAATCATAATTGAAGGCCTTGCTCAAAAAACGAGCTATATGCATTTTTCACAATTTTTTGGAAATCAAAAAACGTTTCAGAAATTTCTGCTTCAAAATTTTAAAAATCCAAGTATACTACAATTAACTATGACTAAGAAACCATATAATTATGATTTGATTTTTTAAAATAATTTGCTCGAAGCGCAGCAAAGCAATTGAAGTTCGCAGATAGCTCGTTTTTCCAACCAATAGTTTTCCAAATGCCTATTTTCATCAGTAGTTTGTAAAAAAAATGTTCTCCTTTAACTTTCCAACCACATCGTATGAATCATCAATATCATCGGACTTTTTTACATAAACATCCCATCATTTTTTAAGAACATAAATATGAGGGGTCGAATAATGAGCTAAATAATTAATAGGTAAATAGCGAGGTAAAAAGAGGTAAATATAGCTCATAATTCAACCCAATAACGTATTCGAGTTGTCAAGCTATGAATGAAGTGTGACTCTATGTAACGCGGCAGATCTGAGAACAGGGTTGGACAAGACTAAGAGTGACCAGCATTGTCTGTTAAGGCTGGCTTTAGTGGAAGGTCCCTGCTCGAGACTGAGCAACGCTGCACCTAATTCCTCATTCAGGAATTCTGAAGAAATCTCCTAGTGAATAAATTATTCTGCAGTGTTGAATTAAAGACCAGGATGTAGAGTGTTATGTAAAAAGGTGTTTAGCATGTCAGGAGCACAGAGACGACATTGAAGAGGTTCCTATCCATCCCTGGAACGTGCCAAATCAAGTTTGGGAGCGGGTCCACATAGACTTAGCTGGATTGGTAGATGGGGTGACATGGCTTGTTGGAATTGATGCCCTATCCAAATGGTCAGAAGTGCCTAAGATCAACAACATCAACAATCATAATCCAAAAATTGAGAGGATGGTTCAGCCGATATGGAATTCCCAAAGAAATAGTTTCTGATAATGGACCACAATTAGTCTCAGCTGAAATGGAAAGTTGGAGAAGTAATGGAATGGTTGAGAGACTAATAAGAACACTAAAAAGATGGTACAAATCATCAAAAGAAGAGTTGAAAGAACCAACATTAACCCTTCAAAATGTTTTGTTCAGTTACAGGAATTTGCCTCAAAAGACTACTGGGAAAGCTTCTGCTGAACTATTTTTAGGAAGAAGATTGCCCACAATTTTTGAAAATTTGAAGCCTGATTTACGAGAAGAAATAGAGTTGAAAATTTGGAAGCAACAAATCCAAACAGATGGCAGGAAGCAGAGAATTTTTGAGGAAGGGGAAGAAGTATGGGTAAAGAAAGAACTTGGAGAAGGTTGGAAGCCAGGCGTCATAAAGAAGAGGAACGGGCCATACCTACTCGTATGAGGTACAGACGGAGGGTCTCATCAAGAGAAAACACGCCGACCAATTGAGATCAAGAGAAGGGGCAATCGATGAAGAGGGGAAAAATGTAGGATTACAAGAAACTACATAGTAGCATATATACGTTACTTTGATGATTCTATTAACAAATAAATTACTTTTGATCTTGAATTCAACCCGAAGTCTTCCAATCCTTTAGACCCCATCAGACGTCAGAGAGGATTGACTGAAGCACATCGTGGAGGTGCAGACAAAACCTCTTCTTTCCGTGTAATGACCCAATTCTTCCATCAACAGTAGTAAAGTGTTCACAGGCTGTGCAATATAATAATATCCTCCTCCTCATACCACACCAAGCGGTTTTCCGGAATGATAAATTTTTCACGATCCCCCAATGTGAAGGAGGGGAATAATTGGTTACGAAAAATCCGCTCTTACTTCTGTTCAAGTTTCACTTTGTTAATTAAACTCTTAAAAATGAGAACTTCATTAATTTATCTGCAATTTCTCGTTATTCAATTCCTACGGATTCTTGACGAGAAAACCTATTAGCTAACTAATGCTCAACCGATAAATCGGCTTATGAGTGGGAGGCAGAAGAGGCCTAATAGGATTCGAGTTCGATGCTTACTGAAAAGGTACGACCCTCTCATTCCAAACTTCACTTGTCGGCTGGTAAACCGCCTTCATTCCATCCACTGACTTCTCGGTGAAGAGTGAAAGTTCCGAGGAATTACGTCTGTTCTCGAGATTTTGGAATGATTCGTTTCCATGTTTAACATCCAGGAAAGATGATACAATCGATACCAATTTCAAGGAGGTAATTTTCAACGAAGCATTTTCCAACGAAATACTGGACTCAAACTAAATCTACAATGTATTAGAGGCTTTATTGTTCAAAATTAGAAGTTATCTTTTTGAAGGTGCGATCTGGTAAACTTCTTCTTATTCAACCGGTTTTGCTTCCACACTGCTAGCAGTAGGTAGGCCTAAAATAAAAACGGAGTTGAGTAGAATGTTGTCTATTTCCACGAAAATTATGAGTCACATGTTAAATTGATTTCGACGGTTAGGTCATCATCAGTAACAAACAATAACTGAAGGTACATCAAAAAGAGCATAGCTTATATAGGCACAAGTGAAAGGGAGCTTGAATCCCATTGGTCGAGAAAGTGAAAGTCATACCCAATCAGATAAGTGAAAGGAGAATCCTATTGGCTCAGAGAAGTGAAGGGACCTGGGAGGATCATCAAATGCCAATCAAGGCAGACAAAGTAAAAGAGAGCTCAAACATTGGTGAGGGTTACATTGTGAAGGGGAGACCAAGCTATTGCAAGAAGGAACCTATCAATGGTGAAACATGTTGACGGACCACCTCATCCAGACATTTACCAGACCTATCACTCTTGAGAATCTCGAACTTTTCAAGCACATCCAACATACCTCCCTTCGGGCAAAAATGAGGAAATTCTATATACTGTCCGTTTGTTAGATCAAAACTTATGTATATATCAAAAAGTTATGATTGGATTCTCTCAGGTGATTCGCAAAAGCAGAATCACCTTTGCTATCCCTGAAATCCTTCTCATGCTCTTTTATTCTTTCCCTAAATTTCCTACCAGTTTGACCACAATACTCGAGCCCACAAGAACATTTCAGCTTATAAACCCCACTTTTATCTTGAACGCTAATTTTATCTTTAACAGAACCCAACG
Organism: Apolygus lucorum; assembly: GCA_009739505.2. Lineage (NCBI taxonomy): Eukaryota > Metazoa > Arthropoda > Insecta > Hemiptera > Miridae > Apolygus > Apolygus lucorum. Next base: position 15,808,807 of record CM019183.2, read on the forward strand.
AAGCTTTAAGATTATTTTTATTTTCAAACCCTACTTTGAAACCTCTAGATGATAACATTCTGTCAGAAATCTTTCCATAATAAGGTATACTTATCCACTTTTTCTCTTCTCATACAACTTCTCTAGCCAAATTAGAAACCCCGTCTCTACACTTTTTCCTAAGAACCTTGTTCCATATGGAATCAATGAGACATCCTCCATATCCATTGATTGCGGCTATACTCTTGATAATTGTTTTTTCTTTAGATACATTTTGATCACTCATTGGTATTGACAAAGCTCTATTGATCATACTATGGAAAGCAGCATGTTTATGAACTAAGGGATGATTTGATGTACTATGAATAGTGATGTCACTGTAGGTATCTTTTCTATAAATGGAGAAATCATGTTTTCTGTTAATCAATGAGATGGACAGATCAAAAAAATTAAGCTTATTTCCACCTAGTTCAAGAGTGAATTTAACAAAACGATCTAGTGTTTGATTTTTTCATGAAAAGAATTTAGTTGCCTTTCAGTTCCTGTCCATAGAATTATTATATCATCAACGTACCTATACCAACATAAAAGGTTGTTTGATTTACACTTTTCAAAGATTCGTTTTTCAAGATGATCCATATAAATATCCGCAAGCAAAGGAGACAGCGGTGAACCCATGGCTACCCCTGGCTGAGTATAATATTTACCTTCAAATAGAAAATAGTTCTGATCCATACAAACAGACATTAGACTACACAGTTCATCCTTTTCAAAAACATCGAGATCTGACCCATGGATAAGCCCATTAACCACATCTTTGCAGCTAGCTACATCGATATTGGTAAACAGACTAACCACATCAAAGGAAGCAAGTTTGGCATTCGGAGGCGCTTGAATGTCTCTAATTTTAGAAACCAAATCGTATGAATTTTGAACAGTATTACGGGGCCGAAAATTGATTTTATTTCTAAACAATGAATTTAACTTTTTGGCTAATTTGTAAGCGGGGGCACCAATATAAGACACAACTGGTCTCATCGGTGCCCCTACTTTATGAATTTTTGGAAGACATGATAACCTAGGAGCATGAGGATTCATTTCTACAAGGCTTGGTTTCTACATACGTTTAAGAATATCGACACCTGAGCGCCCAAAGGGCCAAACTGCTTTTTCTTGTTCAAAGGGCCAAACTGAAATCGGTTTCAATGTCAGAAGTCCGAAGGGCCAAACTGGAATTTAAACGAAAAGTTATTTGGGCCAAACTGCATCCATCTACGTGATTCATAGGGCCAAACTGCTGATCTTACCAACTAAAACGCAGCCACAAACTACTCTGATTGCTATTTGCGTGTCAGAGACAAATATAATGGCACAGAACCACAACAACTGACTAGAAAATCGATCTCTGACCCTTTATTATGTTCACGTCCACTACCTACCTACTCGTTGCATCCTGAGTTTTTGGTATATTATATTCAATAATGAACCTTAGGAATCGACCAAGAAACAATTTTTTTAACCCCTCCCCCCCTCAAAATTTGTTGGTTGACGTTTCAAGGTACGTAGAATCCAAAAATCGAATAAAAATTTGGTCGTCCGTCCGCCGTACGCGGCACTTTCCCCACTTAGCATTGACCGATTTTGATGAAATTTGGTATGTAGGCTCCATTTGGGGTCTAGTTGTGCCCCGAAGATTTTGGTTGATGTCGGTCACTTCTAAGGGTTGAAAAATAACGGTTGAAATTTTGAAAACGCCGTAACTCAAAATATTCTGATGTGAAGGTATTGTTTTTCCATCAGTTTTTGCGTTCGAGTCCACCAAGGTAGGGGAAGCTTTGTTTTCACTTTTCAAGTTTAAAAAAAAATGTTCTCCAGAAACAAAGTTTCCACTCGTTTCAGACCTTCCTGAACAATTTTGGTTCCGTGTCTGTCTGTCTGTCCGTGTGTCTGTCATGAAATCCTTGCGCACCCATAACTTCTACATTTTTCATCCGATTTCAATGAAAATTTCAGGGATTGTACGGAATAGCGTGTAGATGGTCCCCTATAAAAATCATCGCCCACAGACTAATAGTTGCTACTGCGCATGTGCAAACGTGTATTTCGTTGTACCAGCCATAACTTTCACATGTTCAAAGCAAACGTGAAATATTTGTAACTGTCATAACTTCTACTTTTTCATCCAATTTCGGCGAAATTTCTCAGGATTGTTCAAATTGGAGTGTAGATAGTCCTCTATGAAGGTAGTGCAAGTTACTTAGAGATCGATGTTTTTTGAGACTAGTACTATGTATCGGATCAACTATACCTATAATTGGGTTATGGATACGAGGAAGCTATGTGCCTCACTCACTTGGCAGGCGTTTCTTTTGATTGTCTTTAGGACAATCTATTCTCCCTCCACTCGTTCTTTTTCGAATGTGGTTTTGGAAAAGGTGATTTCAAACGATGGCTAGAACTCGAAGGGGGAAGCAAGGGAAAGTGTTCTCAACCAGATCTCAGCTCATGGTTTTTCGGGCCCTACAACAACTGAGAGAGGTATAATATACCTCATTATATTATAATGATGATTCGAATAGTTTCGATTAAATTGACTAGAATATTTTTTATGACTTATGGCTCTTGAATCAGTAAGATTTGGCAGAATGGAGTTCGTTCTTTCAAGTCCTGATGTTTGCTTAGGTACAGACGATTCAGTTAATCAACTAAATCAATCAAATTGCATTGAATCAATTGAGTTGAAGTCTGAACACCAGAAAGATAGGTAGCTCGTCAAGTGTAATGATAATTTTCTTGCCGTCCAGTTGTGTCAATGTGACCACTCCTGCTTTTTCCTTCAGTTTGTGTACCAAAGGGGCGATTCCTCACCAGTACCACGCAGAATACTTCCAGATGAAGAATAAGCTCAACATACGTGATGAGCTCATTGAGACAAATGAAGAGGACAATGCTGAATAGACGACGATAAAATCAATGATTTTTAGATTTGTTTCTAATGCTATGCTGTTCGTTTATTATTGGAATAATTAAAATTTCGTTATCCGTGTTTCAGAAATTACTTAATTTCTGTGTTTTGGTAATAGAATGGCACTATTCAACCATACCTACGTGAGTTTCAAAGAAAGACGAAAACATAAGTGATTGGACAGGTACAAAATACCCAGAGAGTTGTAAAAATGGGCAGTTAATTATAATAATTTATTGACGTTTAATTTCAACTGATGTATTAATTGAAGAAGAAATTGCAGATTGACCAGAGCAATTTCCAGTTGAAGGAAAGTCGCAAACCTTAGGGCCAAACTGGCAGTTTGGCCCCTTGTCGCTCACAAATCTCAAGGTCAAATTATGCCCATAGGGCCAAACTGGACCTCTTCCCAGTTTATCTTTTTTTCTTAATATTACAAATTGCGGATGATTAAAAAACGGTTTGGAATTCAATCTTACATAGATTTTGGACCAATTACAAAAAAAAACCTAGTTGACTTCATGTACACTGGCCTCGCTACAATCGTTCGCGTTTTAGAAATAGTAGTTCCGAAAGCAGTTTGGCCCTTTGGGCTCAGAGGTGTCGATATTTTCTGAGCTGTTTACTACTCTACGAATTAATTTCTGATAGTTAGTCGTTAGATCTGATTGGAGAGCTATGCAGTTATTGTCATTTAAGAATTTAAGAGTTTTGTTAATATAATCTTGCTTAGTTAGAATAACTGTTGTATTGCCTTAATCTGCTTTAAGAGCTAAAATCTTCTTGTTGTTGAACTTCTTCTTCAAGTCGGCCGCCAGTCTTTCCTCTGGTCCCGGTGGGATCTTGGGCGCCTTCTTCATTTCCTCAGAGCACAACGCCTTCGTCGCGTAGGGTCCATCGGAAGCTTCAATGGAGAAAGCTAGGTCCCTTGATGATGGTGCCCCGAGCGAGACGATGGGGTTGTGCTTCAGTCCCTTCTCAAGAAGGGATACTTCTGCCGATGAAAAGGTGACATTCGACAGGTTCTCCACTTTCTTGAAGAACGTCCCTGACGGAGGTGAAGCCAGGGGAGTTGGCGTCTGGTTCTTCCGGAGTTCGCCAAGCTTGCGAAGTAGACAGGCTTTCTTCTTCAGTCCTTTCTGCCTTTCTGAGTGATTTTATTCGTATCAGTACTGCAAGTCGAGCAGAAATCGCGAGTTGGTTCATCAGACTGATGTAGTTCATTCTATTGGATGTTGCATGTTCCAGTGGTCTCAAAAATAGATAAAACAAGCATTTCACTCTAAGTAAATCAAAGTGTATTTTAATGCGACGTGTTTTAATTCACTTTACACTATAATTCAACACTTGTAATGTTAAGGTTATAACTGTCGATGATCTTGACTAACAGGTTTTTCCTTCATTGTTGCAGGTACGTTGGGGTTCAAAACATTCGAAGCCATCAGTCACATGGCAAGCTGACGGGTATGCTTTAAAATTCAAAGTTGAACCTCATATTCACTATTAAATCGATATTCCTGCGATTTTTACGAGGTTGAATGGAATTCGAATCAAAATGGCGAACGAAAAAGACCCAGTGAGGTGTAAAGGCATAAATAATTCATCGCACTAAGTAAAGAGTGGAGATACCATCTCGACCACGTAGATTTTTCGTCCGTGACTCGTCTTTATCGTAGTTCAGGGAAGCAGAAAGTCAGTAAAAACGGCGAAACAGAGGGAAAAGGGTGTTCGTGGTTCGCAAACCAAGTTGGGAGGTCGAGGTGTCGATTTAAAAATCTACGAACGCTCAGCTCGTCAATTTAGTAAAATGTTCGAACTCAATCTTCGATTAATTTATTTATGGCGAATCTAACTACTTCTGGAGGGCAGGATGTACTAGAATACCTTTTCTTGGACAAGAAATACTAAGTATTTCTTAGTAATAGTAGAACAAGTCTTGTTCCACGATTGACCCATTCCCGGGCATTGATGCATTTTGCATCGTCGTAATAACGATTTTTTTAAATATTGAAATAGTTGAAAATCTTTCTAGACGAATTTTTTCTCGTTCATGCTGTTCCTAAACTTTTAAAAGAAAAATTTCTTCGACGTTCGGGAGCTCAATGCGATTACGGAAATTTTTTTTGGAAAGGAGTCCCTTTGGCCGAAAGCGTGATTATGGTGGCTCAAACTCGGTCCTGGGCGAGTGAGCGTGCTGGGCCTCGAGTCGAAACAGATTCCGGTTCATAAAAATAAATCTTATCTGGATTTTTTAGCTATATTTTTGACAATGAAATAGATAAATCATATCGATTTGGAAAACTGAGACCCCTAAAATCCCATTAAAATGTAACATTCATAAAAATTGGAGCATTTTTGCTCCCGATTGGTGAGCAAATTATGCCATATTTCGGCCAGCATTCTGTAAAATAGTTTACCCTCCTCCCCCCCCCCCATAACTCTTTTATTTCTACCCTTGGCTTGGAAAGGTTTAATTTGATAGAGAAGAAAAAGGAAGGTCGTCCTCAACCTGCTAAGTGTTATCAATGTGAAGCCCTTGAAGGACCATTATGTCCTCTTTTACATGGTGCTACTATCAGCCCGGGGGTGAAGACTTTCATAGGGGACCATCTGCACCCCAATCCGTACAATCCCTGTAAATGTCATCGAAATCGGACAATAACTTCGTATAGTTTTGCCCGTTACAAGTATTTCATGACAGACAGACAGACACGAAATCAAAATTGTTCAGAAAGGTCTGAATCGTATAACGCGAGAGGAAATTTTAATTTTGGAGAACATTTTTTTCAACTTTGAAAAGTGAAAACAAAGCTTCCGCTACCTTGGTAGACTCGGAAGCAAAATAAATTTATTTCGGTTTAAATGCTGTGGTATTTCGGATAAACTGTATAAATAAAATTAAAATTGGTTAAAAATATGCTAATTATGGAGTACTGGTGATGATAAATTGTAGTTCATTTCAAGCACATCAGTCCTATGACGAGAGCAGTTTGATTTTAAAAATTTTGTTAATCATAATTTACAACATAACACAACATACCTAATTTAAAATTTCTTGAATAACAATAGTAATCATTTATAAAACAATGGGAAGGAAATTAATGGAGCACGTGATAGAAGGACAGGTAATAAAGAAAGAGAAGAAGAAAAGAAAATAAGCCTCCAAGTCACAATGGCAGCGGAGCTCCGGACCCACCCACCGTGGCGTCTCCTAAGTAATTTTCTACCCTGAATCCAATGATGATACTTCCCAATAATTCAGACTGCTAGAAAGTGGATGTTGTATCCTAATGGCACTTGTAAATCAAAGAATCATTGTAGTCAGTCTCAGTCGTCGATGTCCTTGAATCAATGAAGATCGTTTGCTTCTAAGTGAGTTTCCAGTGTTCAGATTTCAAATGAAATATAACTATTCAGAAGTATCCGTGCTGTAAAGTCAGCTTATTCTTTTGTGAATTCACCCAACGAGTTTGGCGACGAGGAAAACGGTAAAGCAAACTTCTTTACCAAACTAGACTTGCAAGAAGCATATCAGCAACTTCAAGTCACTGATGAGTCTAGTCAATATTTGGTTATTATCACTACAAAAGGTTTGTTTTGTTATACACGTATGTGTTACGGGATCGCCTCAGGACCATCTGAATTCCAGAGGGTAATGGAATCATTATTAGGAAAAATAGAGGGAGTCCAAGTCTTACTTGATGATATCGTTATCTCAGGTTACACAAAAATAAAACACAATGAACGACTACAGATAGTGTTGGAAACCTTACAAAAGAGTGGGTTGAGATTAAATCTAGTCAAGTGCACATTTTGTGCATCAAAAATCGAGTATCTCGGACATCTTATAGATCGTGAGGGTTTTCATCCGACCAAGAAACTTGTAAATGTCATAGTTGAGGCTAGTCCACCCTATAATTTGCATTTATTAAAATCATTTTTAGGAATGTTTACATTTTATATAAGATTCATTCCTAAAGCTGGTGATTTGTTGAAACCCCTGTACGATTTGTTGAAAAAGGATGTTAAGTGGGTCTGGTCAAAACAGTGTATGACAGCATTTTCCAAAATCAAACAAATTTCATTGACTCAAGGACATCGACGACTGAGACTGGGAGTGGGAGAATCCAATGATTCCTTGATCAACAAGTGCCATTAGGATACAACAGTGGATTTTTGGAGAAAATGATACTCGTCGAGTCAGCTGAAGATCGAGGGTGAACATACGCCGCGTAAAACACTCGATTTTCTAGTAAAACTCACGTTTTCTTGCATTCAAACTTGATTCACTCTTCCAATTTGAATTTTCAAAAGAAAAATTGGTAGTCCGTTGGAAAGCTGACAATTTCAGCATTTTTTTTCAGAAGAGCACCCATCAAAATGTACAGGCGTTCAAAGTGAAAGCATCGAAAAGAAAAAATCAAATTTCGAGAAGTTTTCATTTTGACTTGAGTCTATAGAAATGGTTTATTGGTAGAAGATTTTGGTTTTTCATTAGGTAGCTTGGAAATTTAACGCTCTTTCCAACGATATCCTCAAATTTGAATTTACCTGCTAAATAAGGAGTTATGGCAGGTTTAATGACGTGAAAAAACTTCGAAGTAAAAAAAAGGCATTTTGAGTGGGTTAAGAAAAAATTCCTACGAGACATTTTTTAGGACGTCCCACAGTAAGACTTGGGCGTCCTTATGCGATCGATCTGGGGTGAAGGAAGACAACACTCAACAGAAAAAAAAATAACCACACAGTAATCCGTTTTAGACCATTCTGAATCCAAATCCGCGAAAAAAACCGTAGGTGTATGTCTGTGTGTGTGTGTGTGTGTGTGTATGTGTGTGTGTGTGTATGTGTGTGTGTAACAAAATCTTGTGTACTCTGCACAGGCCTTAGTTCTCAACCGATTTTCCTGGTTCTTTTTTTGTTCGTCGCGGAAAACTATCTAGTTGTGCACTACGTCGCCGGAATTTCGAATTTTGCCTTTTAAGGGAGGGAAAGGGGGGGTTAATGCTCGAAAAACGTGCGTTTTTGGGCATAATCTTGTGTACTCTGCCCAGGCCTTAGTTCTCAAACGATTTTCGTGGTTCTTTTTTCGTTTGACGCGTAATACTATCTAGTTGTGCACTACGGCGCCGGAATTTTGGATTTTGCTTTTTAAGAGGGGGAAGGGGGGGTTAATGCTTAAAAAACGTGCGTTTGCGTGCATAATCTTGTAAACTCTGCCCAGGCCTCAATTTCCAACCGATTTGCGTGTTTCTTTTTTTGTTTGACTCAAATAACTTCCGAGTTGTACATGATTTTACCAGAGTACCAAAATTCGCAAGGGGAGGAGGTGAGTGGGGGGATAATATTCACAAAATATCCAATTTTTCAATATTTTGGTTCCTTTACTGCTTACTAATTGTACCCAAGCTTTGAAATTGAGGAAAAATTCTCATTATACCTCCGAATTTTCATGAATTATTTTCTGTACCACCATGGTGCCAGGATATGGTGCCATGATGCCGTAAACTGCTTATTTCGTGTTTTTTTTTTTTTGTGTTTCACCTTGAATACGGATGTGAACTTCGAAGGACTGCATACCAAAACTAACAGATGAAAGTTCAATGTTACGACGTATTTCCGCTTTGGTGCCAGACTGGCACCATTGTTGGCGTTAGTGAGGTGGTGGTGGTGGTGGGGGGGGGGGTGAACTCGAATTCGCATGTTGGGTATCGTAGATCATGGATTTTAAAATGCTCTTCAGATTCGAGGCTCCCATGCCGCTAGAAATGTTAAGATGGATAATGGTGGGGGGGGTCAGTATTTCTTGCCTAAAGTAATGAATAAATTACTTCGAGTGAAACAGTTTTATCGCTTACCAACTGGTTTAACTGATCTAATGCTTATCCAATGGGACGTCCCCTGGAATGCATGCATTACTAAACAATATGTTTCCTTGTAGAATCGAACCCTGATATTTACCCCGTTCTGACCAATAGGGTGTGCGCCTGGGTAGGAAAAACAGTTTATTGTTATTTTTAATCTAAGGTAGACCTCATCCTGAGAATTTTGGTACCAACCGCGACCTTCTAGCGTGTGTAAATCTTTTCCTATGAATTTTTCAAGTTTCGACCGTTTATGACGTCACAGTGGGCTGGGGATCCCGCCCAGGCGAGAGGGGCGCGTGACGTCATAAACGGTCGAAACTTGAAAAATTCATAGAAACAGTGTCAAATTCCCAGGATGTGGTCTACTTTCGATTAAAAATCTTTAAAAACGTGCAAATTATTACACAATGGTTTATTAATTTTCTATATAGATCACTCGTCTACAAAATCACCAACCATCCAATGAAGAAAAAGAAAAAAAAAATCAAAAAAAAAAAATCAAAGAAAAAAAAAATCAAAATCACCAACCATCGATCGCATTTTGGTCAGCTCTAATTTGAACGGAGATTAGGCCTCTTTTGCGATTCACACTCGTGTTTTGATTTGTATATATGTATTTCAATATGAACCCTTAAATTTTCGTAGGGAGCGAACGGTTTGTCCTACAGAGCTCCGCGTGGTCTCAAAAAATTCTATAGAATCTTAAATTGAAGAAAAGACAATACCTTTATATCGAAATTTTTCGAGTTAGGGCGTTTTCAAAATTTCAAAATTGATTTTGGAACCCTTAGAAGTGACCTACATCAACCAAAAGCTCCGGGGCACAACTAGACCCCAAATGGAGCCTACATACCAAATTTCATCAAAATCGGTCAATGCTAAGTGGCAAAAGTGCCGCGTAAGGCGGACGGACGGCCAAATTTTTATTCGATTTTTGGATTCTACGTACCTTGAAACGTAAACCATCAAATTTTGAGGGGGTGTTAAAATTTGTTTTTCTTGGTCGATTCCAAAGATTCATTATTGAAAATAATAAACCAAAATCAAGGCGCACCCCCCATTTAAGTGTGTAGACACTTTGCTTCTGCAAAGAGAACCTGGAATAAATTTTAGATGAATGTAATTCCCAGATCACCACTCTCCATTGGCAGAAATGTTTTCCGAGAAAAGAAGTTGGTATAGACAAAATTTTGATTTTTACATTCATAAATTTTCGGCTGGTGATATCTAACTTGTCATTTACACTACTTTTTTGTATTACAAAAATTTACTAATCTGCTTCCTTGACTGATTACAGGCTTGAAAGTTAAGCTATTTTTAAAGCCTTGGCAATTTTATTACTCACATTATCTTCCTGACTCCTCCCCAAGCTATCGTCAATTGAGATTCCTAAATTCTTTACTAAAGCTTCGGCACATCTAGAGAATCGATGATATCTGAGGGATGTCAATTTTACGTAAAATAGTTGCGTTTCCTAGTAAAATCACTTGACGTTTCACGGGGTTCACCTTCAAACCTTCGTCTCGACTCCAATCTCCGCAGATCGTCTTTCATGTCGGCAATTTCATTAGCGATATTGTGAGTGGGAAGGTGTCCGCATCGATCAATACCCCGAAAACTCCTTAACTGGGAAAACATCACGTACTTTTTAATTAAACTCCGATCCTTTAAGTTCAAACCGACGCTTTCCGTCTCTCTCGGGGAAAATATATTATTTTCGCCTACTATCTCCACCAGTAAAGAAAAAGTCTTTTCAAGTTCGGGAAAAACGATCCCAAAGACTCGTTTTAATTGCTTAATCGTTTAATCTTTCTTTTCGAGTCCTCGCTCTCTTTCCCTCTTCAGTAACCGTTTTTCTTTATTATATTTCAAGACCTCCCTCCACCCACTTTTCGAACTTAATCGTCAATTTGGTGTTCCAACCATCGTTTAAGTGATCAATTTTCAAATACAAATTATCACTTTCTCACGCCACCTGAGAATGGTGTTGGTTCATTATTTTATCTAGAATGTTCGAAATGATGTCTATTTATGCAGAGCTCCTGTCACAGTGGGATTATGCACTATGGAGGAAGTATGTACAATCCGAAAATCGTTTCTTTCCTTAGTTAACGAACCGATTTTGATGAAATTTGGTATATGGGCTCCATTTGGGGTTCAGTGGTACCGCGAAGCTTTTTGTTGATTTCAGTCACTTGTACGAGTTGAAATTTTCAAAAATGCCCTACTCGAAATAAAAGTATTGTTTTTTTCTCCAAATTGAAATAGTATTGAATTTTTAGAATCGAATAAGACCACCCAGAGCTCTGTAAGTCCAACTGTTCGCACCCTATGAGAACTTAAGTTAGGGTCGGTTTATCAGTCACCTAAGTTGACGGAGGTTTACATAACCCTCTGTGGATAAATTATGGATACTATAAAGGTGCTGTTTATCAGTGCGAAATTAACCCACAGGTAACTATTAACTGGCTGGTAAAATTACCTGTCTGGTAGGCCGAATGATCGATTATTTACCCAGCTTATCAAGAAGGTTGTGAAAAACTTACAATGAAATCTAGCTTCTTCCACATAAAAAAATCGTTTTCGCAGTGTGTTTTGCGTCAGAAAAAAGGAGAAATTAGTAGAGGAAGAAGCAGTGTGCTTTGTTTTGGTGTTTTCCTCTCTCGATCTCGGTACCTATTTCCTTCTTGGCACGGCAGTACATATTGTTTTTTGTTGAAAATTGTCTGTTCATGACAAGATCCCGTCCACTTCGCCACTATGTCGAGAATTTTCAAATTTGCAGACGAAATAGTTTGTACGTTAATAGAGAAGTAGGTACCCTTTTCTATTTCGAAATTTTCGGCGTGTGGCCCTCCTGGCGACTGAATTTTCACATGCGTGCAGTCCATAGCACCTATAGCTCCAGGAAACCTGGCTTTTTTGTTTTTTCAATAAAATTCCATCCGAGATTGAATTAATTCTCCATCGGTTGCTGGTATTCTGATAAATTGGGCGAATAGCCTGGCAGTTCCCAGGGACACCTGCTTGACAATTTTACAGGCAGAGCTTTTACTGACGCCACAAAAGTCGCCGATTAAGTTGATTGTCAAGCGATAATTTGGTTTGATAGGTAGTGACAGTGGGAGAGCTGTGTGTTCTTTGCTGGTGAGTGATGAGACCGTTTACAATAAACAGACCTTAATGCCTGAATAACAGCGCAGTTGTACTACAGTTTGTACTTGCAGTTTTCTAAAATACTACTTTTCACGGAACTAGCACTTTTAAGATTGCATAAAAATGCTTGCATTAATACAAATCAGTAGGTCTTGTGCTTACGAGTATATGGTGACAGTGTTGAGTAGGGATGGCAACGATATGTCGGATATCATCAATATCGATGTATGTACCGATATATCGCGACTTATTTTCAACAAGTAAAAATTAAATATTGAAGTGAATGGATGAGAAAGATCGCCAGGACCTGTAAAAACATCAATTTTATTCCAAATTTTGTAGGTACCTACGTGATGGTTTGATATCAGACCGTTGATTTCAGCTCAGGCATGATGGTGTACATAGTTTACACCTACAGTGGCTCTCAAGGCTCAGTAAATTACTTGACTTGAGCCAAAAGTAATCGAGGCTCGTCTAGTTTAAAACTACCTACTATACGATGTGAAGCAGGTTTTCACAACAATTATTTTCAATTTTGAAGGGCCATAATTGTCCACAGTATATACCCCTGTCAATTTATAAATTAATTTTGCATTGCAATGACATTTTCAGTTTTTAAACTATGAATGTCGATAATTCATACCCAGTAACTTTTGAAAGTAGGTTAATACTTATTTCACCCGTATTTGACATTTTCATGTCTTTGCTTTGGCACATAACTGAAAAATAACTGAAAACTCGAAAAAATCTGAAAAATCGTAACGAAAACTTGCTCACGCGATGCCAATAAATAAAATAGACTCACTGTGTTGCCTAGAGAACAATCAACCGTTTTCTTATTTTGATGCTTGGGTACATGAAATAACAACCTTACTTTACTACCTTGTTGTGTATTCAATTAAGTACCCACAGGTGGGCGGTTTCTCTTATGGCCCATTTAATTGATCTGTACGCCCCGCCGTGCAATGCACGGGTGAGATCCGCCTAGTAATAAATACAATAAGAAAAAACACATGAAAATGTCCCAATGTGTTGCAGACTCGTATGCACGCATTTAATTAGTTTCCGTATTCTCCTCCTACGTTAACATCATCTTGTCCTAGACCCAGACATTTACATGAGGAAAATTCAGGGTTCAGAGAAAACTACGTGATGTCGCTTTAGTCACTAAACTGCACTGTTTCAGAAGTCATTGAACTAATTTGTGGTGAATTTACTGAATACGCCGTTGTACATCGAGCAAGAAGAAAAAGCTGCAACATTTTGTTTTAGTCGAGGCAAGAAATAAGGCAAGATGTCTGTAGTTCATCTTGATCTGTGCTCAGTGACAGAGGGTAGTGTGGAGGCGGTCATATTTAAATAAGGGCAAAACCGCACAATAACACCGTAGACGATGTCCCTTTAGCTTCAGAGGTCACTGAACTTTTCCGATCGATGATTTGTGTGTGGTTGAAGCCAATTTTCGTTAATTACGAGTATTCTCAATAATAAACCTTTAAAATCAAGCAAACATTTGTTTAAGAACCCCCCCCCCCACTCACAATTTGATGATACAGCTATTGTTTCTTATCAATTCAAAAATAGTATAGAATTTTTAGAATCAAATGAGGCCATGTCATGATTTGCCTCCTTAGCAACCATGAATCAAATTTTGTTCTGAATATGAGAGCACTCACGTATAAACTGTTAGACAATAATTTGCAGTTACTAAAAATATCTCGATATCGAAGAGCACTCTCCAGATAAATCACTTTGTCAGGTTTTCCAAATAGATCTTCCGATATGTCGAGTATATCGATAGATTTTCTTCCAAAATTACGTTAGTAACGTTTCAATTCACCTACCTACTTCTTCAAGTTTTTCCAAGTAGATCTTCCGATGTGTCGATAAATGTCTTCCTAAATGATTTTTTTACTGTTTTAATCCACCTACCTACTTCAACACGTTTTTCCAAGTGTATATCCCGATCTGTCGGAGGTATTGATATCTCATTTATCGTTTTATCTGTATATCGATATATTTCATTCGATATGCCATCCCTAGTGTTGAGCAAAAAAAAAATCGGGTGTTAAGTTATTATGTCCACAATGTAATGAGGTCGTACCTACTAGTGGCTGTACTTCCGGTCTTGTGAATCTACCAGCGACGAGAGGGTTGAAGTGTCCTCGTAAGGCATAATAAAGTATTCAGATGTTTAGTTAAAATTTGAGTGATCTGTACAGAAAACTCGGCGCTACGCGCCTCGGCGGGGGCTTCGCCCCCTGCACCCCCGGATGATTTCCGCTTAGAGCCTAATGGCTAAAATGTGACATACCTTGAAAAGGTTTTTGCTCCCTCGCCCTCTATATCTTTCTTCCACTGTAATATTTAAGATACCTCCTTATTCATAATAACATCAGGTTGTCAAGCATATTTGTCGTCAAGCATATGATAAATCATAGCGCTACTTCCCTGTCGCTTTTTACTGTCGATTTTTCCTGTCGTTTTTCGGCGGGGGGTCCCATCGCTAAAACCTTTTCAAGGTTAAAAAAACCTTTCTGTAATAATTTGCATTGTTTTCCCGTCTGGTTCGGCTGTGAATCCGCAGTCTATCATAACAATCTATGTTTCCACCTAAAAATTTGATTTAGCCTGGTTTCTTGTGCCTCTGAGCAACTGCCTTCGAGACTTGAACTGCCAGCCCTCCAGAAGACCGCCTTTCCTAATCAACACAACTTGTCCGGCGCACGAACCAACTGTCAGGTTTTTCACCCCCCCTTCTCCCTCGAAACCTATTTAACAATTCAAATTATTTCAGCCGAGAGGGGTCGAAAAGCCGCAGAGGTTTTCGCGGAAATAGTTTCAGGAACCGAAAACGTCCCGTGAAGAACGTGGTTTCCTACCCCCTCTCCTCAACCTACAACTCTCAACTCATTTTAGCGGTTGTAGTTTCAACCCCCTCCTTCAACAGGCCCTTCCTTCAGTCTACGACGTCGCCCTTCGAAGCATTTCCTGAGTTCTTCACACATCCGACTAATTACTTGGTCGGTTGCCAGAAACAATGCTCTTTGTTGCTTCGGTTTCCATAGTTTCTGAACGTATTCAGGAGAAACTTTGGGGACCGAAGCGGCGGTGAAGGGAAGGGAAAACCATTGTTTGGACGCCTCTTGATATTTCGCTTCGCGACTTCAGCGCTCCGCCTCCCCAACTAACTGGAAACGACAAAACGAAGAGTTTTTCTTTGAAAGAGGCAATTAGGGTGTTCGATAAAGTGAATTGCCGTTCGTGGCAGCATATTTTTGTTCTCTTTCTCACTCAGGGCAGACAGACAATTCAAAGGCTCGTGGCTAAACAAAGTACACTGACGCGTGTGAAGAACCAGTTCAAAGTAGATTGCTTCCAAGAAACCGACTCTGTCTCATATCGGGAATAAAGTAGAGTAGGTGACTATCAGCTCTCATCTGAAATTTGAGAAGAAAAAAACTCTTCCAAGTGGGTGAGGCACATTGTTTCCTCGTATTTTTTTTTTTTTCTTGTTACAGAATGAGGAATTTCACCGAATTCTGTTTGTATTTTTCCTGAATAGTTAATGGTGTGGGATAGATGAAAAACGGGCTGATTTCGGAAAATAAGTCTCCTGTTATTTTTGGGAGACAATCAAAAATTTTTATTTCAAAACTAACCGGGAAAACGGACGTGCAGCGGGAACGCTCGCTGATTGGGCTGTTCGGATCGCCGTCTCCCCCCAGTGTTGCCCATTGGGACGACGAAATCGTGTTTTCTAAGAGAAAAGTTATCAAACAAAAACAGGGGAAACCTAATTTTCCCCATCTTGCTTTTTCTATTTTTTTCTTCAGTTTTTCGATTTCAAACTTTACTGTTTCGTGAAATTTTGCATCTGGGGACTATACATTTCTCGATCTCAGCGCTTCAAGCGGCCATAAATGAACTATTCCAGGATGATGTCATTTTCCCGTTTTTTTTAAACATTCGTATTTTCTAAACTGTTTTGTTTATTCGTAAATTAGGAAGTTCGGGCTGAAAGTTCGCCATAGGAGGTTTTTCGAGGTGCTGAATCCGATTTTGGGGTCAAAAATAGGAAATTCCAACATGTTGAAATTCCTCATTGGGACTCTTTTAGAGCGGAAGTTCACCCCAACAGTGTTGGACTCTCCATGCACTGGGCGTTCCAACTACAACCCCACTCCCTCTGCTTAGGACTCATCCTGGAATCACTTGTACAGTATTACTTCAGGGTGAGCCCTTTTTGTGTACCAAAAGGATGCTCCATCTTCTGGTCTCTCCTTCAATTATATTCCTCATCTTCTTCCTCCCATCTTCCATCCAGCTTTTTTGCTTTGAGGACTGATGTGACAAATACTGCCATTGCGTCCCAGCTCGACTTGTTCTTAATCATCTCATGTATGATTGTCTGTGGACGCAACGTTCCCGATGACCTCTTCCGCACTCTTAGTCATACCCTTACATTGTTTCCTCGTATTCAAAAACTGATTACATAGATACTCGTAATCCGATGCATAGTAGCTAATCTCAAAGCATCAATCTCTAAGTACCTCGCACTACCCTCATAGGGGACCATCTACAATGTGAACAATCCTGGGAAATTTCATCAAATTCGAATGAAAAATTGAGGAAAGTGCTGTTAAAAGGAAACTCACGTTTGCGCATGCGCAGTGGCTACTATCAGTCCTGGGGCGATGATTTTCATAGGGGACCATCTACACCCCAATCCGCATACTTAATTCCTGAAAAATTCCTCGAAATCGGATGGAAAACGTAGAAGTAATAGCTGTTACTAGGAATTCATGTTTGCGCATGCTTAGAAAGTAGCGTTGATTTAAGGTGAATGGGGGTATAGTGGACACTGTTCCAATAGTGGACACTTGCTTGCATAAATGTGAAAAATAAGAGTAATAGGCGCCAAACCACTTTGAAATCCATAGAATTTGTAGGTTGTGCCATCTACGAAGCTACTGTAGAACTACCGATACTCCAGAGCATCATGGGGAAGAATAATAACCATTTGAAAATGGCATAGTTGAGGTCTGTCGCTAGCATGTAGTGTTTGCTGCTGAACCTCGTTAGGAGACAGGTATGTTGCAACAGCAGTTTTGGAATTTATAATTGCTTGAGCGACTTCTGGTTTTTTTGTGACGTTCAAGTAGATAGTACAGATTAGTTTCCTTGAAGGATTTCTTGCAAATTATCCTGAGTGAGCATTTAGGCCCTGTGTCCACTTAACAAACACTAAACAACCAATGCTCATTAAGTGGACACCTAGTGTCCTAGTGTCACTAGGTGTCCACTTTTGAAACATGAATGGTTTTTTATTCTGAGTTTTTTTTGTGTTCAGACTGTTCTCAATATACTGCTGTATATGCTACGTTAATTTGAGATCATTCTGTTCATGGGGACCAATAGTGGACAGGGGGTGTCATCTTTTGAATCACAAATGTCCACTATTGAAACAACAAGTCTAACTGTGATCATACTGGTCAAAAATGGCACCCCATTGGCTACAGCTGCAAAACGCTGCAAATTATTACACAATGGTTTATTATTTTCTATATAGATCACTCGTCTGCAAAGAACACGGTAAAAGCCATTGCTACCACCAACCAACTTGAAGAAAAACATCGATCGTATTTCGGTCAGCTAACATTTGAACGAGGATTAGGCCTCTTTGGCGATTCACGCTCGTGTTTCTGATTTATCGTAAGTCCAACCCTTAAATTCTCGTAGGGAACGAATGGTTTGTCCTACAAGGCTTCGCGTGGTCTCAAACAATTCTAAAAATTCTATACTGTCTTATATTGATGGGAAAACAATACCTTTATATCAAAATTTTCTGAGTTAGGGCGTTTTCAAAATTTCAACCCTTATTTCAAACCCCCTTTCCTTCAACCCTTCAACATTTCTTTTCACCCCTTAGAAGTGACCTACATCAACCAAAATCTTCGGGGCACAACTAGACCCCAAATGGAGCCTGCATACCACATGTGGGGGAAGTTCCTCGTAAGGAGGGCAGCCAAATTTTTATTCGATTTTTGGATTCTACGTACCTTGAAATGTAAACCAACAGCCTGTTCCAGTTGTAAACAACAAATTTATGACTAAAGCAAAGTATTTCGTGGGTTTTGTGATCGAAAAATGATTTCCTCATCAATTTGATGAAAACAGTCATGTAAAATCTGTACTTTTTTCCTATCTACCCGCTGTAAATGTGATAATAATCTATTACTTTTTATTACTATTCTATTCTATTACTAGCAGGATTCTTGGAAATACATTAGGAATAGTTTTAGAATGTTCCAAAACGGATTTTATTGGAAAAATATATGTCTCAAAAAAGTTCATGCTAAAAATGTGGAGTCCATTGCAATAGCTTCTTTTTCTTTGAAAATTCGCTAGGTATAAAAAAGAACGTTATCGTAGATAAGCGGTTCCGAACCGTACTTATTTCTTTCACACAATGCAGTGAGTTTGTACAATGAAGGAAGGGCAGACAATGAAGGCTGGCCGAGCCAAGCTTTTCCTGCCAGAGGAAAATTGAAAAGGCTTCCCGGTCTCTCTTGAGCGTCTTTCTTGAGTAGAGCGTCGAGTACTCCCTCCCCGACCCCTTCTGCCGTCACTTGACTAACAATATTCAAGTATTCTACTCAAGTTTACCTACCTGCTTTCCCTCTTGTTTTCTATAGTAACTCCTTCACTGTAAAAGTTTTTTTTTAACCGCAACTCTTTCGTTGGCAGCAGCTGATCTGGTTGTGATGACTCACGATGTCTTCATTACGGATAAAACACTATTAACATATCAGGGTGTTCGTTAGGAACCTCTAGAAAATTTTCGATTAACAATTTAAAAAAAACATCAAGCGCACTCCCCATTTAAAGATTCTTTTCTATTTTCGATCTTACGTCATTAAAAGTGTCATAAATCCTGTTATTTACCAAGTAAATTAAAATTTGAGGATATTGTTGGAAAGAGCGTTATATTGTCTTCTTTCCTTTAGTAATAGAACATTTTTTTGTGTAAAATCAAGTCAAAAGCAAACTTTAAATTTTTTGAAATTCGACTTTTTTAAAATCTAGTTTTTACTCTGAATTCCTGCCCGTTTCGATGGGCACTCTCCGGAAAAAATATGCTCAAATTGTCAGCTTTCCAACGGTTTATCAATGTTTCTTCGTAAAATTCCAATTGGAAGAGGAAATCAAGTTTGATGTCAAAAAACACAAACGGTGGATACAGCTTTCGTACAAGTACGCAACCACGAGAGACATTTTATGTCTTATGTTTAATAAATTGAGAGCTTTCCTATGAGTGGTGAACGATTTTTGTGGGGTGGAAAATGAGGAAGTTAGTTTTCCCTAGGAACGATTGGTTGTACGTGAAAATCATCAGAAATTTCCGCGTAACGCTCCCCTCGTAACGCTCCCCTCATAACGCTCCCCGCGTGACGATTTTTCATTTATATGTCATAGTGAAGACATAAAATGTCAAAATACTACCCTGGACATGAACAAAGTTACAGTAAACAAAGTTTTAGTTTTTATAAGTTTGTAGTAGGAAAGAGTCGGTACCAAACAGAAATATCCAACTCCAATATCCAACTGAAAACTGAAGAAATATCCAACTGGTTTCTGGTGTCCTGGCACCACTGAACTGATCCACGGTGGTACAGAGAATATTTTATGAAATTCCAGATGTTTATTGATTGTTTCCTGAATTTCAATGCTTGAGGTCCATTAGCTAGCCTTGATAGGAACGAAATATTGAAAAATCTGTCATTTGTGAATATTTTCTCCTCACTCCCCCCTCCACCTGCAAATTTCGACACTCGGGTGAAATATTTTGCCACTAGATAGATTTCCACATCAAACAAAAATATCTACGCAACTGGGCGTTGGAGAATAAAGGCCCGGTCAGGGTAGACGATTTTGTCACACACAGACATACACCTAAGATACTGGTAAAAGCACCAATGGTGGACTGCTCAAGGTCCCTAGCAATTCAATTCTACTCGGTTCTCGTGGTATTTTTCTAAATTTTTCAGATCAAAAACTTCTGAAGAAGCCGATGTCTCCAGCAAATCTTCCCCTTTACGGAGAATGTCTGAAAATTGCTTTAAAAGTAGTTTTTTCTTATAATAATCCGTTTTCCTCAGCTTCTTGTTTTGTACCATTAGTGGAACGCTGAAAATTGTGGGTGTTCCTAAGTTGGAATTTTTTGCTCCAAAATTTCAACTCGTCATTAAAATGTCCCCCGTTATAAATACTTATGTTGGTACTTGATCATTTTTATTAACAATGTGATTTGGGCATTAGTAGGTAGTAGTTATAGGTATATTCAATAAATAATAAATTGACCACATTCTAAAATATTTAATTCTAATAATACAATCGTATGCCTACAATAATACAATAATGAACAATCGTGTGGGATTAAGGAGGATGGGCTCATAATTGTTTCTTTTAAATTTGTTCCATCGAGTAGCTCCGAAAGTCCGGGGTCGGCATATTGATGTAACTAAATAACAATGAAATCAATTAAGCAAACATAAATAAAGATGAAGAAAAACCAACATTTCAAAAGATGAGGAGTTAACACACGATCCTCTCTCCTGTCGTTTCATTTCAATCGGTCATACTAATAAGTACCTAAAGTAATTTTCAGCAGATTCTTTTCAGGTCCTTTGGAAGGTCTGGTAAATATTTGAAAAATCTCGGATCACATGAACCGACAGCAGAAACATTTTAGAGCAACCTAATACTGCATTGATCCAATGGTGGAATATAGATGTTCTAGCCTTGGAATACCATATCAACCCCATTCCACTATTAGCTACGGTGAAGAGACGAGATATCTAAATATGTTAATTCAAATTCAAATTCAAACTGGTTTTTATTTGCAAAATCCATGTACATGACAATGCAAACGTCGAGATTAATCAACGAAAAAAAAAAAACACAAAGCATCAAAACAGTAATAATTTAGGCTCTATGATACAGTTCACAAACAAACTCGACTACATGAAAATGGAGCAACCCAGACGAACTTATGGGCGTGAGGCGAATGTGATATCAAAACTCATTAACACTGTACAACTCTGCCTCGATCAGAATATCCTTCAGGGCTCTCTTGAAATCGGGGATGGGCAAACTCTGCAGCCTCTCCGGTAGCCGATTAAACAGACGAGAGCCGTTCTGAGTTGGGTTTGTCCGCAGCGAGGCTGTCAGACGGACCGTGGGAATGGTAAGGTCCTCTCATTGCCTTGTGGAGTAATGATGGCAGTTGCTGTCCCTCTGCAACATGTTAACATTTTGTCGCACAAACATCAAAACTGAGTGAATGTACAGACTCGGCAAGGTGAGGATTCCAAAGCTCTTGAAATGTCCTCGGCAACTCCCATTCCATCCAAGGCGCTTCAGTATTCGGAGAGCCTTCTTCTGCAGGACGAATATACGGTGGCTGTGTGAAGAGTTCCCCCACAGCTGAACGCAGTAACTCAAACGGCTATGGAAGCAGGCAAAATACACTGCTCTGAGGATCTCAGGGGACACACATCGTGACAATCGGCGCAGCATGAAATTGCAAGAGGCGAGTTTTGATGACAGTTTGTCGACGTGTTGATCCCACGAAATTCTATTATCAACCTCCACACCCAGCAGATTCACTGAACGAGTGAGAGGGCCATTTAGCTGGAAGGTTAAGCTCTGGTTCTTATCTGAATTGAGGCGAAGACCATTTACATCACACCATGACTCAATCAATCCTGAAAGTGCAGTCATGTTACCTTCCAAGCCGTCAACTGAACTCCCCTGTACCACAGCTGTTATGTCATCCGCAAAAAGGGAGAGGAAGGACGTGTCCTGGTATTGGTATACTAAATCATTTATATATATTATGAAGAGGCAAGGGCCTAGTCCAGATCCTTGCTTGATACCACATGGAATACCTATTTCTTCGGGCCGTTCACCATGTTGGAGTCGTTTGATGAATTCACAAATAACAATTAGATACAAAAATCTTTAATCACAAAAAATAGTTGAGTTCCAATAGTGGAATGACCATTCCACCACTGGTACTCTCGACGAAAATTATGTGCCAATAGTGAAATGGTTGATATATCGAAAAAAAAACTAATGATAGAGACGTTTAAAACTCAAGAACATGCAGAAATAACATAATAAACAATGTTGCAACCAAACGAATCCACAAAGAAAGAACATAATCAGCAATAAACACTAATTTCGGAGGAACCTACCTTGTCAATTTCAGCAACAAATGGAGCTTCAGCTGCGACGTTCTGACTGACTGTCACTTTTCTTGTCCGGCTGTCGCTCATTCGGGCAAGAAATAATTCCTTCTTTTTTCACGTGACCGTTAATCACAGTTGATCATACTGGAGGCTGAAGGAACCTCAAAATTGTCGTTAAAACCTTACTATATCCATTTCTCTGGTCAACGTTCCACCACTGGTGCTCATTCCACCATTGGTGCTTTTACCTGCGGTGTTTTTCGCGGATTTGGATTCAGACTGGTCTAAAAACGGATTTGTACTTAGTTCAATTTTTTTTCTCCGTTGGGTATTGTCCTCCTTCACATCAGATTATTCGAAAGAACCCCAAGTCTTACAGTGAGACGTCCTACAAAAGGAATTTACGAGATGTGACAGTATTCCACGAATGGTGCGATATGTAGCCAAATTTAGCACTAGAATCTGAACTAGTTCATTAGAGGTTTTTGAGGTCGTTTGAATAAGAAGGCTTGTCAGAAGGTAAATGTCCCACAAGAGCTTCTACCAGACTTTTTGATGTTGACTTGAGCCATCCGCAGTATACATTTATTGTGACTGGGTTGCAGTGGCATTTGTTTAGTTCAATTTTTCGCTTTCGGCCTCTAATTTTCACACAAATTGTTTTGTGATAATTCCAACATAATATGTTGGAATTATCACAAAACAATTTGTGTATAATTTGTAATAATTTGTGTATTCTATATTATAGAAGGATAGTTTCCAAACACGGGGTGTATTCGAATTTTTGAATTAAAAACATACTTCAATTATTAAATGAAACTTTAAAAAATATTTAAAAAAATGTGTTTTGTTGGTAATATGTTAGATGTTGGCTTGTAAGATTTTCTTGTTCTGATCACATACATATGGTTAGATTTGAAAATAACGATTTTTCAAGCTTAGATAAACCGGATGAAAGTACGGGGCGACACTAGTGCCATCTATCATCTCAGAATCATACTAGACCGCCGTCCCCTTTAGCCTTAAGACCAAGATGTTTGAATTCAGTCTCTGATAACATTGAGAATTTGGCTCCTGAGTCTACTTCTCAACTTACATAACTATCAACCCTTTAAAATTACCTACTTACTAATTGGATCGGAATAATAGGTAAGCGCATAGTGCCACCCCATTTCAATCCAATACTAAAATAAGCATGTTATTGGTAGGTAAACACAATCAGTGGGCACACTGAAATTACCAATTATTACTCATATACATCAATTATTACTAATATACGCGGGCCAATTAATCAGTGACGTACGCACTTGGCCTTCCCCAAGCAAAACTAGTGAGTCAGCCTTCCCTGTATCTTTATGTCCACTTCTTCCCCATTTACTTCACACGATTAATAATAATAATAATAGTCTTTATTGCATCATAAATTAAATTTTAGCAACACGTCATAAATAGTCAATAATAAATTATAAATAAATGATAAATATGATAAATTCTGAATATAATAATAACAAAATATGGAGACAATTCAACAATTTATGGTCAGGCAGTTGGACAGGTTGTTCTACATGATTTAAAAAAGTCTTCAACACAATAAATTGCTGGTTTTAGGCATACACGTTTTATAGCACTTTTAAATTTTTTTATTGGGAGCAACTTGTACGTGTCTGGTATAGCATTATACAGGTTGGTGCCCGCGAAGTCTATGTTGAATTTTTGTGTCGAGGTTAATCTGCATAGGTCGACTTTCAGCAGATCGCGTTTTCGCGTATTATATCCGTGTTCCGCAGTAGCATACCTATTTCGATGACTGTGATGATTCATGTTACACATCCATACTAACATAAATGGAAAACTCATCCTGGATATAATATTTTCGGATCTCTATCAATAGGTCAAGATATAATCAATTCCGATTGCACAATCACCACTTTTACCATCAGTTTCGTTCCTCCACTGACCCTCTTCACTCCATGAAGGGTACCTGATGGAGGTTTGTAAGACAAGGTCATTTGGCGGATTCGAATCCCAAACAGTCACTCATTACAGAGACCAGGTCTTTTGAATTCGTTCACCCGTTCACTCATAAGAGAAACAACCAACCGGTCAAAAGTCACAAAAACGTGCGAGTCTGTAAACCAAACGAGTCGAAACGTTGGGATCCAGGTCGTGACTCGAAAAACCGAACGAGTCGGAATAGGTTACAATGAGTAGGCGATTTGAATGAATCGAATGTGCTAAAAGACAAAAACAAATGAAAGATCGATTGAAATCGTATGAATCAGTCTTTGAGTGTGTTTTGTCGTTTTAGTCCTCAGTTCATTCGAACGTAATTCTTCACTTGGATGATGAAAGGTTTTGCTTCCGTCTACTTTTTAGGACGTCCCACAGTAAGACTTGGGCGTCCTTATGAGATCGATCTGTGGTGAAGGAGGACAACACTCAACAGAAAAAAAAAATAACCACACAGTAATCCGTTTTAGACCATTCTGAATCCAAATCCGCGAAAAAAACCATAGGTGAATGTCTGTGTGTGTGTGTGTGTATGTGTGTGTGTATGTGTGTGTGTGTGTGTGACAAAATCTTGTGTCGTCTGCACAGGCCTTAGTACTCAACCGATTTTCCTGGTTCTTTTTTTGTTCGACGCGAAAAACTATCTAGTTGTGCACTACGGCGCCGGAATTTTGAATTTTGCCTTTTACGGGGGGAAAGGGGGGGTTAATGCTTAAAAAACGTGCGTTTGCGGGCGTAATCTTGTAAACTCTGTCCAGGCCTCAATTTCCAACCGATTTGTGTGTTTCTTTTTTTGTTAGTCTAAAATAACTTCCGAGTTGTACATAACTTCACCCGAGTACCAAAATTCGCAAGGGGAGGGGGCGAGTGGGGGGATAATATTCACAAAATATCCGATTTTTCAATATTTCGGTTCCTTTACTGCTTACTAATTGTACCCAACCTTTGAAATTGAGGAAAAATTCTCATTATACCTCCGGATTTTCATGAATTATTCTCTGTACCACCATAGAACTAATAGTGGTGCCACCATGGTGCCAGGAGACCATAAACCGCATATTTCGTGTTTTTTTTTTTTTTTTTCGTGTTTCACCTTGAATACGGATGTGAACCTCGACGGACTGCCTACCAAAACTAACAGATGAAAGTTCAATGTTACGACGTATTTCCGCTTTGGTGCCAGACTGGCACCATTGGCGGTGGAGGGGAGGGGGGGGGGGTGAACTCGAATTGGCATGTTGGGTATCGTAGATCATGGATTTTAAAATGCTCTTCAGATTCGAGGCTCCCATGCCACTAGAAGTGTTTTGGTAGGGGGGGGGGGTCAATATTTCTTGCCTAAAGTAATAAACCAAATTACATCGAGTGAAACAGTTTTATCGCTTACCAACTGGTTAAACTGATCTAATGCTTATCCAATGGGACGTCCCCTGGAATGCATGCATTACTAAACAATATGTTTTCTGTTGATACTTCCGTGTCATTTTCACACATTAATGATCCATGTACAAACATGCATGTATATAAATATACATTATACATCCATATTGCGGGCAAATAATTTATTTTGTTGGCCTTCTGCTGTTGTTCTCGTAATTTAACCGGAAAACTCGATTGGTGGGTTGATGAACGAGTGACCGTGTTCATGTTGATGACCCGTTCAATTCTGACAAGGTTATTTTGAAGATGAGGTCTTTTCAATACGTTCACTCCTGACCGACACACCTCTAGTACCTGAAGAGTGTTATACACGACGTCCCATGTTAAGGACCGGAAAACTTTGGGATGATTCTGCTACTAATTCAGGTAAGAAAATGTTTCCTAGCAAATTGGTTTTAATCCCTCATTTTTCAGTTTTTAGGACGTCCCACAGTAAGACTTGGGCGTCCTTATGCGATCGATCTGGGGTGAAGGAAGACAACACTCAACAGAAAAAAAAAAAAATAACCACACAGTAATCCGTTTTAGACCATTCTGAATCAGAATCCGCGAAAAAACCATAGGTGTATGTCTGTGTGTGTGTGTGTGTGTGTGTGTGTGTGTGTGTATGTGTGTGTGTATGTGTGTATGTGTGTGTGTAACAAAATCTTGTGTACTCTGCACAGGCCTTAGTTCTCAACTGATTTTCCTGGTTCTTTTTTTGTTCGTCGCGGAAAACTATCTAGTTGTGCACTACGTCGCCGGAATTTCGAATTTTGCCTTTTAAGGGGGGGAAAGGGGGGGTTAATGCTCGAAAAACGTGCGTTTTTGGGCATAATCTTGTAAACTCTGCCCAGGCCTCAATTTCCAACCGATTTGCGTGTTTCTTTTTTTGTTTGACTCAAATAACTTCCGAGTTGTACATGATTTTACCAGAGTACCAAAATTCGCAAGGGGAGGGGGTGAGTGGGGGGATAATATTCACAAAATATCCGATTTTTCAATATTTTGGTTCCTTTACTACTTACTAATTGTACCCAAGCTTTGAAATTGAGGAAAAATTCTCATTATACCTCCGAATTTTCATGAATTATTCTCTGTACCACCATGGAACTAATAGTGGTGCCACCATGGTGCCATGATGCCATAAACCGCTTATTTCGTGGTTTTTTTTTTTGTGTTTCACCTTGAATACGGATGTGAACTTCGACGGACTGCCTACCAAAACTAACAGATGAAAGTTCAATGTTACGACGTATTTCCGCTTTGGTGCCAGACTGGCACCATTGTTGGCGTTGGGGAGGTGGGGGGGGGGGGGGTAACTCGAATTCGCATGTTGGGTATCGTAGATCATGGATTTTAAAATGCTCTTCAGATTCGAGGCTCCCATGCCGCTAGAAATGTTAAGGTGGATAATGGTGGGGGGGGGGGGGGGGGTCAGTATTTCTTGCCTAAAGTAATGAATAAATTACATCGAGTGAAACAGTTTTATCGCTTACCAACTGGTTTAACTGATCTAATGCTTATCCAATGGGACGTCCCCTGGAATGCATGCATTACTAAACAATATGTTTGAATTTTAAGATTGATTTACGTTTTCACGGTAAATTTAGGTAGTTTTGGTAACTTTAGTGACATAAGATAAAAATCACGAAAAACTCTTAAAATGATAAAAACTTGGAAATCCAGGGGTTAAAAACAAAATTCCTTGGAGACATTTTCTTACTTAAATTATTTGTAGAATCGACTCCCGAAGTTCTCTGGTCCTAAAACATGGGGCACCCTGTATATCTTCGAATCTAGTTGAATCAGATTTTTTCAAGGGCTAAGTCCTGGCAACCAAACTTGTGGGAAATCAAAAAAGTGGGTGTGGCACATAGCTTCCTCGTATCCATAACCCGATTATATAGATGATCCGATGCATAGTAGTTAATCTCAAAACACCAATCTCTAAGTACCTTTCACTACCCTTATAGGGGACCATCTACACGCTACTCTGGATAATCCTAGAAAATTTCATCAAATTCGGATGAAAAATGTAAGTGAGTCACTACTCAAAAAATCCAAAAATATCTTGGCACGGCTGGGAATCGTACCCGTGACCTCTCACTTTTAAAATGACTCGCTGTACATGTGCTACGGGCGCCAGACAGTAGGTAGTGTAGAATTTGAGGTTGCGACGTACGCACGGCTGTTACACGGATTTTACGTTCGCGCATGCGCATCGGCTACTATTAGTCCGGGGGTGATGATTTTCATAGGGGACCATCTACAATCTAATCCCTGAGAATTTCATTGAAATCGGATGGAAAATGTAGAAGTTAGGGCCGTTTCAAGGAATTCACGTTTGCGCATGCGCAGTCGCTTCTATCAGTCCGGGGATGATGATTTTCATAAGGGACCATTTAAATACTAATCTGTAACATCTCTGAAATTTTCATTGAAATCGGATGGAAAATGTAGAAGTTATGGCCGTTACAAGGAATTCACGTTTGCGCATGCGCAGTCGCTTCTATCAGTCCGGGGATGATGATTTTCATAGGGGACCGTCTACACACCAACCCGCACAATCCCTGAAAATTTCATCGAAATCGGACAATAACTTCGTATAGTTATGCGCGTTACAAGGAAATCATGACAGACGGACAGACACACAGACAGACAGACACACAGACACGGAACCAAAATTGTTCAGAAAGGTCTAAAACGCAAAACGCGAGTGAAAATTTTGATTTTGGAGAACTTTTTTTTTTCATCCTCGAAAAGTGAAAACAAAGCTTCCGCTACCTTGGTAGACTCGGAAGCAAAACTTCCTGCATGCCGCTATCGAATAAAATTTTGGATTTTCAAAAGCGATTTCCACACTGTCTGAAACCTCATTCTCTTGCCTGTACACTTGCAAACGATGCGCCCAAGGTTTTAGAACAGAAAAATTGAAAAAAAAATGAAATTACATTTCTGTTGACTTACGCCCTACGTTTAAACCTCTAAAACTTGTGAGTCTTCCTCCTACCACTTTGGAAGGTCAATCAGCAAACGCGACTCCACCTTATTTTCTTGACGCTGCTTTTTATCACTTCTCAGAATATCGCAACATTCAAATATACACAGTCGTACGTACGAGATGCCGAGTCCAGTTAAACAATGAAACGCTCGTTATAAAAGAATTAAGCTCCCTAGTAGCCAACTTCGTCTGAAAGAATTATAAAAAAATTTAAAAAAATATATATGAGATGAAAATTTAATGAATCGGTGTAAAGTTATGAGGCGATAAATTGCGTGGAGTCCGACTATGTTCGTGTGAGCTGAGAGAGAAAAAAAATCCGGGGTTTTAGCGTGGAAAAAGGCCTTTGTGTGAGATAGTGTAGGTCGGCGGACACTATTTTTATGGGGTTATGAAGGGGTATTATCGCCCAGCGAAACGTCAGACGAGAGGTAGATTCTGGTTCCCCCTCCACCATCTCACCCCCCACCACCACCACCCTCGCTGGGCTTAGAGGAACAAGATAAACGCGAGAGTAATGAACAAGTGGGATCCCCTCGCCCCGTCCAGAGGACAATGCGGTTCGCCAGGATGGTGGCGCTCTGTCGGACTCCCGTTGAAATATCGACCTAATAAAAGTGGTTACGGTGAAAGGGTTAAAAGGTTTCAAAGCTCGAAGCTTTACTGGTGTGGACTGCGGTGTCAAGAATGGAAACATTCATTTTTGAATGCTAAGCATAGAACGAAGCTTCTCTCAAATTTCTGCATCCAAAAATTAAAATGTTGAGCCTTTAGTTGAGGTTTATTATTTTCAACCAACTTTTGGAATCGACCAAGAACTTTTTTTCTTTAACCCCTCAAAATTTTGACCTCCGACCCCACCAACTTTTTTTTGTTTTTCCGGCAGGCAGGTGAGAAGCACAAACATTGTTGTGAGGGCATGAACTTGAAAGACTGATTCTAATTCTAATTTAAGCTGTGATATTATTATTACAATTTTGTTTAAATGTCCAACGTTATATTCATTGTTTACTTTTGTGACAGCTGTTTTTACTGTGATATGAAAGATAAGTCTCAGTGCTGTCAACTTTAGTTTGTTGTTTGTGTGGCAATACTTCTTCCATTAAGGGAGAGTGTTGGTTTTGGTCTAATGGCACAAGTTGCCCATATCCTTGTTCTTAAGGGGTTTAGGAGGCTGTGCCATCTCCTCTCTTCTCTCATGTCAAAAATGTCTGTGATGAAATGTTCCTTCTATCGTTTTCCCTCTTTTATATTCGCCTTTTAAATAATTGTGCCGTGCTCAATATATGAATATTCTCGCGAAACTTTGTGTCGTCAATTTACACTTCCCAGCAACTCCAACAATCTTCAAGATCCATAGGTGGAGTTGGATCTCGTAAGACACTTGGAAGAGTCCGCGTACTCCAGGTTATGTGGGATTCAAACCCACCAAAAAAACACCTCCTCTTTTTCCCCATGTTGGAGATCAGCCCGGAACCGTTTAGCACATTACTTCGGGCTGAGTCATGGGGCGTTTAATCAGTTCTGCGTGACGGGGCGAACCTAATGCTCCC
The DNA here is from genome assembly GCA_009739505.2 of Apolygus lucorum. NCBI lineage: Eukaryota > Metazoa > Arthropoda > Insecta > Hemiptera > Miridae > Apolygus > Apolygus lucorum. The sequence goes on from CM019183.2 coordinate 15,839,016, forward strand.
TCCTCTCTCTTTCTCCTTCTAATAGCATCTTCCTTGTCCTTGGCTCTGTGTATTCTGCCACAGCAGTCCAGCTCCTTTCACCTTCCAGCATCCTGCTGACAACAGCCTCTGGTGTTGAACTCTGAGGAGCTATCTCCAGGTCTGCCATCAGCTGATTTGATCCCACCAACCCTTGGACCTTAAAGAAGGCAGTCGACAGTTGTACGTTCTCTCACACTGAGGGTTGTACATGGTGAATCAGAAAAGAATGAAAATGAATCTCACATGAACTCTGAGCCCTTGGATTCTTTGAAATTTGAGAGGTTAACAACGGGTTTATCGAGTAAAGCCTATAATCTAACCAGGTACTTTTCAAGTTCTCATAGTAACTTTGAAGCCCGTAGGTGTAAGTGTAGGAATGTAATAATTACATATTATAATGCCTCTTGTTTTAACCTTTCGGGTTGGGAGTAGGGATGAGCATCGTTTGGAAACTATCGATAGTCACCATCGAATAAACTATCGAAATTAACCATCGATTGTTTGAACCATCAGTACTAAACTATCGATGGTTTTTGATAGTGTCGATACTTCTTTGATTAAGAATAAATCCTCGTTAGGCAATCAAAATGTCGAATAGGATACTAGGATAATTCAATTACCCATCTATCTTTGCAATTTGCATGTTACTAATCTCAGTGAAACCACTGCTCAATTCCTGTCAAACTAAATCAATCATACATGAAGAAAACCAATGTTAATCTTTTTTCATTTGACGATGCGCTAAAAAACCTCTATATCGAAATACCTTATACTTTTGTCATATTCTCCCCTCCTGAATTAGATAAAAGGTTGAAGGTTTGTCCCAACATAGCTCATTGTACGCTTTAACAGAACAGATCACCTACTTAACAAACAAAGTACGATAACCAAATATTTGAATTTGATACCGAGGGATAACGATAACGGAAAGATTCAATACTGAAAGCTGGGTTCACATGTAGCACGTCATTTACGTATGACGGACAAGCTTTTACATTGACGTAATTGATAGTAGTGAAGTTGAAAACATCGGCTTCAAACTATCGATGGTATAAACATCGACTATTGTATGCAAATCGTCGGAAGTTTGATAGTATCGTCCATCGATGCTCATCCCTAGTTGGGAGTAAAAACGTTTTATTGCCCATTTGAAGGGACGTCCCCGGGAATGGATGCATTAATAAAAAATTTATATGAGGAGCGTGCTAGCAAAACTTAACTTTTCCACTTTCTGTAATAAATGATTTTTTGACTGATTCGAGTTTTTCAATCATAACTGAATCCATACGTTAGTCAAAGTTTTGCAAAACTTGTTTTATCCTGTGTGAAATAGGGCCTCAAAATCTACCTTTGCGAGTAAAACTTGACTTCTCCACAAAAATGGTCCACCTACTAATTTTGGTTTATTATTTTCAATAATGAACCTTTGGAATCGACCAAGAAAAAAAAATTTTTAACACCCCCTCAAAATTTGATGCTTTACGTTTCAAGGTACGTAGAATCCAAAACGCTGCAAATTATTACACAATGGTTTATTATTTTTCTATATAGATCACTCGTCTACAAAATCACCAACCATCCAATATGAAAGAAAAAATAAATAAATAAAAAAATCAAAAAAAAAAAAATCAAAGAAAAATCAAAATCATCAACCATCGATCGCATTTCGGTCAGCTCTAATTTGAACGGAGATTAGGCCTCTTTTGCGATTCACACTCGTGTTTTGATTTATATATATATATGTTTCAATATAAACCCTTCAATTTTCTTAGGGAGCGAACGGTTCGTCCTACAGAACTCCGCGTGGTCTCAAAAAATTCTGAAAATTCTATAGAATCGTAAATTGAAGGAAAAACAATACCTTTAAATCAAAATTTTTTGAGTTAGGGCGTTTTCAAAATTTCAAAATTGATTTTGGAACCCTTAGAAGTGACCTACATCAACCAAAAGCTTCGGGGCACAACTAGACCCCAAATGGAGCCTACATACCAAATTTCATCAAAATCGGTCAATACTAAGTGGGGAAAGTGCCGCGTACGGCGGACGGACGGCCAAATTTTTATTCGATTTTTGGATTCTACGTCCCTTGAAACGTAAACCATCAAATTTTGAGGGGGTGTTAAAAAATTTTTTTTCTTGGTCGATTCCAAAGGTTCATTATTGAAAATAATAAACCAAAATCGGATAAAAATTTGGCCGTCCGTACGCCGTACGCGGCACTTTTGCCACTTAGCATTGACCGATTTTGATGAAATTTGGTATGTAGGCTCCATTTGGGGTCTAGTTGTGCCCCGAAGATTTTGGTTGCTGTAGGTCACTTCTAAGGGTTCCAAAATCAATTTTGAAATCGCCCTAACTCAAAAAATTTTGATATAAAGGTATTGTTTTCCCTTCAATTTAAGATTCTATAGAATTTTTAAAATTTTTTGAGACCACGCGGAGCTCTGTAGGACAAACCGTTCGCTCACTACGAGAATTCAAAGTTTGGACGTACGATAAATCAGAAACACGAGCGTGAATCGCAAAAGAGGCCTAATCTCCGTTCAAATTAAAGCTGACCGAAATGCGATCGTTGTTTTTATTCATGTTGGATGGTTGGTGGCTTTGCAGGCGAGTGATCTATATAGAAAAATAAAAAATAATAAACCATTGTGTAATAATTTGCAGCGTTTTCAGATGCTTTCATTCAAAAGTCAACTTATCCACAGCCATAACCTGCCTTCTTCACAGCCAATTTTAGCAAAACTCCACTTATCCAAAAGTGATTTGTTCAGTAGTTTTCACTTCTCTAGTTTCACCCTTCTCTCAACAGGTAGCGCAGTAGTGCAGTGTGGAGTTACACTGGGTAGTGGAGTTACACTGAGTTACACTGCTTTGGAGTAGAGCGCCGGTATTGTGGTTCGTTAGCACCCCACGGTTCTCCTTAGAGCCAAAGAATGAAACCTTCCACATGGCTTCTGTGTTTCCAGACTGTTTATTCCAGCTGTGTTATCGAAGTTTTTTTGGTTCAATTCAACTTTTGACAAATTCAATTCAACTTTTGTCAAATTAAATTCATCTTTTGGCGAATTAAATTCAATTTTTGTCAAATTAAATTCAACCTGTGATAACAAATTCGATTCAACTTTTGACAAATTCAGTTCAAGTTTTGTAATATTCAATTCAACTTTTGACAAATTCAATTCTTTTTTAAGAGGTTGAATTGAACTTTTGAAAGGTTGTGAACTGTGATGTCTAATGGCATAATAGACCTAACTATGTACCTAATTTTTTAGTCAATTTTTAATTGTCATCTAATTTTTTAATAATGTTTTCATTCTTCGTTAAACGTAAACTAAAAAGTTTATAAAAAACTGTTTTTTGTATTTAATTTATTGTGGGTTACGATTTGTGGCATTTTAATTCATCTTTATCATCATACTATCCAATTATCAGAGAGAAAATAAAGGAAAACAAAGTAATTTCATCGCTTCAGGACATTAAAAACAAAAATGTACAAAATTAAATGAATAATGAAGATTGGCAGGTAATAGACAGATGTTAAAGTTTTTTCAGGTTTTTCAAAACTCAACTTATCCATTTTATTCTGTCAAAAGTCGACTTCTCCAAAACACTTATGCAAATAACTCGGAAGTGGATAATATTAAGATGATCAAAATTTGGGTAGTTACTATTGCCAGTGGCTTGGACGAAACGGCACATCGCTGTTTATAGATAATAAATAAATCATACGTTATACGTTTTTTGCCTCTCCTGAAAAATTTTCCAAAGTGGAAAAGTCAAGTTTTGCTAGCCGAGCTCCTCATATGTTCATAGTACGAAATCAACGACGGAACCATTTTCAGTAAGATGAATACAAGAAGACTCCCACAACATCGGAATTAAAATCAATATAAAAATATACAAACATTAATACAGATTTCTATAATGATACTATCTGGTGTGGCTTATCAACAAAGGTTCCTTTCGTGTTGGTTCCTGAAATATCCGAAGAGTAAAGGTCAGAGGAAGTAAATAAAACGTTGCAGAACAACCACTGATACGGAGAGGGGATCAATTCGCGGAAATTTCATTCGAAGGAACTGAAGGTTGTTGAGGAAAACCTGTATCATAGCCGTGGGTTGATGCCGAACGGGGGATGCGGGGTGGAACTTTCTTCTTCACAAAGGTGGAAGAAGAAGAAGAAGAGACAAGAGGAAACTCAAACCCCAGCGCCAGAGGGCTCATATCGATCGCGTTGCTCTGAGAGCGGTGTCGAGCCGTACCGTCGCGAAATTAGGTTACACGTATAAACCAGGGATGCACACACGCCTTCCCATTCCTCCGCGATGTTTCCCTGTAAGAGAACATCTGCGTTTCTCGACCCCGGGGATTGATGGTCACATTCCAGAGATTCATAGAAGCGACGCTGATGTTCATTACAGGCTGTGTCTTACATACCAGCCGCCACCGCGCTGGGTCAATTGTTGGATGTTGAAGTATTTCTAAATCTTGTGCAGGTTCTTCAGCTGAATCCATACTGCTCCTCACCTGGAACCATACTGTCCTCCATAATATCCAAGAGACAAACTTATGCAGTCTCATCACCGTTTTCTGGTGATACCATTTTTCTTAAAAAATTGGAATCTATTCGGGTACTTTCTATAGCTGATGTCGTAGTGCGTCAGCTCTTGGAAACCTTCACGATTCTTCTCAAGAGACCAAACTATACTGTTATGGTTTTACATTCTAGGAACAAATGCACTAGTCGATGTCAAAACCTCAACTGACTTTTTATTCATTGTTATCCAAATCATAACTAAGTAACACAACACGTGTCTAAATCCCTAACAATACTTTCTCATCTGCAGCTTTTTTTCTCCACCTTACAGCATCTTGCTGACAACAGCTTCTGGTGTTGTAATTTGGATTTAGATTTATTAGATCTTGTAATCTTCGGGCAGGATTGGTCGTGTCCTCATCCTTGGTGTGTGGACAAATCTACACTGTTCTTCCCAGTTGCTCAAGAGACTTGCTCATCACTGCTCTATGGAGCCATATGCTGTACAATGTTACTTATTGGCGGGCATTGTCACCAGGCAGGTCTGCATCCTGCTGCTGAATTGGTTATATCCTCGTCCTTGGGGAATGGAACAATCTTAACAGTCTTCCCCAGGTGTTCAAGAGACCTAGCTATTCTTACCAACAGAACTCTGTGGGAAAACGTTTTTGGAACATACATTCATAAAACTTGAGCTGCAGCTGCGTTCTACAGCTGAAGTTTTGGTTCTCTCAACCTCATCTTGAGGGAATCTACGATGTTCTTCTCAGTTGATCAAGCGGCCCTCATGCTTTGTCTCCACCACTCTGCGGTGTCTCACTGTGTGTTGTTCCGATTGTCCATTTACATTTGGGCAAATTATGTCAAGAAAAATCATTGTCAAGGAGTAGACATTGAAGAGTGTACATTTGAAATCAATCGTCTATAACACTAGATTACAAAATTTAGGGGTGGTCTGGCTGCCTTGTTCTTTCACCACTTTTCTTATGGTATTTGGTGCGCTGAATCCGAATCTGACGTCAGTTTTTTTTTTCCACGTCGGATTTTCAAGATATAGCTAGTTTTACGATTTTTCTAGTTCTCAATTTCCTTCATTTTTTAGTGAAAACTCATCTTGCTCAAATCTCCTCAAAAAGTACTCAGACTTATAGGAAATTTTATGTAGAATCCGAATATGTACTTAGTTTTTAAGTAAAGTTGTGTTAAACCCCCTATTTTCCACAAAACGTATCAAAAAACACCGGTTCTCAACGTTTTTCTTCGGGTTTTTCCTTACACTTTGCCACTTGAAAAAAAAATTAAGGCTAAAAAAAATGTTCTCGGGCTTTTACTTTGTAGGGGGGACACCCCAGAGGAGAATGAGACCAATCGCAGCCTCCTAAACCCATTAATATCGAAGGAATGAGCTTTTTATTCATGGCACTGAGATGAAAATTCACAAAAACCGTTAATTAATTTTTCGAGATAAGTATGTGCGTTCCTAAATCTGTTTTCCTCAAATGGATTTTTCTTTCTTCTACATTTTTTATACTTGTCACCTAATAAGAGTAAGATCGAAAATAGGTACTCATAGGGGGAGTAAATCATAATTGGGAAACTCTTGTGATTTTAATTCAGTTTTACAACACAATTAACTGCAGAAAAGTTGACGGTGTAAATCTGTTTCATGACGGCTCAGATGAATCAATAGTTGGTACAATGTTTGGTTATTCCTCCACCTCAGAGGTTTCACCAAGATATGAAAACCATGGAAGAACGGTACAAAGGGTATTGGGACGTTCACATGATGGCGGACTATTGTTGGACCTTAAAAGGAGATTTACCTCAGGCGGCGAAGTTTTCTCTACACAGATGCCGGCGATGAAACCTCTGAGGTGGAGGAATAACCAAACATTGTACCAACTATTGATTCATCTGAGCCTTCATGCAACAGATTTACACCGTCAACTTTTCTGCTTTTTTGCTGGGGTGTCCCCCCTACAAAGTAAAAGCCCGAGAACATTTTTTTTAGCCTTAATTTTTTTTTCAAGTGGCAAAGTGTAAGGAAAAACCCGAAGAAAAACGTTGAGAACCGGTGTTTTTTGATACGTTTTGTGGAAAATAGGGGGTTTAACACAACTTTACTTAAAAACTAAGTACATATTCGGATTCTACATAAAATTTCCTATAAGTCTGAGTACTTTTTGAGGAGATTTGAGCAAGATGAGTTTTCACTAAAAAATGAAGGAAATTGAGAACTAGAAAAATCGTAAAACTAGCTATATCTTGAAAATCCGACGTGGAAAAAAAAAACTGACGTCAGATTCGGATTCAGCGCACCAAATACCATAAGAAAAGTGGTGAAAGAACAAGGCAGCCAGACCACCCCTAAATTTTGTAATCTAGTGTAATTATTAGTAATTATGGTTTCATCACGATTTTGTTGAACCTTGGAGTCTCTAACGATCAGGATCGATTAAGACTAAGGAACATGGAATTTTAGAGTCATTTCTTCCCTAACTGATGTGATCACGAAGTGGCCAATTGTCCGCTAATTTTTGAAAAAAAAAACCATAAACATATTATTTTTGCTAATGTCGTCGAGGACTGATGGTAGATTCAAGAAATCACCATGAAAAGTAGTGATCATTTGCCGTAGTTTCTTAATTTTGTAATCTAGAGAAATAAAAACCATGTAGAAGATGTTATTCCCTGGTTTCATTTATTGTAGAAAGAGAAACGTCTGCGTAGAATTAGAGCGCAATCTGTTGTTCCCCTCAGGGAGCAATGCAGCTGCACCCTCCATGTGAAGTTATAATATGATCAAAGCTTCATTGTATTCTCGGAACCGAATCACTGTGGTCTGCCCTTTGATTGGGCTGCGAGCGTTCGGGCATCCCGATTTGCAAATGAGATTACCTAGTTTGCGTTCGGAACCAGTCGGGATTATTCTGCAGGGGCTTGGAAGGGCGTGTGAGAGGATCAAAATCGCTCCCCGTTAGTGTTTGTTCTGAATAATGAACCCTGTTCATCTTCCATGTTTCTCAGAGGACAAAAAAAATCTTCAACTAGATTATAATAATTAAACTTAACTTAAACTTATTTTAAACTTTAACTTTTTATTATAATTTTTGATTTAATAAAATGAAATGCCCTATGCGAATAAGATTCAGCGAAAAATTTGCAGGAAGGTAAATTTTGAATTGATTGAGAGCAAATATTTTGATTGTGTTGCATTGTAAGCTTATATTCGATGCCAAGTGGGTACTCGATTTTGTAGAATCGAGTTGAGCATAAATATATGTAGACTGCTAAAATATTGTCAAAACATACCCTGGGGATACAGTTTGGTAGTATGGTTTTACTGAAAATTAGAAAATAAATGGTTTTTGAAGTCAAAAATGGAAACTTTTCAAATTTGTTGGACGGATCTGTTTCTAATTGTCTAAATGAACGCGGAAAGTAATTCTTGGTGACCTCCAGTTATGCAGCAGTTGATTGTAAAGTTTCTCGTGATAGATGGTCGTCTCTACACCACCCCCCTCCCCCCACTAATAAGAGTATCATCAATACAACCGAATTCTCAAACTCTTCTTCAAAGTTGAGAGCCGCTTGGAACGAGGGTTCTAATTAAAGTTTCCGAAGGGTTGTCTCTGCATAACTGGTGGGCTTCCTCGGAACTTCCCTTTTCAAGGCCTGAAACGTCTTTGGGAATTACAAGCCTGAACTCCACCCAGAAACTTGTTCGCCTCATTTCGAAGGGACTTCGCCACGAAAAATACACCTTAAGCTAATTCGTAGAGCATGAGTTACAGAATTTTCATGTAGTGTTACTACAATGCATAATATATCGATATCTGAAAGCGCAGAGGAGCTATGTCCCTCCATCTCCCACATTTTGCTTCAGAGTCTACCAAGGTTGCGGAAGCCCTGTTTTCACTTTTCAAGATAGAAAAACAGTTATCCAAAATCAAAATTTCCACTCGCGTTTAACGTTTCAGACCTTCCTGGACAATTTTGTTTCCGTGTCTGTCTGTCTGTGTGTCTTTCATGAAATACTTGTAACGCGCATAACTATACGAAGTTATTGTCCGATTTCGATGAAATTTTCAAGGATTGTACGGGTTGGTGTGTAGACGGTCCCCTATGAAAGTCATCATCCCCGGACTGATAGTATCCAGTGCGTACGCGCAATCTCGTATTTCCTTGTAACAATCATAATATGATTGAAAATATTATTTTCTCCCCGAATTCGATGACATTTTCAGAGACTGTGTGGATTTTCGTGTAGATGGTCTTATTTTAGTGTACTTATAAATTGATGTTATGAGATAAGCTATGTAAAATCGTATCGTATGTGCCACTCCCACTTGGCAGACTTTTTTATTTTTCTTTAATTACAGAAAACCAAATTCAACAAAACTATTAATGACTTTTTTGAAGATCTTAGCTTGAAAATTGCTTGAAGAAATTAAAGAGTTCAAAAGTGTGATAGTAATAAGTAGTGTAACAAGCCATTATTTTAGGAGCCGTGCTCTGTTGAAGACTTCTTTTGCAGTTTTCTCAAAACTTTTTTGACATAGCGCCTTCGTGCTTTGAGGTATCAATATATTGCTTCCCAGTCTACCAAGTTATCAGGGTTGTTGTTCTCAAAATTTTTTTGATTCCATGTCTGTCTGTCTGTCATGAAATCTTTGTAATGGGCATAGCGCCTACATTTTTCATCCGAATTTGATGAAATTTTGCATTATTGACTCTCGAGGGCGGTATCACAGATGTTGATAATTTTTCGGTTTGGGCGGTTGGTGAACCCCGCTCCACTTGAGCGAGTGAGGAAATAAGTTGCCCCTAGCGAAATCATCAGAACCGACTCTGATCTTCCTCTTGGATAACAGCTGATGACGTCCGCGACGCCAGGAATGGCAGCTAGACAAAAATCCAACCTGAAATATTAGTTTACATCACTTTACACTGCACACCTTGTCGTGTACACCTTGTACTTTGGCGGTCATTTTTGAGATATAAATAATATGATAGTTACATGTAACCCATATAGTCTATAACTAGTTGTTATAATAAATAAACGGTAAAACCCAAAATGTGCCATATCCTCTAATAATCGGGTAGAATTTTAAAAATCCAATTTTGATCTCTGCCAATAGTACAGTCTCTACGAAGCCTCGAGATACACGCAAGTTTACTGAATTTAGTTCCTTTGACGGAGTTTCGTGAATTTTCACTTCATCTGGGTTCTCAGACGGTCGCTGTTCCTTCCTCGTTGCGGGTTAGTCTAATCTCTTATGAAACGGCGCTCGGTTGCCCCCCACCCCCCTCTTTAGGAGCAACATTGCCACCCCCACCACCAGTGATTCCCCCGTAGCCTTCTCACAGCTGGCCAGTTTTCATCAACAGTTTTTCCCAGTTTTCTCAGGAAATAATCGTCCAATTTTCATGTTTCTTGTGGTATTCTTATTATTTTCATAATCTCTACATGATTATACCAGAATCCAGTTTGACAAGTGGTATGTCAAGGGGCTGGAATTCGTACAGAGAAAAATAATTTCGATATTAGTGGACTGATTAGATCGGGGTTCTTTGGGTTTAAAATTTAGTTGGCCATACCTGTGAGGGGTGTCAGGGGCGCACGCATCACTTGGGAACACTTCTCGGGGGCGGCACTTCACGGTAGATCGGCGGGGGCGACTCGCGCATTCAGAAAACATTCGATAGGTAGCTGGACAAGAGTGATCCGGAGCTTCTCCAGGCAGCAGGCTCGACGCGCTAGGTACAAGCTGGCCAACCTTGCAGGAATAATTTTCCCCCCTCGCCAATAGGGGATCTAATGATATTGTTCATTATCAAACAAACATACCGCCCACCTAGGAATATCATAGATTTCCTACACACCAGCTTGTGAGACGCCATAGTACATTAAAGGTTGGTACCAAAAATTTAAATTCAAATAAATTCAACAATAAGCTATTTAAGCGAAATGCAAACATTATATACTGGGTTAATAAAGTATAGGAACAGTGTTAGAAAAGTACATAACAACTTGGTGGTGTGCCATATTAGTAAAGGTTAGGAGTGAGAAATAGGACCCCTTGGATTGGAAAACGGTTTTCACTTTAGCCGGAGCCATGGCAAAGACTTCCGCGAAGGTTAGGGTTGGCCCAACGGAATAGGAAGAAAAAAGGAAGGTCACACCACCATAACAATCTATAAAATAAGGTTTCAGTCGATAGGGAGCGGACACAGACTAACTGTAGACCGCTTTATGATTCCATGAGCAGTTTTAACTTCTGCAACACGTACCTGGTTGTCTTGACCTGGAATAGTGCGGAACACTCTACCAAGCCTCCATGAAAGAGGCGACGTATGTCCAGGTTCCTTGATAAGCACCATCATGCCTTCCTGAAGTGGTGGCGAAGGTCGAGTCCACTTGTTGCGCTGCTGTAAGGTGTTCAAGTAGCTGTTTGACCAACGTTGCCAGAAAGTTTGCACGAGTTGTCGCAGAAGGGTCCAACGCTCTCTTGCTGGTCGATCACAAGAGACCTTTGGCTCAGGAAGCGTGACTGGAGCTTCAGTGAACAAGAAATGGCCAGGCGTTAGTGCTTGTAGATCATTCGGGTCATGACTATGAGGTATCAATGGACGCGAGTTGAGTGTTGCTTCCACTTGGACCAGGACAGTGAGGAACTCCTCATAAGTCAAAAGCTGCTTTCCAATGACGCGGGCCAGAAGACGCTTTGCTGATTTTACATTTGCCTCCCAGATGCCGCCAAAATGGGGAGTCCCAGGTGGATTCAGCTGCCAATCAATGCAGCGAGCTTGAGAAAAGAGTGAGATGGCGTCGCCATATTCCTGGGAACCAATGAGCTTTGACCAGGACTCCAATTGTCGCTTAGCGCCCAAAAAATTGGTTCCACAGTCACTGTAGAGGGTATCGACTGAACCACGGCGAGCTACAAAACGCTTCAGTGCTGCAAGGAAGGCCTCGGTAGTAAGCTCAGATGCCAACTCCAAGTGTACAGCCTTCGTTTTGAAACATATAAATAGGCAGACATATGCTTTAAAAACGCGAGCCTTCCGCATGCGGCCCAAGGTGAGGAGAAATGGCCCAGCATAGTCGACCCCTGTGACTGAAAAGGGTTTGCCTGGGCTGACTCGTTCGAGCGGTAAGTCCGCCATCGGTGGTTGAAGGGAACGAGGTTGAGTTCGAAAGCATTTGATGCACTTGGAAATTCTCGAATATATCGCCGCGCGACCGGCTACTATCCAAAAGCTACGAAGAATGATAGCATGTAAATTGGAGAGTCCAGGATGCAGGTGTACTTCGTGAAAGAAATCAATAATTAGGGCTGTGAATGGATGAGTGCGAGGTAGCACAATCGGGTACTTCTGTGTATCAGGCAGGCATGCATGTCGAAGTCTCCCTCCAACACGAATAATCCCAGACTCATCAATGAATGGAGCAAGACGGCGAAGGGGCTTCATTGCAGTTTTCCCTGCTTTGAGCCTCATGAGATCAGCCTCAAACGCCTGTCGCTGTGTAAGTCGGACACAAGCAGCCAAAGCCTGGTTAGTCTCTTTCAGTGTCAGACGCCCATGCAAAACAATTCCACCTCTACTGAGAACAACAATGCGATTGTGTATAAATCGTCTAGCCCAAGCAACTATGCGGGTAAGACGTGTCAATGAAGAGTATCGTTGAAGGATGTCCACTGAGGGAGTTGAAGTAGCATCCACTGAAGAGCCCATAATCAGTAGTGTTGTTGTCCTAGCTTCAGTGTGATGTTCCTCACAAGCTGAAGAGGCTGGAGTGAGTGGCCACTGGTCTGCAGGTTTCACCAACCACGGAGGTCCACCAAACCACAAAGGATGCTCCAACAATTCGGAAGGCAGCAGGCCACGACTCGCACAGTCTGCCGGGTTGACAAGGGTAGGCACATGTCTATATGATTCCGGTGGCACACAAGCCTGAGCCATAGCCACTCGATTGCTGACAAACGTTTTCCATCTGTGAGGCGACGACGTTACCCAATGTAGTGCCACCATGGAATCTGTCCACACAGTGGTTGACTGAATCGATCTACGAGGCTCAATCAAGGATTGAACGCGCTGGAGCAGCTGGGTCACCAGAACTATACCACACAGTTCCAAACGTGGCAGGGAGCAAGACTTCACTGGAGCCACCTTGGACTTGGCCATGATGAGAGACACTTCCACACGTCCACAAGGGAATTCACTTCGCAGATAAACCACACCAGCATAGCCAGTCTCGGAACTGTCAGCAAAACCATGGAGCTGAATGCTGGTCGACTGATCCAACCACAAACATCTGGGAAGTGATAGTTCACTCAGCAATTGTAGTTCCTCCTGGAACACTCTCCAACGCTCACAGACATCCTCTGGAGGGGCAGTATCCCAGTCAACACCTGCCAGCCACAACCTGCGTAATAAACACTTGCCAACAAACACCACAGGACAAATGAAGCCAAGAGGATCATACAGCTTGGCGATCTCTCCCAAAATGGTCCTCTTGGTAATCCTGGTTACTGGGCTAGACACATGATAGCCAAAAGTGTCGCCACGAGAGTTCCATACGAGGCCAAGTATCTTGGCTGTTGGCTCTGCTATCTCTTCAAAGGATTGGATGTACTCATCTGCAGCACGATGATCTGGTGGGACAGCCTCCAAAACTTCCTTGAAGTTGCTTCGCCATTTACGAAGTTCAAACTGAGCACAAGCCATAAGTCCAATAAGCTGCTTCTGTAGCTCTAGTGCCTCAGTCAATGTTGGTACAGACTTCACCACGTCGTCCATGTAGGTATCCTGCAGTAGAGCACTAGCGGCAAGTGGAAATCTTGAACCCTCATCCTTGACCAACTGATGCAGTGTCCGAATAGCCAAATATGGTGAACTGCTAATCCCATATGTCACTGTTGTCAAGCAGTATTCCGAGATTGGATCCTCATTATTGAATCGCCAAAGTATCCGCTGCAAATCCTGATGACGAGGGTGAATCAGTATATTTCTATACATCTGCCGTACATCTGCAATAAGGATTACCTCATACATCCGAAAACAGATCAAAATGTCTACAATATCTGCTTGGAGTTTTGGACCTTTATGCAAAATGGCATTCAATGAAGGGCCATCCTTTGTTGCCATGGAGGAATCAAATACCACACGAAACTTCTGCAGGGCACCCTGAGCATCAGTTCTATATATGCAATGATGAGGGATGTAGTATGCCAGCGTTGAAGCAGGGGGTGAGGACACTAATCTCATGTGGCCCTGGTCCAGGTAATCGCGCATGAATTCACAGTAAGAGTTCCGCAGAGTACGATTCTGATTGAGGCGTTTTTCCAGCTGTAGAAAACGACGAAGAGCTGCTTGTCGGCTGTCACCCAACCTTTTACCATTAGGCTGGAATGGTAGTGCAACCACATATCTACCATTAGGCTGACGAGACACAGTCCTGCAATAAATCTCTTCACATTCTTGATCCTCGGGGCTGATAATTTTCATTGGAGGGGGCTCCTCTACTTCCCAAAATCGACGTAAGGCAGCGCTTGTATCATCAACCTCTGATACTTGCAAGCTACAGACGCCTGCACATGCTCGGCCATGCCTTCCAATGAGGCAAAAGCCCCATATGCTCTCAATCAAGGTAGGTGTGCCTGGAGGACCAAGCTGTGGTTCTCCCACCATCACACATCCAAACCATTCTGCTCCCAGTAGTATATCCACCTCAGCAGGTCTGAAGTACTCTGGATCCGCCAATTTCTTCCCTCGTAGGCGCTCAGCAGGTAGGAGGGGTAGAGAAGATGATGGTGTTCGAGTGATGAAATCCACAACCAACGCAGTGACTCGAAGTTCCACCGAGCGTTCAGGCTTGAACCGGCAATCCACCATCTGGCGACAAATCCCAAGGGAGGTCTGTCCCATACCCAGGACAGGTACCTCAGTAGGCTGGGTGGTCAATCCCAATCGAGTGATGCAGTGGCGAGTGATGAATGTTGCCTGACTGCCAGGGTCTATCAATAGACGAGCGTCCTGAGGCCTACCTCTTCCATCAAAAACCTTTGCTACAGCTGTAGCCACCACTACTTGACCTCTTCTTTGGTGTGTGTACACCTGCATTGTGCCAACCGAATTGTCTTGGTTCGACACTGGTAATGTAGGCAGAGTCGAGGGCAGATCACTTCGATGCATAGACGCTGAAGATGTACTCTTGCCAGACTTGGGCCACACATTAAACAGGGGCGGAGTCCGAGGCTGGTCACTACGGTGTGTAGAACCGGAAGTAGTACCCTTGCCGGACTTGGGCCACAAATGCAAACACGAATGATGTCTGTAAGAACAGTGCTTACAGGGTTTTGCCCTTTGGCATGAATTTACAAAGTGACCTGGAGCTAAACATGCCAAGCACAGTTTACTCTGCTTGACAAACTCAACTCTCTCTTGTACCGATTTATGACGGAACTGACCACAGGAAGGTAATTCATGTTGAGCTGAACACAGAGGACAGTGATCAGTAGGGTCTGTAGCAATAGCTAAGGACGTGACTGGTCTAATAGCTTGCCTACCTTTACCCGATGAATTCCTAGAAGCAGGTTTAGATGAGGCGCCTGATGAATCAAGTGAGGGATAAGCAGCCTCAAGGATTCGTGCCTGTTCGTGCAAAAACGCAATAAAATCTCTAATTGGAGGCATGGGCGCTGAAAGTACACGTCCCTCCCAAGCTTCTCTCAATTTATTATGCAATCGTTTGGTGCACCAGAACAGTATTGGCACCGCCCACCCTTCTACTTCATGTCCTAATGCTTGAAGAGCTCCCACGCATTCAGCCAATTTTCCCGCAAAAGTCCGAACATGAACCGGGTTTGCTGTGGTAGTGGGTAATGAAAACAAAACCTCCAGATGAGCATTCGTTTGCAAATGCGTGTTATCATATCGACGAGCCAAGGTATCCCAACATACAGCATAATTGGGCCCCGTGAGTGGCAAGGAAGCCACCAAAGCTAATGCCTCTCCAATGAGTGCTGACCTCAGGTAAGCATGCCTCTGCACATCACTGAGAGTTGTATTACAGTGCACAGTATTACGGAACATGTCCGAAAAGCTCTGCCACTCCTTAATCTCTCCACCAAACTCCGCCAATTTTAATTTAGGTAGCTGAATGTGGGGATGACTACCTGGAGCACCACCCGTGCCCGTTAAATCAACAAGAGGCTGAGAAACGTCCGCTGGAGATACCTCTCCTTCAATCATAACAGCAACAATGGCTTTAATATCGAAATAATCGCTCTCAAATTGGTCAACATAGACAGCATCCAAATCCTCTGCAATACCATTCTTAGCGTTGTACTGCGCAATTTTAAATATATTTTCGTGGAAAGTGTCATAGAAAGCATCAATACGCTCGGTCATGACTCTCAATAGCTTCTTATTCTTAGGCGTAGGAGCTGCTTCACAGGCCGTAGCAGTTGTAAGGACCCGTTTGATCCTAGCGATCAAATCATTTACAATAAATTTATAATCATCAATTACCCCCATTATTCCGATATTAGATTGATAATGGGTACAATGCTAACAAATTTACAAATCCAGGTAAAGTTTTCTATCGACTGAAACGGTACCAACCATAAATAATTATTTAAACAATCAATAAAGGTAATAGGTAGTAGTCTTAAATAACGTTGACTAGGTACCTACTAATGAATATAGAAGTGCTAGTATTGATGCACTAAATAAATAATAATTTATTTTAAGCGACCTAAAAATACGCACAAATGGAAAACAGAACCGACTGCAATGTTCTGTAATCACAAGTATTTAAAGAAAACCCGCCGATCGCTACCTACCTAACGTAAACAATGTTCTAGATCGAGGACACTTGCAGTAAAGACAACATCCATGAATCAAAAGGCTACTTCCATGGACCAGCTAGCTCGGTATAGCATCCACGTTGATAAGACTGATAATGAGTTAGTTGTTTCTCTCAAGCAGTTCTTGGAATCCCTACACGAGTTCTACGAAATTCTCAGTGCTAGTGATTCTGCGAATATGTATTAGGTTTATCAAGAATAAGCCTTTTAATAAACTATCAGATACAGTGCCAGACCGGTAAGATTACTGTGCGATGTGTGCGATTTACGAACACCTGATTTTTATCAGCTATATGTAATCAATAATTCAATGTAAATTATAATGAAATATAATAAATTGTATTTGGGAAAGGGTAATATGATACACTGTAATATGGTATTTTATTTATTTCTGCTCCCTTTCTTGCACTGAAACAGACTTGAACGGTACATGACACATAATATTTATTCAAGGTAAGTAAAGTAGCTTAGCTGTAACTACAACAATAAACAATCGGTTTCTAACTGGCACTGTTCTGAGAAACAATATTGATAATTTCTAGAAAACTTATATTACGGTAGGTTTTTCGTAATTATTGATTGCGTTCACAAGCTGTTTATTATCCCAAGTTGCAAAGTAATCTCCTACTTCAAATGTCCCAGGCATAAACAAGAACCGGACGCAACAGGATATCGAACTTGAGTGAACCTTTGAATAGAAGCCAAGACCCCAAAATGTGCCCCAATTATTAATATTATTATATTTGATATTCCCAAAACCCACAACAGAGGGTTGAATTTACGATTTTGACTCTAATTCTACGAAAATCAAAATAATTCGGGGAGCAAGGACCAGCTGATTATACCAGAATCCAGTTTGACAAGTGGTATGTCAAGGGGCTGGAATTCGTACAGAGAAAAATAATTTCGATATTAGTGGACTGATTAGATCGGGGTTCTTTGGGTTTAAAATTTAGTTGGCCATACCTGTGAGGGGTGTCAGGGGCGCACGCATCACTTGGGAACACTTCTCGGGGGCGGCACTTCACGGTAGATCGGCGGGGGCGACTCGCGCATTCAGAAAACATTCGATAGGTAGCTGGACAAGAGTGATCCGGAGCTTCTCCAGGCAGCAGGCTCGACGCGCTAGGTACAAGCTGGCCAACCTTGCAGGAATAATTTTCCCCCCTCGCCAATAGGGGATCTAATGATATTGTTCATTATCAAACAAACACTACATTTGTTTACTTACAATAGTAAAATTTAATGAGTAAAAAGTTGAACCTAAATTTGAAGTGTTCAAAGATTTTTGACATTCATTAGTGTGTCTATCTAGGAAGTCTAAAAACTAGAAGATCGCCGCTGAAATCATCAAAATCGCTCAATAATTGCCAGATAAAAGCGAGGAAAACCGCTTTTATCTTATATGCACTGACTGAGACCCCCTCAAGTCCCTCATCTAGGTAATCCACGATCTATGATTTTTTTAAATTGGATATAAAACACGAGTTGATTTCAAGGAGCCCCGAGCGAGACAATGAAAATTTCGACTGCTTGGAGGAATGGAATGAAAAATGGGTTCTTCTTTGAAGGGGTGCACGTCTAGATGATTCCTGAGAAATGCGATTAAAAACGTTATGAAGAAAAGGGAGGAAAGAAGATCGAACATGAGAATTAAGAAAGGGGGAAACTGAAGAAAAAAGTTGAGGACAAGGTAATTTGAAAGGCGCTCTGGCGGATTCTGGCGACTTGCTTCTCATTCTTACCCTCCGACGCTGCGCAAGTTGCCTTTTCTATTAAGGGAAAGACTTTCGTATAACTGAATTCGTCCAGGTTAATTGGCGGAAGAAAATTAAGATGAAGGTGGCGGAGAAGAGGAAGGAGAGAGGAAAACCGTGTTTTCTACTGCAGTGCGCGTTCAAGGAAAAGCGAAACATTATTACCACGCTCTCTCGGAGATTTTGAAGTGAAAGAGGCGGTGGAAAGAGGAGCACATTGTTGGTTTTACTTCCTTCACCATTTTCTAATGCTAGGAATAAAAGTTTCGCTTTCTGCCGTACAAACGTAGTATCACTGATGGGGTGGTTGAGTTTTTAGGACGTCCCACAGTAAGACTTGGGCGTCCTTATACGATTAATCTGGTGTGAAGGAAGACAACACTAAAAAGATAAAAAAACCACACACTAATCCGTTTTAGACCATTCTGAATCCAAATCCGCGACAAAAACCATGTGTGTGTGTTTGTATATGTGGACCGTGTTATGCAACTTCAGATTTCTCTTCTCTGGAGGTATCTTTATAACCTCCAGTTGTTATTACTGAAAAATTTCAACTCATGGCCCAAGAATTATCGACAATTTGTTATTTCATTAGGGATGGGTATCGTTATAAAAGTATCGATATTTTGTATCGATACTGTATAGAATCCGAGTATCGATACCCCAAATATCGTTGGGCATGAGTATCGATATTTTAATGTATCGAGTATCGATACTTTAGTGTCACAAACTATCAATATTATCCAATATCCTCAAGAAAAATAATTTTTTCAACAATTTTTATTGATTTTTCACTATGAAGAGTCCAAGCAGGGTGATTTCTCCATGATATAAACGTTATTTGTGCAACCTGAGAGTAATGATCCAGAAGCCTCTCTACTTTCTTCATTTTTTAGCCATTATGTTGAATTTCCCGCGAGAACTGTATCGATATTCGATATTTAGAAATATCGGATCCAAATTATCGATATCCAAAAATATCGGATAGTGCAGTATCGATACTAAAATATCGAGTATCGGTACAAAAGTATCGATATTTTGAAATATCGAGTATCGATACCCATCCCTATATTTCATAACAGTTTCGTCACTCACATCCCTGTTTCGCAATAACCACCTAACTCTGGGTGGGACTTACAAGCTAAGATTCCAGCTATGCAACAACCGTCTAAGTCGACTTGGATGGTAGTTTTCTCTGAGTTAGATTTTCGCTAAAAGCGTCGGAGTCGTGATAGGTGACTGTTCGTTGTTTGTCACAGTATAAATTCGCTGTCGGCGTCATCTATTGGCTGCTTATTTCATTTGTTTGATCTGGTGTACCATGTTTTGCAATAAACGCTAATCTCCCAGGAAGTGGGATGGGATTGTGGGGGGCAAAATTAGGACCGCATTAGGACGGTCGTAATTTTGCTTCACATTCTTCACTCGTAGGAGTTTAGTTTAAATATCATTACATTAAAATATTTACTCTCAGGTCATAGTTTCCTGCCGAATGATTCCGAATTCGGAGATGTGGAGTGCTTATTCAAACACCAATTCAGACTATACACTATTGACGACTATGTTAATGTAATGAAGGCTTGCAGAAAGAAAAACAAATTTGTAGTAAACAAGATCGAGAAGGAAGACTTCTTGTCTGTCGTCATCGAAGGATAGGTACGGTTTAGAAGACATGGAAGAGCCGGAGGAGCAAAATGTTTCCTATCTGAGTTCCAGAAAGTTGTACTATTATGTTTCTTTCTTAAATTACAATTTTATGATTTTCAATTAAAAAAAAAACATCAAAGAAATTATGATGTCATTAATGAGAAATTTCACCGAATTCTGTTTGCACTTTTCCTGAATAGTTAATGGTGTGGGATAGATGAAAATCGGGCTGATTTCGGAAAATAAGTCTCCAGTTATTTTTGGGAGACAATCAAAATTTTTGATTTCAAAACTAACCGGGAAAACGGACGTGAAGCGGGAACGCTCGCTGATTGGGCTGTTCGGATCGCCGTCTCCTCCCAGTGTTGCCCATTGGGACGACGAAATCGTGTTTTCTAAGAGAAAAGTTATCAAACAAAAACAGGGGAAACCTAATTTTCCCCATCTTGCTTTTTCTATTTTTTTCTTCAGTTTTTCGATATCGAACTTTACTGTTTCGTGAAATTTTGCATCTGGGGACTATAGATTTCTCGATCTCAGAGCTTCAAGCGGCCATAAATGAACTATTCCAGGATGACGTCATTTTCCCGGTTTTTTTTTAACGTTCGTATTTTCTACACTATTTTGTTTATTCGTAAATTAGGAAGTTCGGGCTGAAAGTTTGCCATAGGAGGTTTTTCGAGGTGCTGAATCCGATTTTGGGGTCAAAAATAGGAAATTCCGACATGGTGAAATTCCTCATTCGGGAATCATAACTTTCCTCCAGGCAGGAGGGGAAAGAAGAGCCTCTTTTATCGCTTAAACGGTTATTGCATAAATGGATCACTCTATAAAATCAGTTATGCAATAACCAATTTATCAATGTTAAGGACTCAAAATTTCATTGGAGAGGATTTAATTTTGATTTTTTAAGGAAAACAGACCTTACTGGTTCTATACAAATAAAAAAAAGTACAGTAAAATAGCACTGTGTAAAGTGGAGGCAGCATTTTAGGAAAATGTGCGTTTCCCAAAATCAGCTTTTTTGAACTTGGATGGTTATTGCTTATCCACGGTCCATGTGTGGGTGAGTGAGGAAATGTTGTGTACTCTGCCCAGGACTCAATTCTCAACCGATTTTCGCGTTACTCTTTTGTTCGACCCAAAATCTTCCAAATTGCACACTATTTCGCCAGAGTATAAAAATTAGCATGATGAATGGGGTGGAGGGGGGGGGGGGTAATATTCACAAAATATCCGACTTTTCAATATTGCGTTTCCTTTATAGCTTACTAATTGTACTCGAGCTTGAAATTGAGGAAAAATCCGCATTATACCTCCGGGTTTTCATAAATTATTCTCTGTACCACCATGGAACTAATAGTGGTGCCAGGACACCATAAACCACATGTTTCGTTTTTTTTCTCACTTTGAATACGGATGTAAACTTTGACGGACTGCTTACCAAAACTAATAGATGAAAGTTCAACGGTACGACGTATTTCCGCTTCGGTGCCAGACTGACACCTTTGCTGTTGTGGGGGGGGGAGGGGTTGACTCGAATTTGCATGTTGGGTATCGTAGATCATGGATCATGGTGGGTGGGTGGGGGGGGGGGATTGGATAGCACTATTTTCTTGCCTAAAATACCAAGTAAATTAGATCGAGTGAAACAGTATTATTGCTTACCAACTGGTTTAAACTGACCTGATGCTAAACCAATGGGACGTACCCTGGAATGCACACATTACTTACCAACATGTTTCTATTTCTTTATTCCATTGCAACTTTTCGACCCTGAAGGGTCCTAATCATGCAAATCTACAAAAAATACAGGAAGAATTCATGTAAAGATGTAGGTGACAAATTGGTGGCAAAAATTGGTCCTACTTATTGGCTGATATTGTGAAAAATCTTGAGTTACTCACAACTAGTGAGATGGAGGACATCACAATAAAGGAACAATTAGGTTTAAAACTATGAAAGCGTTTATAAAACTGTGGCAAATAGATTATTCCACTATCAGCGATGACAGTAGACTGGGGAGAAGTGGGGTCAGCTGTGACCGAGCGAGCTACGGCGTGTGTCTTTGGAGACGGGAGAACCGGTTGCGGGGGCCGTGAGTTCGGGGCCCGCCTCTGCGGCATATTTTCGGGCAAGTCGGTCGCAGTTCCTCCTCGTCCCAACCCAGGGCGGTGAGGCCAATGGGAAGCCATGAGCGAAATCATCAGAACAAATTCTGATCTTCCCTTAGGAAGACAGCTGATGACGTCCGCGACGCCAGGTATGGCAGTCGGACGAAAATCCAACCTGAAATGGTCGTTTACTTACTTATTTTACTTACTACTGGTGAGAAGTTTCCAACATTCAAATCTTGATGGGTGGGGTGGCGTGGTAACGGAAAAACGAAGGGAGGGGCGTATCAGGTGGTTTCATGTTTGTTGTGGTGGCGCCAATTTGGCGGGAGGGTTTCAAATTTGGATACTGCTTAATGAAGTTAGATTAAAGGTAAAATATTAATACTGAAAGAGAGAGAACTAAAGTATCTGTAGTGACAAATGAGACCTACCAGAGCTCTGTAAGACCAACCGTTGTTGTACCCAGAAATGCAGTAACCGTGTGGGTACTCTATGAGTTCGTAGAGACGAGTAGAACATGAATATGGGCTCCTAAGATCTTCTAAGCATACCCAGTGCATACAGTATGTTGGTATGGCAGGTATACTGATAATCGAAAGAAACCAACAATAGCCATGTGGATACTCTATGAGTTTGTGGAGACGAGTAGAACGTGAATATGGGCTCCTAAGATCTTCAAAGCATACCCAGTGCATACAGTATGTTGGTATGGCAGATATACTGAAAATTGAAAGAAACCAACAATAGCCATGTGGATACTCTATGAGTTTGTGGAGACGAGTAGAACGTGAATATGGGCTCCTAAGATCTTCAAAGCATACCCAGTGCATGCAGTATGTTGGTATGGCAGGTATACTGATAATCGAAAGAAACCAACAATAGCCATGTGGATACTCTATGAGTTTGTGGAGACGAGTAGAACGTGAATATGGGCTCCTAAGATCTTCAAAGCATACCCAGTGCATACAGTATGTTGGTATGGCAGGTATACTGAAAATTGAAAGAAACCAACAATAGCCATGTGGATACTCTATGAGTTTGTGGAGACGAGTAGAACGTGAATATGGACTCCTTCCATCTTCAAAGCATACCCTGCGCATACAGTATGTTAGTGTGGTATACTGAAAATCGAAAATACCAAGAATCGTGTAAAAAAAAACTTTCTAAAAGAAATTGCAACACCATTGTTCTTTTTCTTAACCATACCTTCAACTGAAAGATTTCTTTGAAAATTCGCTCATTAATTCATGCTGCATGAATGTTTTTCTTTTTTTCACAAGTATTATCGTTGTTATAGCGTGTCTCGCTAATGTACCTGTCTACCTATACCTGTTCGCTCGTTGTTACATTAAATGTACAACAAATTAAACAACAAATTTTGTTGTTTCTTTTTCTCGTTGCTCCTACCATTATAGTCGCTCCTACAATTGAAAGAAAAAACTCAGTCACTGAATATAATCTCTATTACTAATATCGTAGTGTACGTGGGAGAAGGACACGTGTAGGGATGGCAACGATATATCGATCCATGAAATATATCGATATATTACGTTTGATACATCGATATATTTATATCGATATAGAGAACCGATATTATCGGTCAATATCGATATATTTAACGATATATCGCAACCTGTTTTCAAGTTTAAAAAAAAATTTTTTTTTTAGTAAAAATTAAATATTGAATAAATGGACGAGAAGGGACGCCTGTACTTGTAAAAACATCAAGTAATTTTATTCCAAATTTTGTAGGTACCAACTGATGGGTTGATTTCAGACTGTTGACTTCAGCTCAGATATGATTGTGTTCATAGTATTCACCTACAGTGGCTCTCAAGGCTCAAATACTTGACTTAAGCCAAAGTTAATGGAGGCTCGTCCAGCTTAAAACTACCTACTCTACGAAGTGAAGCAGGTTTTCACAACATTTATTTTCAATTTTGAAGGATCATGATCGTCCACAGTACCTATACCCCTGTCAATTTATAAATTAATTTAACATTGCAATGACATTTTCGCACTTTTTTCCAGTTTATAAACAATGAATTTCGATCATTCATACCCAGTAACTTTTGAAAGTAGGTTAATACATAATATGTGAAATATTATTTCACACGGTTTTTCCAAATAGATCTTCCAATATGTCGAGTATATCGATAATATTTCCTCCAAAATGATGTTAGTAACTTCTCTATTCACCTACCTACTTACTTCTTCAAGTTTTTCCAAGTAGATACTCCGATATGTCCATAAATGTCATCCTAAATTTTTTTTTTATTGTTTTAAAACTATTAAATTCACCTACCTACTTCACATGTGACATTTTACAGTAGATCTTCCGATACATCAAAAAATCGATATATTTTCTCCGATATATCGGAGGTATCGATATCTCATTGACGATATATCATTTGATCGATATATCGATATATTTCATTCGATATGCCATCCCTAGACACGTGTCAGTGGCGAACGTTACGCAGAATTTATCTTTGACAATCATTCAAGAATTCGGGATTCGGGGCGGAGGGGGTTTGAAACCACGTGACTCTAACCTAGCTGTAACTTCCTCTTCCACCACTCTGGCTTTGACCAAACGGATAGATCTGTTTCGAGGACTAATCGTTCGTTTAAAACGAATTGTCTACTCGGGAAGAGCGAAGGAGGCATTTTAATGGTCGGACGGGACGACTGGTCGACCGCTGGGTCGAGACGACTATTGGGGGTGCCAATAATTGGTTTCCCTTTCTGGAAGTAGAAGGGTGGTTGGGGGGGGGGGGTTGCGGCGGGTTCTGGGTGTAATGAAACTCCCAAGATGAATGAGGTTTTCCCTAGGGACGCCCCTCGTTAGAGAGCCACATATTTTAATGCTTTGGGCGTTGAAAAACGATTATGAATTTATTGTGTTCCCAAACAAATTAGAAATTCACTTCCCAGATGGTTTATTCCTAATTTAGAGGTACCGAGTTAGGAACCTTTGCTTTCTGTCTTGAAATTTCCAACAAGTACCTACCATACTTTCAGCTATTTCGTTAATTTGAAACTTTATATTATATCAAAACAATTTACACCAAATTTTTACCAACTTTTCTTTAGTTTCTCCTAGTTAAATTTGATCCTCTTCCCGATTTCTAATTGAGCTGAAATTTTGCATGCATGTATAAATCGGTTTACAATGCAATATTATTCACTTTCTGAGACCATCTCCAATTCATAGGGGACCATCTTCCAATTCATGAGAGACATCCTTCAATTCATAGGGGACCATCTTCCAATTCATAAGAGACATCCTTCAATTCATAGGGGACCATCTTCCAATTCATAGGGGACCATCTTCCAATTCATAAGAGACATCCTTCAATTCATAGGGGACCATCTTCCAATTCATAAGAGACATCCTTCAATTCATAGGGGACCATCTTCCAATTCAATAGAGACATCCTTCAATTCATAGGGGACCATCTTCCAATTCAATAGAGACATCCTTCAATTCATAGGGGACCATCTTCCAATTCATAAGAGACATCCTTCAATTCATAGGGGACCATCTTCCAATTCATAAGAGACATCCTTCAATTCATAGGGGACCATCTTCCAATTCAATAGAGACATCCTTCAATTCATAGGGGACCATCTTCCAATTCATAAGAGACATCCTTCAATTCATAGGGGACCATCTTCCAATTCATAAGAGACATCCTTCAATTCATAGGGGACCATTTTCCAATTCAATAGAGACATCCTTCAATTCATAGGGGACCCTCTTCCAATTCATAAGAGACATCCTTCAATTCATAGGGGACCATCTTCCAATTCAATAGAGACATCCTTCAATTCATAGGGGACCATCTTCCAATTCATAAGAGACATCCTTCAATTCATAGGGGACCATCTTCCAATTCATAAGAGACATCCTTCAATTCATAGGGGACCATCTTCCAATTCAATAGAGACATCCTTCAATTCATAGGGGACCATCTTCCAATTCAATAGAGACATCCTTCAATTCATAGGGGACCATCTTCCAATTCATAAGAGACATCCTTCAATTCATAGGGGACCATCTTCCAATTCATAAGAGACATCCTTCAATTCATAGGGGACCATCTTCCAATTCAATAGAGACATCCTTCAATTCATAGGGGACCATCTTCCAATTCATAAGAGACATCCTTCAATTCATAGGGGACCATCTTCCAATTCATAAGAGACATCCTTCAATTCATAGGGGACCATCTTCCAATTCATAAGAGACATCCTTCAATTCATAGGGGACCATTTTCCAATTCAATAGAGACATCCTTCAATTCATAGGGGACCCTCTTCCAATTCATAAGAGACATCCTTCAATTCATAGGGGACCATCTTCCAATTCAATAGAGACATCCTTCAATTCATAGGGGACCATCTTCCAATTCATAAGAGACATCCTTCAATTCATAGGGGACCATCTTCCAATTCATAAGAGACATCCTTCAATTCATAGGGGACCATCTTCCAATTCATAAGAGACATCCTTCAATTCATAGGGGACCATCTTCCAATTCAATAGAGACATCCTTCAATTCATAGGGGACCATCTTTCAATTCATAAGAGACATCCTTCAATTCATAGGGGACCATCTTCCAATTCATAAGAGACATCCTTCAATTCATAGGGGACCATCTTCCAATTCAATAGAGACATACTTCAATTCATAGGGGACCATCTTCCAATTCATAAGAGACATCCTTCAATTCATAGGGGACCATCTTCCAATTCATAAGAGACATCCTTCAATTCATAGGGGACCATCTTCCAATTCATAAGAGACATCCTTCAATTCATAGGGGACCATTTTCCAATTCAATAGAGACATCCTTCAATTCATAGGGGACCCTCTTCCAATTCATAAGAGACATCCTTCAATTCATAGGGGACCATCTTCCAATTCAATAGAGACATCCTTCAATTCATAGGGGACCATCTTCCAATTCATAAGAGACATCCTTCAATTCATAGGGGACCATCTTCCAATTCATAAGAGACATCCTTCAATTCATAGGGGACCATCTTCCAATTCAATAGAGACATCCTTCAATTCATAGGGGACCATCTTCCAATTCATAAGAGACATCCTTCAATTCTTAAGGGACCATCTTCCAATTCATATACTTTTTAGTCGTAGATACATTTTTAAAAACGCTGCAAATTATTACACAAAGGTTTATTATTTTTCTATTTACTCATTTGCAAATTGAATTTGAAATTTTGGCTTTGAAATTGTCACCACCTCCAACCGTAGTTACTACCTACTTACCATGTACCTACAGCGGTTGCATTTCAGTCGGATGAAATTTGAACGGAGATTAGGCCTCTTTTAGATAGATAGATTTGCGATTCACACTCGTGTTTCTGATTTATCAGAAGTCCAACCCTAAAGTGCTCATAGGGAGCGAACGGGTTTTCCTACAGAGCTCCACGTGGTCTCTAAAAATTCGATACTATCTTGAATTAATTATCAAATTTTTCATGACGAAAATTTTCGAGCTAGGCTGTTTTCAAAATTTCAACCCGTATTTTTCACTCCTTAGAAGTGATTGACATCAACCAAACGCTTAGGGGCCCAACTAGATCTCGAATGGAGCCCATATATCAAATTTCATCAAAATCGGCCCATGGTAACTAAGGAAAGTGCCGCGGACGTCGGACGAACGGCCGAATTTTTATTTGAGTTTTGGATTCTATGTACATACTTACCTTGAAACGTAAACCAACAAATTTTGAAGGAGATTAAAAAAATGTTTTCTTAGTTGATTCCAAAGGTTCATTATTGAAAATAATAAACCAAAATCGAAACCATCGAATGCGGCACTTTCCTTAGTTACCAATTTTGATGAAATTTGGAACATAGGCTCCATTTGGGGTCTAGTTGTGCCCTGAAGCTTTTGGTTGATATCCGTCACTTCTAAGGGGTGAAAAATAGGGGTTGTAGTTCTCAAAAGCGCCCTAGCACGAAAACTCTCAAAATCTTTCAAAATAAAAGTATTGTTTTTCATCAATTTAAAATAGAATTGAAGTTTTAGAATCGAATGAAACCAATCAGAGCTCTGTGGGACTAACGTTTCGCTCCCCTTGAGAACTTAGGGGTTGGACTTAGTAAATGTTATTTGTTTGTTTATAAATGTATGTATAATTATATTAGAAAATAATTTATTTGTATCTTGTTGCAGGTGAGTTCAAACTTATTACTGTTGCGTTGGACTTTGTGGTGAGTTCCGGCTAAACCTACTTTCTAAGCAGATCTCCTGAAGTTGAATTTATCATTATTACTATTTTGTAAATGTCGATGGTTCCCGAATCGCCCAAAATCGAGAAGCAAAAACTTTGGTTGATTATATTGCTACCGATATATAGCATTTCCAAGCCAAATGAAACCTTTTCCAAGTGTGATGACTGATGTGACTTTTACAAGTCAAATGAAATCTTTTCCAAATCAAATGAAATCTTTTCAAACCAAATGAAACTTTTTCCAAACATAGTGTATTTATGTAAAGTAAACAATCGTAGATGAATAATATATTAAAAAATTTCTGAAATTCAGTCTTAGAGGTTCAATCAGTCAATTTAAGTATTGGTGACTCCCCTTAATTATCGGTTTCTCCGTGTGGGCGTGGCGAGTAGGTTGGCACCCACTCACATTCAACAGTCAGAAATTTCTCAAACTTACTTGTTTCCTATTCTACTAAGGTGAGATCTACTTCGATAATCCTATGTCTAAAATTAATTGAATTTCCATTTTGGCAACTTCTTTGTACGGTAGGTACAATCGCATCGATCTGAAATTTGCAGAGAATCTACCTATCTAGGTACCTCATTTCACTCATTTTCTCAATAGGTTTCATTTGACTTGGAAAAGGTTTCATTTGGTTTGGAAAAGGTTTCATTTGACTTGGAAAAGGTTCCATTTGGTTTGGAAAAGGTTTCATGTGACTTGGAAAAGGTTCCATTTGGTTTGGAAAAGGTTTCATTTGACTTGGAAAAGGTTCCATTTGGTTTGGAAAAGGTTTCATTTTACTCGGAAAAGGTTTCATTTGACTTGGAAATGCTATATACCGAGAATTCGAGGTTGTTGGAAGTCTGATTCTGCGTTGATTGCAACCAAATATACCAGTTTTGGTTGGTGGACTAACAATTGTTCAGTGATTTTCAAAGTGTGACTGGTAAAAACCGTAAGTGAAGGTCTGGTGATTCAATTCAAACCGTGAAGTGATTGGTCATGAATTTTCCAAAATTACCGTTAATTTTGAGTGATTTCCAAAGTTTGACTGAATTTGTTGCTCCTGCAATGATTTTAGGCAAAAACCGTAAGTGAAGGCTCATTTCTTGCAAAAATTAGGTTTACAACGGGATTGGTCTTGAATTGGCCAAATTACCTTCTAGGGTGTATTTTGAAATCGGAAAATAATGAACAGTGGAACTACTGAATTTGAAAACCTCGTAAGTCGTTTAGAAGAACGAAAACGACTGGGATTGATGCGCTGGAAGGCCGAGAACCACCTGGCTTCCTTCCCCAGTGTCACAATGTGTCACAGTTTGACGTGACACGAATGTCACGATATTTGAACTGAAGCCTCGACGTGCGGCGACGAGGTGTAGAATAACACGGGGCGAATCGGCCCTTCCGCTCGAAGCGTCGAATTTCACGTGTCGGTCGTCCACCGTTTGTTGGCTTTGTGGCCTGCGGTGAACAGCAGTTCAGCAAACCTGCCGAAAACTCAACATGTCGGCCTGAAGGTGGAGTGAGATGGCTGTGTGTTTGTGGGGGGGGGGGGGGGGGCATGTGTGTCGTTTTCAGTCCTCGTTCTGAAATGTTGAATTCAAGAACTCGAATGTGAATGAAGGTCATGACTGCATTAAATTGATTAAAATTCAATTTTAACCCGGGATTTCAATTTTTTTACCCGGGAGAGGTAACGTCACGATCTTGTGCGTGGATGGTAACGTATGAGTCTTTTTGACTCATATACGAAAAATGAAGTAAAAACGCTAGAAAAACACCATAAAAATTTTAATTTGAACAAAACAGCTTTGTAAAACATCTTGGTATTAACATTGAATATAGTCTTAGGTAAAATTGTGGCAGTTTTCTCGAAGAACGGCCAAAAATACAAATATCACAACACAATATATATATTCTTATCACAAGATAATTTACATTATTATCACAATTATTGTTTGAAAATCATAGATTTGACCCTTTTCCCAAGTATGGGATCGCATTTATCATATACTTCGTTGAGTTGTCGCAGATCAGTAATACAGAAATGCAAGTAAGCCAAGCAACTCTTCTTTCGTCAAGGTAGAAAGAGTGCTTGTTTGCGTCTTGTGCTTTGATTTGAGGAACTCAATTTCTCGATTTGTACATTCAACCACCCGATCCAACATGTCTTCTTTTTCCAGCATCTCTTAAAGTGGCTGAGGTTATCCCGCTCTTCAAAAAGGGAAGCCGCTCTGAAATTGAGAACCATCGTCCGATTTCGAAACTGCCCATTTTTTCTAAAGTTATTGAGAGGGCTATGAAGCAGCAAATAACCTGCTTTTTTGAAGAAAATGACCTCTTTACGGATAACCAGTATGGATTTAGGAATTCTAGATCGACGAAAGATGCTATCCTCAACTTCTCCAACTTTGTGCTTAGTGCCTTCGAGAATGGCGATTATTCATCAGCGGTTCTCGTCGACGTGGCGAAAGCATTTGACTGTCTCCCACATAACCTCCTCACGAAAAAACTGTGGAAATATGGATTTTCAGCAAATGCTGTGAAACTAATTGAGTCATACTTAAATGAGAGGATCCAGGCTGTTCGGCACAAAAATGAGCTGTCAAACTTTCATGCTTCAGCTCATGGTGTCCCGCAAGGTTCGGTCCTCGGGCCCATTCTTTTCATCATTTTTATCAATGATCTGCCTCAGTCCATGTCAAGACTCACAATACTGTTTGCAGATGACACTACTATTTTGTCCAGCGAAAAAGCCCTCGAAAATGTGTCTAAGAGCAGCACCGCATCGGAACTGAGCGTTACAAACTGGTTTAATCTGAATGGTTTGTCAGTGAATAACTCAAAAACGCAAACTATGGTATTCGGGCTTAGAAGTCTATCGACTTTCGAGTCAAACCCTGAGAAAGTCAAGTTCCTCGGAGTGCTGGTGGATCCTAAACTAAATTGGAATGCACATTGTGAGGACCTAACCAAATCGCTAAACAGTGTAATATTTCTTCTTCGCAGGCTTGCAGATAAATTGTCCCCAAACGCTGTGCTCACTGCTTTTCATGCAACGTTTCTTAGCCGGGCAACCTATGCTATAGTCTGTTGGGGCCATTCCTCTTCAGCATCCCTGATTTTCAGTTGCCAAAGACGTGCGGTCAGAGCAATATCAGGTTTGGGCTACAGAGAGAATTGTAAAGACTATTTCATAAAGCTTAAGATTCTAACCATTCCTGCTATATTTATTCTCGAGTGTGTAGTATTTATACATAACCATCGGGATGATTTTAAAGTCGCAAATCACCAATATCCTACACGTACTGTCAATAATTTGGTGGTTCCTTTCAGTAGATTGAATGTTACCCGCAATGTTTCTAACTGGTGGGGGATTAAATTCTTCAATGCATTACCTGAGAACGTACGTAACCTCAACAGAACAGTTTTTAAACGAAGCATTTCTAGATTCCTATGCAAACTTGCACCGTACACTTTCGACGAATTCTTTAATGCAATTAAGGATGAAAAATTTTGACCTCATGTTTTTCGAGTTAGTAACTTAAGTAATTATCTTTAATAAAATTTTAACTGCAGCCGAGGAATATTTGTCCTAGTACTCGTGCTTGCTTTAAATTAAGGTTTTAATTCGTTGTATCTAATAAAAGTCAGGATAGGCGATACAAAAACACCAGACATAGCAGAGTTCTCCACTGTAAAATTTGAAGAAATGTACATAAATTTGACAATTGTCTATGCACCTTGTGTTTCTCGACAAATAAAATGATTTCTTCTTCTTCTTCTTCTTCTTCTTCTGTGAAGAAAACTTGAAAACACTGCAACAGGGTTTCAGCTGAACGGGCATTATTAGTTGGCCCAGGTGTAACATGAACAATGTTTTTCGCTCTTGTTTTAGAACCAGTATCCTCTACTGATTGTGTCTGCCAGGTGTAGCCATTTTTACATTTGTATTCCAAGTAGTCAAATGCTCGTTGTTTGTGGGCAATTCCTCCACTAGGGATGCAGAACGTTGAGTATGAGAAGTCGATGGTTGCTGCTGATCCTGAGGATTTGAGTTATTGCCCCTGGAGGACTTGCGCTGATTTGTTGAGCTGGATTTTGAAGCTTTCCTCTTCTGAGAACGATTCTCGGCTTCTGCAATGTTCTCGTCATCAATAAGTAAATCGTCCGAACCCGGCTCATATTCAGGGTCACTCTCGTCTTCTGTTTCCTCGAATAGTTGGTCAATCGCGTCTTCGTCATCAGACTGAACATTAGAAAGAATTTGTTCGATTTCTTCGTCCGACATGAAACTCCTCCGACTCATTGTTCCGTACCTAGAATACAAGGGAAAACTCATCAGATTTGCTCGCACTTCTCTTCTAGGTATAGGCTGCCTATGGTTGGTTATCAGAAGTGAAATTGACCCATAGGTCCAAGGATAGCAAAGGTAACCATGAGTCAAAAATACCTGGGAGCAGTATCCCAGTGATGGTAATCATGAGTCAGAAAGACTAGGGAGCAGTACCTCATTGATGGTAATCATGAGTCAGAAAGACCTACACAGTTTTACATGTAAGGGTAATGTGAGTCAAAGAGACTCACTAAGGACAGAAGAAGTTCTTACCTGCTAGTGAGGACTCTTCAAAACGACCCATACAGCATGGCAGACGAAGGTCAACTAACTGGTGGGAGAATACCTGAGGCAGTTGGTTGATCTGCGCGCCCCTAGCAGGTAGGAGGAGCACCAAAACACAGAATATAAGTCAAAATGACTCACATTACCTCTCCTGGGTTTATTGTAATTCAATTTTTTTATTACCTACATTGCAATTGAGGGCCAATGTTATTCAATTGTAATACTTTACAATAATAATTATTGTAAATTGTAATTGTAATTGTAATTGTAATTGTAATAATTATTGTATTAAAGTATCTGTCAATTCTCAAGAAGTACGATTCAACAATCGATATTGATGTAACAACCTCCGGTATTCAACTAACTGTAGTGTTGTTGTTCCCTAGCAACAGGGTGACTCATTGTAGAAGCATTGAATAAATCATACATTCTTGTCTTGATTTACACCTAGAATTGGTTAATTATTAACCAATTCTAGGTGTAAATCAAGACAAGAATGTATGATTTATTCAATGCTTCTACAATGAGTCACCCTGTTGCTAGGGAACAACAACACTACAGTTAGTTGAATACCGGAGGTTGTTACATCAATATCGATTGTTGAATCGTACTTCTTGAGAATTGACAGATACTTTAAAATTTCAATTTCAAATAACTCTTTCTGACTGATTTTTTTTGAGCGACCTAATACAAGCGTCTCTGGAGCAGGACACTCAGCAGAGAAAGAAATCACGTCTCGTACCATTCGGAATCCAAAGCCAGAGAGAACCCACAGATGTCTGTCTGTCTGTGTGTGACGAAATCTTGTGTACTCCGCCCAGGCTTAATTCCAGGGCGTCCAGCGATCTGGAAAACCGGGAATACTCAAGAAATTTTACTCTACTGGAAAACTCAGGGAATATCATTTTTTTCCTGAAAAAGCCTTAGCGCCAAACCATTTAGTGGGATGTTCCGGCAGTCTGAGGGGGAAAAGTTTTATTACGGAAAAATACTCACATGAAAGTTTGACCCAGTAGGTAGGTAGTAGTTTTATTCCGTGGAACTAGCCATGATAGATTGGATGTGTCCTCCTACGCAAAATGTCGGCTGTTTCCAAAACGCGGGGAAGTTCCCAGTATGAGAGTTCTATGCAAACCCGCCCAAGTGGCTTTTGGCGAATTGTAAAAAATATACCTACGAATTTATTTCGTTGTTTCCTATCCTAGTTTATTGTATCATGGTTCAAGTTATCATACAGGATGGGCAATCACGAAAAAAGTATGGTATAACCAAGTATTTTCTTCAAAATAGTAAAGGTGTGTCAGACAAGGTCATTTGGCGGATTCGAATCCGCCACTCATTACTAATGAGTGACCGTTTGGGATTCGAATCCGCCAAATGACCTTGTCTGACACACCTTTACTATATTTGAAGAAAATGTATATGTAATGAGTCATTACAGAGACCAGGTCTTTTGACTCCGTTCACCCGTTCATTACGTTCACACTCAAGGCAAACAACCAACCGGTCAGAAGTCACAAAAACGATCGATTCGGTAAACCGAACGAGCCGGTAATTGGAACCAAACAGACAAGATCCATAAGGATCCATAATTAACATCCAGGTCGTGACTCGAAAAACCGTACGAGTCGGAATAGGTTACAATGAGTAGGCGATTTGAATGAATTGAATGAGCTAAAAGACAAAAAAAAAAAAATGAAAGGTCGATTCGAATCGTATGAATCAGTCTTTGAATGTT
Organism: Apolygus lucorum; assembly: GCA_009739505.2. Lineage (NCBI taxonomy): Eukaryota > Metazoa > Arthropoda > Insecta > Hemiptera > Miridae > Apolygus > Apolygus lucorum. Next base: position 15,873,593 of record CM019183.2, read on the forward strand.
TTAGGTCTTTCAGTTTTGTCTTTTTAGTCCTCAGTCCATTCTTAACTTGGATGATGGAAGGTTTTGCTTAGAAAACCACTTCCATCTACTTCTTTCTGACGATTCTTCCTTGTCATTTTCACACATTCATGATCTATGTACAAACATGGATGTATACAAATACATTATATATCCATGTTGCGGGCAATTAATTATTATTATTATTTATTTTTTTTTTTGCCTTCTTTCGTTGTTCTCGGAATTTTTCCGGAAAACTCGATTGGTGGGTTGTTGAACGAATGACCGTGTTCATTTTGACAACCCGTTCAGGTCAGACAAAGTCGTTTTGAAGATAAGGTCTTTTCAATACGTTCACTCCTGACCGACACACCTCTAAAATATAGATGTTTCAAATGTAGACAAATTGGTCAACTGTAATATATAAAATATAGATTTCTATAAAAACTAGACTTTTTAAAATACGTTTGTGATTGAAATTCATAGTGCCACGGAAATTGCTTATTTTTTCGAAAATTTCCTGGAAGTGTTGATAAGGGCTGCAGCTAATAAATTCATGTTAATCCGCACCGCGTAAATTTCTCAACTAGTCTTATTCTGGTTACCTAATTTATTTTCATAAGGAGATTTTTACATGGGTATGTCTTTTGGCTGGGGGTCAAGGAATTATTCGCGACACTTTTTTTTGCCACAAAAAATGCAACGCTGCAACCAGTAAACAAAATCATATATCGGTAGCTATGAAGCAAGGTTCTCTGGACTACTGCGATAAATATATTGTGTGGAATCGGAGAGATTTTTCTTTTTTTCTTCTAAAAAAAAATTGTTCTATTTATCGGGAAAGTACTAGGGAGATACATATCTTGTGTGTATTTTATTTCGTCGTTTTAATTTTCAAATTACACCTACAACAATGGACATGATCTGTTGTTTTCCCCTCTAAGGGAGAAATTTCTTTCATATTGTGTTTATTGAGAGATAGCCTCAGAGATTTCAATTTACCTATTTGATTTCTATTTACCTATCTATTACTGTTTCCTTTTATTTTCTATGATTCCTAGTTCTGCTCAACGAGTACATTCAGAATAAATAATTGGAATAATTGAAGACATAGGTAGCGCTTTCCCATTCTTGATTTAGTACGTGGCTTCCGAGTCTACCAAGGTTGCGGAAGGTTTGTTTTTACTTTTCAAGGTTGAAAATAAATGTTCCCCAAAATCAAAGTTTCCACTCGCAATTTACGTTTCAGACCTTCCTGGACAATTTTGGTTTCGTGTCTGTCATGAAATCTTTGTAACGGGCATAACTATACGAAGTTATTGTCCGATTTCGATTAAATTTTCAAGGATCAAACCCACACATTGCTTGTTCCTTTTCGTTTCAACGTTTCCTTGAAAACCCGAATTTTGAGAAATATTAAGAACACATTCATTTATATTTTAAAGGATTTAGAACCCTGGAAAAAGTCGAAAATTGACCCTGGAGAACTCAAGGAATTGTTTCTCGGGAATCGCTGGGCAACCCTGAATTCACCAACCGATTTGCAAGCTTCTGTTTCGTTTGACGCTGAATCTATCTAGTGGTGCAAATTTTCAATTTTTATTTTATTAGAGTGTAATGCAAGTAGCTATCTACCCATTTTTCAAAATGCTCAAAATTTGAACAATTTTTTAGGACATTTTGAAACAAATTTGCACTCTTTTTCAAACTATTTTAAATCCTGAAAAGAAATTCGTGCAGAATTATAAAAGCTTGTTCCTCTCTCAAATAGAAGTAGACTTGTTGCATTTAGAAGATCTGTACTGGGTGAGCTCATATTTAGAGTTCAGGTAATCAGTTTGACCTCAGAAGGACTTTATCTCGATTTATAAACCCGCCTCATTCCTTCTCCATGTCTTCATCCAAACTGAGTTGCGTCACAATCGACCCGACAAAAAATCCTTCCAGCGATCACGGGAACTCAATAGCTCCCTTATTATCATAAAACCTTGCTTGTGTGGGTACCTTCGGTCTTCGAGTCATCCTAAGGACTCGTGTCTCGATCCCAACGATTGTCATTGAAAGCTGTAATAACCTTTTTAACAAAAAATGGACCTACTTCAAAAATGATATACGTGAACACCAATAAGGGAAAATTAATAATCTCAGCGAAAACATACTTGACGTAGTAGGTTGTTGGACATAAATATCTAGTCAACAGATGGCATGTTGGAATACCAACAATTATTTGGAGTGTGATTCACACTTATTGTCACACTCATATCCTCCATCATACGATAGTAGTGACCTACCTACCTACTATCTAATAATGTTGCAACCTAGCAATGACTTGGTTGTAAGTGGAAATCATTGAAAAACATTGCATAGAGAAGGAAAGCTGGCGGCCTCTGCGTTGAGAAGGAATACGAGTGACATTGCATAGAGAAGTATTGCTGGGGGCCTCTGCGTTGAGAAGGAATACGAGTGACATTGCATAGAGAAGTATTGCTGGCGGCCTCTGCGTTGAGAAGGAATACGAGTGACATTGCATAGAGAAGTATTGCTGGCGGCCTCTGCGTTGAGAAGGAATACGAGTGACATTGCATAGAGAAGGAAAGCTGGCGGCCTCTGCGTTGAGAAGGAATACGAGTGACATTGCATAGAGAAGGAAAGCTGGCGGCCTCTGCGTTGAGAAGGAATACGAGTGACATTGCATAGAGAAGGAAAGCTGGCGGCCTCTGCGTTGAGAAGGAATACGAGTGACATTGCATAGAGAAGTATTGCTGGCGGCCTCTGCGTTGAGAAGGAATACGAGTGACATTGCATAGAGAAGTATTGCTGGCGGCCTCTGCGTTGAGAAGGAATACGAGTGACATTGCATAGAGAAGGAAAGCTGGCGGCCTCTGCGTTGAGAAGGAATACGAGTGACATTGCATAGAGAAGTATTGCTGGCGGCGCTCCCAACCCCCCCAGCCCACCCTACCGTAATTTACCGCTTTTTCACGCTTTTTTCGTTTATGTGCCAAAGTGAAGACATAAAACAAATCACGGAAGGCCCTCCCAGTGTCTAATTTACCCTCAAAACCTTCTTTCGTGTCCTTATTCTTTGTCTCGTTCTAGTCACTCAACAACTCCATAGGGCGAGCATGAGATTCTCCTGGTAAAACTAACAATGGAGGAAGCGTATGCAAAGCGAGAGACCTCATGACGGCCGCTCCCTCAGCGCACATTCGTCACTCCTGGGCGTGTTGTTTCCTACTCCGCTTCTCACGGCCGTAAAATCGATGTAACTCGAATCGATTGTTGCGATAGAATTCAATCTTCTTTTTGCTTCTTCTGAAAGTAGAAAGCCTCATATTAATGTAGCAAATTACAAAATCTCAAATCTCGTTCCTTTCAGAGCTTTCTAAACAATTTTGGTTTATTATTTTCAATAATGAACCTTTGGAATCGACCAAGAAAAAAATGTTGACCTCTTCCTCAAAATTTGTTGGTTTACGTTTCAAGGTTCGTAGAATCCGAAAATCGAATAACAATTTTGCCGTCCGTCCGCCGTACGCGGCACTTTCCTTAGTTGCCATGGACCGATTTTGATGAAATTTGGTATATGGGCTTCATTTGGGTTCTAGTTGTGCCGCGAAGCTTTTGGTTGATGATAGGGATGAAATATTCAAAACGCCCTAGCTGGAAAACTTCTGGTATAAAGAGAGGTTTTTTCATCAATTTAAAAGAGTATTGAATTTTAAAAACCGAATGAGACCACCCAGAGCTCTGTAGGACCCACCGTTCGCTACCTATGAGAACTCAAGGGTTGGACTTGCGATAATCAGAAACACGAGTGTGAATCGCGAAGGGCCTATTCTTGTATCTCTAATAATAGTAACAATGGAAAAGCTGTGCTCTTTGGAGGCCAGCGATCTTTGCAGAAAAAAAAATCTACCAAGTGGGTTTGGCACATAGCTTCCTCGTATCCATATCCTGATTATATAGATGATCCGATGCATAGTAGTTCATCTCAAAACACCAATCTCTAAGTACCTTTCACTACCCGCATGGGGGACCATCTACACGCTAATCTGGACAATCCTAGAAAATTTCATCAAATTCGGATGAAAAATTAAGTGAGTAGATGTATGTGATTGGATCAAAAAAATACTTAGCCTTGGCTTTGATTCGAACCCGGGACCCCTGGGGGACAGTTCTATGCGCTACCTCTGAGCTATTGAGGCCTAGTGATGTAATGAATAGAATTCGAGATTCTCACAGGGGACCATCCCTCTATGAAAAACCATTCTCCATGATTTTCTTAGGGGACTATCTAAATACTAATCTGTAACATCCCTGAAAATTTCATTGAAATCGGATGGAAAATGTAGAAGTTATGGCTGCTACAAGGAATTCACGTTTGCGCATGCGCAGAGGCTACTGTCAGTCCGGGGGTGATGATTTTCGTAGGGGACCATCTAAACACCAACCCGCACAATCCCTGAAAATTTCACAGAAATCGGACAATAACTTCGTATGGTTATGCTCGTTACAAGGAATTCATGACAGACGGACAGACACTGAACTAAAATTGTTCAGGAAGGTCTAAAACGCAAAACGCGAGTGAAAATTTTGATTTTGGAGAACTTTTTTCTTCATCCTTGAAAAGTGAAAACAAAGCTTCCGCTACCTTGGTAGACTCGGAAGCAATAAACCATTGTGTAATTCTATAATTGCACATAGGGAATCAATTTTACTGTAGTAAACCCTCCTTGTTTGGATATCTAATAAAGTGATGATTATAAAGGAAGCCTGAAATTAAACTGGGTTCCACCAAAGCGATTTCTCTCTCTACAGCGTATGTGTTGGTTGTTGTGGCGGACCCATTCTCCTATCGGAAAATTAATTATTGGAGTCTTCTCGACTAGACGAGGTCGGATTGGTTCATGTTTCTGCGGAACTCACCCGCTTTCTTCAGCTTCATAGAAGTAGCAATAATTAGGTCTACGTCATAAAAATGTTTATATTATTAGACCACATCTTCTTGTCCTTAATAGCTGTTGATTCTTGTTGTTACTTTTGATTCTTATTCTTCATTCTAGTATTTATCATACTTAGGTCTTACTTCAACGTTGTCTTTTTGCTTCCGAGTCTACCAAGGTAGCGGAAGCTTTGTTTTCACTTTTCAAGGACGAAAAAAAAAGTTCTCCAAAATCAAAATTTTCACTCGCGTTTTGCGTTTTAGACCTTTCTGAAAAATTTTTGTTCCGTGTCTGTCTGTCTGTCTGTGTGTCTGTCATGAATTCCTTGTAACGCGCATAACTATACGAAGTTAATGTCCGATTTCTGTGAAATTTTCAGGGATTGTGCGGGTAGGTGTGTAGACGGTCCCCTATGAAAATCATCATCCCCGGATTGATAGAAGCGACTGCGCATGCGCAAACGTGAATTCCTTGTAACGGCCATAACTTCTACATTTTCCATCCGATTCGAATGAAATTTTCAAGGATGTTACAGATTAGTATTTAGATGGTCCCCTATGAAGATCATCACCCCCGGACTGATTGTAGCCGCTGCGCATGCGCAAACGTGAATTCCTTGTAACGGCCATTACTTCCACATTTTCTACCCGATTTCGATGAAATTTTCAGAGATTATGCGGATTAAGTTGTAGATAGTCCCCTATGAAAATCACCACCTTCGAACTGATAGTAGCCACTACGGATGCGCAAACGTGAATTTCCTTGTAACAGCCATAACTTCTACATTTTCCATCCGATTTCGAAGAAATTTTCAAGGATGTTACAGATTAACTTTTTTTGATGTTTTGAGATTAACTACTATGCATCGGATCATCTATACACTCGGGTAATGGATACGAGGAAGCTATGTGCCACATTCACTTGGCAGACGTTTTTTCTCTCACATTTAATGTCTTTACTGTGGCAGATAAACGAAAAAGCGTTACGAAATTGGTCACAAAAAAGCTTACAGTTAGTTTTTTCATGATTTTCATTTACAACCAAGTCATTCTTACTGTATCTTGGTCGTTCGTGTTCGTTCATGTGCCCAAGTAATGACATAAAATGTCAACAAAGGTTTATTATTGACTTTTTCGTGTCTTTGCTTTGGCACGTAAACTGAAAAATCATCACGAAAACTAAGCAAGTCTTGCTCACGCGACCAATAAATAAAATAGACTCACTGTGTTGCGTAGAGAACAATCAACTGTTTTCTTGTTTTGATGCTTGGGTACATGAACTAACAACCTTACTTCACTACCTTGTTGTGTAGTGGTTGACATTTTGTCCCACACATGAAAATGTCCCAATGTGTTGCAGACTGTGTATGCAAGCATTTATAATAGTCGTCATTATCTCCAATTTCTTTCCGTTTCACCATCTAGTGTCCCGAACCCACAATTCCTGAAAATGATATCAAATTTTTTTTTTTTTTTAATGCATTTTATTGTGAAAAATATTTATGGGTAGATATACATTGAAATACAAAATGCTACGACTCTTTTTGAGTGCATGACTCGTGCTGAGAGCCGGAGCCTAATAATTGAAAATTATTTAACACTGTTCACATGATCAAAAACATACTAGGTACCTTTCATCACAATACATATATATTAAAAAGCCAGTTTTATTATTAGATACATTAATTAGTAAAATTATCATTAGACTATGCGAGCTTACCAAAACTTTGATTTTTCCTATTGAAATATTTTTTATGTTAATTTTGAATTTATCTAGGGACAGTTGCTCTGTCACCAAACTCATAGGCAGGCTATTGAAAATGTCAACCCCCCTCGTAAGGTAAGTTCGCATTCCCAGTGAAGTACTCATTCTGGGTTTCGAAAGGGTAATTCTATCTCCTGATCTCGTTTGATTTTGCACCTTAGATATTTCTCCAACTAAAAACATTTTGTATACAAAACTCAAGGTACATTTTTTAGTTAACTCATAGAGGCTAAGTACTGGAAAGTCCATGAACGAACACCCTTTCAGTCGGATACCTTCTGGGTTTTTTTAATAGGATTTTAATCAATAATTTTTACACAACAAATAATGGTCTCGTTTTCGTTGTATAAGTAAGTCCCCATGCAACAATGCCGTAACTGAGGAGAGGTTGTATGATTGCCATGTAAAAAAAAAGCATCTTTAGTTTCGGTGTCATGTACCACCGCACCTCCACACAAAGATGAATCAGTGAGCGTAATTTCCTAATTAATCCGTTTATGTGAGGTTCCCACGTCAAACACTCATCAATTACAACTCCTTAATACTTAATGTGGGAGACCTGCTCGAATTCGAATGGATAATGTGAATTCACTTCCGAAGATGAAAAAACTTGATCGTTTCCAATAGATTGCTCTTCCAGGAGTTCCATCATTCCTAGAACAGAAATTTACACTAAACTCTTTCCTTTCTCAAGATTTCTTATACATTACATTGATATATTTATCAAGTGAATTTACATGGAGTTTATATTATATCGAATATACGTATAGAAGATATCTTGTTTCAAACAGTGGAATAGGCCATTTACATTACAGCAGATATAATCAATTTTTTCCAATAACATAATTACTTATTAACGGTTTTTCTTTAAATTTCACCCAACTATCGTCTAAGGACCAGGGGTAGGTGAGAGGGTATCTCTAGAAGGGGATCACGTAGAAAAATAGCTAACATGTCTGTAAGTTAAAATGTCATTACTCACAATAACACGTGAATGTCAGTCAGATGATTCCTCACCTGATATGAAATCAATGTTTTCCGAACACACAATACGAGAATGGAGCTGAAAATGTGAGTTTCAATCACTTCAAACGAAAATAATACGATTTATCATCCTGGAAACGAAATATCGCATTCGGAAGGATCGGAAATGGAGGCTTCGCTTACACAAATACGCAAATACTCGCGTTGTGTGTTTATACAAGAGTGAGCTGGGGGGATCACAATCTCGACTGGCTGGAGGCTGTTCTTTCAGAGACGTTATCTCAAATCATAGCGTAGTTATTTGTTGGGGATCGAGTTAACCTGTCTAATCAGTTATCTTGGAGTGGAAGGGTATCTTCAACATTTTATGAGTTGGGTGGTTAAATAGTCCTCGAAGGCTGGAAGTTTTTACAATCATTCCTCACACAGTTGTCGAGAACACCGAAAAACAAAACACCCGAAAGAATTTTCCGTGTAGAAATTTTCTTTGGAGGCCGCAGAAGACGCGGATGTGCTGTTCGTGACAGCAGCCTGTCAACGACTCTGTTCTTGTGGTCAGTGATTTTTATGGTCAGTGAAAGGTGGAACCACAAATTTTGAGGTTCGAAAATCAGATTTGACTCGAAAAATACCAAACCATAATACCGAACGAACGAAGAAAAAAGTCTGCCAAGTGGGTGTGGCAAATAGCTTCCTCGCATCCATAACCCGGTCAAGTCAACAAGTTTTTTATTGTAGAACCACAAACTAAATGGTATTGAAATACTCAAAGAAACTAAATCTATAGGCACATACAAAACAATTGGACGGCATTAACCAGAAAGGATCGAACCACAAAAACCCTTTCAATCAAAACTGGCGACTTTTTTGAGAAACAGATGATGGCATTTCTGGATTCAATGACTTTTTCTAATTCAAATTTCTGTGGGAAAGCCTTATCAGAACAATAGCTTCTTTTAGCTGAAAGCGCAGACCTTGCCCTTCCAAGTGTTCTTAAGTCATTTTGCCATTTTGGTTTATTATTTTCAATAATGAACCTTTGGAATCGACCAAGAAAAAAAATTTTTAACACCCCCTCAAAATTTGATGGTTTACGTTTCAAGTTACGTAGAATCCAAAAATCGAATAAAAATTTGGCCGTCCGTCCGCCATACGCGGCACTTTTGCCACTTAGCATTGACCGATTTTGATGAAATTTGGTATGTAGGCTCCTTTTGGGGTCTAGTTGTGCCCCGAAGCTTTTGGTCGATGTAAGTCACTTCTAAGGGTTCCAAAATCAATTTTGAAATTTAGAAAACGCCTTTACTAAAAAAATTTTGATATAAAGGTATTGTTTTTCCATCAATTTAAGATTCTATAGAATTTTTTGAGACCACGCGGAGCTCTGTAGGACAAACCGTTCGCTCCCTATGAGAATTTAAAGGTTTTATGTACGATAAATCAGAAACACGAGTGTGAATCGCAAAAGAGGCCTAATCTCCGTTCAAATTAAAGCTGACCGAAATGCGATCGACGTTTTTCTTCATGTTGGATGGTTGGTGACTCTGCAGACGAGTGATCTATATAAAAATAATAAACCGTTGTGTAATAATTTGCAGCGTTTGCTGGTTATTGCCGTCCAATTGTTCTATAAATTATTAGAACTAAAACTGAAGTTGATTAACATGTCTTTCGGGGTTTTTTTGTTGTTGTTGTTGTCTAGATTTATGCAACCTCTAATTGGAGGCATAATTAGATTCAGTGTAACATATTATGTTACATTCTTTACAATATTATTGTAAAGAATAATTATTATAAATTTAAAATATATATCTTAGTTCAGAATTATTTGAAATGAAAATCTTCTGCCATGTGAGTGTGGCACATAGCTTCCTTGTATCCTCAACCCGATTGTATAGATGATCCGATACATAGTAGCTAATCTCAAAACATCAATCTTCAAGTATATTGCACTTCTCTCATACCTAGGGGACCATCTACACGTCAACCCACACAATCTCTGAAAATTTCTTTGAATTCGGGTAAAAAATAAAGAAATTACTACTGTTACAAGGATTTTACGTTTGCGCATGCGCAGTGGCTATCATCTTTAATTAAGTAAGTTAATTAGAGTTAATTTTTCATCGGGACAATCTATACACCAATCTTAACAATCATGGAAAATTCCATCAAATTCAGATGAGAATTGCAGAATTTATGACTGTTACAAGGATTTCATGACAGACAGACACGAAACCAAAATTGTTCACTATAGGTCTAAAACGTAAAACGCGAGTGGGAATTTTGATTTTGGATAACATTTTTTCAACCTTGAAAAGTGAAAGCAATGCTTCCGCTACCTTGGTAGACTCGGAAGCAAAATCTTCTGCGTTGATCAATGGAAGTTGGAACCTTCCAATTCTTTCCTTCTTCCCAGATTTCATAAAATGCCTTGCAGTGTTGTTCCTTACTCAATATTTCGTTTTTTAACATCTGTTAACCGAAAAAGGGAAGCAGGAGGACCTTGGCGAGCCCGCGAAAGATGGTGAAGACATAATCGGTCCAGTAATTGGCGTTTGTCGGCTCGAGTTTATCTCAAGTTGTGACTCACGATGTGTGGGCGCAAGATGGAGGGGATAAGTGGCAGAGTGGCTGTCTCTGTTCGTGTGATTGTGTGGCCTGATGGTCGTGTGCGTAATGGACGAGTCAAAAACCATTGTGAAGGTATCTGACTGAAGAAGAGGTCAGCGCTTGAAGTCAAAGAGCTGAGATTCTTATCGGCGACTGACGATCTCTCTATTATCAGCTCCGTCATCTCTTGTCTACGAGTAGGAACCGGTTAGTAAAAACTAACGTCAGCACAGTTGGGAGAATAGTAACGATTGACGCTCGCGCATGCGCTGTGACGTTCATTTCACTTGGCGGTGAAATGTAAAGAAAAGCGTGTAGAATTTCAAGTGAGCAAAAGTAGCTATCAACCCTTGATGTCCTGAAGTATCTTTTCGGAAGTCCGATTTTTCAAACATTCTACAACACTGTTCAACCATTTTTAAGACAAAACAGATATTCTTGTGGCTACCTTGATACTTCAACTATTGTTTATACAGTACACCATCCGACCCTCTGATTCTTAAGATATCCATGAAGACACCATTGAAAAATCGAAATTTTCCGCTATTCTTGGATGCTTCCAGCCACAACTCTTACTTCATCAACATCTCGGGTTGTTTTTCTGTAAGATTTAAAATTAAATCTGTCAGAATAGTTGTTATATATCCGAACTAATTCATGAAACTGATCTTCACTGCCCCCCAGTGCATAGTAGAGGTAGGTCTGATCTGAAGATACTACTGAAGGGGGAGGTCTTATTGGGCTAACAATTTTAGTTTATTTGTCATTTTAGTTTTTATTTATTTGTTTCAGAATAAAAAGCTGCTGGTTCCGTCCAGTCATATTTGGATAGAATGTCTTCTAAGTATATGTTTTTAAAATAACGATAGCCAACCCCCCCCCCCTCTCCAGAAAATATTCTTCAGTTTTCATCAAATTAAGAAACTTCACATAAATCCCGATGAAAACTAGCAATTCTATGGCATTGGTTGACCAAAATTCACCAAAATCTTGAAAAACATCCTAAAATACAATTTTTTGAACAAGTGGGAAATTAAGGGTTAACCGGGTATCATTCGGTCGAGCATTCCGGATCAGTATTCCCCGACATTACCGGAGTCTCAAACTTTAAAAATTGTTCTTAAATTTGAAATTCTTAAGGATGTTCGAAATTCATTATTGCAGCACTCTAGGGAATTGAAAAAAAAAAAACTGAAATATTGCCGAAGGAACCATCTTAATCGAACAGCAATTGCCAGAGAAAATGGGAAAAGCTTAACTGAAATAAATAGTTTTTCCCATTTTGCTCGATTTTGATGATTCCAGCGACAATATTTTCATTTTTCAATTCCCTAGAGTGCTGCACTAATGAATTTCGAAAATCATTGAAAATTTCCAATTTAAGTAAGTACTTTTAAAGTTGTACCGGTAATTTCGGGAAACACTGACCCGGAATGCTCGACCGAATGGGACCTCAACACACGTGTCTTGAGATATCAATCTTCAAGTATCATCCCTTTTGAAATATCTGTTAACCCTTCAGTGGTAGACGCCGGAGCGCGGCGCTCCCTTGGCCCATTATTCGAATACTGTGGTTCACAGTGGCTATTTTGAAGGCTGTTATTCACAGTTCCCTCCTAGATACTACCTCCATACAGGATCTCACCCTCCTCTCTATCCCCCAACCCGCTCAGGGGTTAATATGAGTCCCTTTCTTGTCGCCTACCCTTTGTGTACTTTTTTAAAATCTTGTATAAAATGACTGAGCACTCCTCTGATCCCAGTTAATGGCTACAGTGGCTTGGGGTTAAATTCAGAATATTCCAACCCAAATTGAGACTTTTCCAAATCAAATTCAGACTATTCCATTTCAATGTAAATATTCATCATTTCAATATCAAAATTCTCAAATTTTTGTACCATCTTCCTCGCCACTGATAAATGCAACTCTGGGATGTAAAAACAACTAGTGTTCGATGGACACAGCAGGAGTATGTTCTTTTGGGTTGAAAAAACTAAATAGTAAAAAAAAAACGATTTTTACCATTTCGTATTTCTGTGTTGAATGAAAAACTGTTTTTACCATTATGTTTTTCAATGATCACCTTTAGATACACCAGGAGATCAGTTGAATATCACATTCAGACCGATAACTATTCAAAAATATGATAAATACTGATTTATTCGGGAGGCAGTACCGAGAGAGCGCAGCGCTCCGGGGTCTACCAGTTGCGGAATGAAAAGAGGTCTACCACTGAAGGGTTGATGTAATAATAATAATAATAACGTTTATTGCCAAAGACACTCATATTAACATAATGTCACAGAGTAGAGTATCACAACAAGTCATAAGTGTACAACGGATCATTGAAAATCTAGATTGCTTCGGGGTTTTAGAAGCCTCGCTCGCTGATGTCGTATCCAAGACAAAGTCTATTAGAGCTACCACGATCTGTGTTCATTCGAGGATTCAAAGTTTTCTGCAGGACGTTTTCGGGCGGTGAGTCAACACAAACATTGCAGAGGTCGCGGAAACTCCGAGTGTTCGGAAGAGGTCACATATAGGCAGCAGGCTTGTGAGATTGAGAGCGAGCATCTGTCAACACAATATAAGAAAAGGACACTCCGGGAGGACCATCGCCAGGGCAAACATCATAGGCAGACAGACGACGTAAGAGTACTGTAAACCCCCGGCTATTCGGTCGAATCGAAATGCTGGACGGCAAACAACGGACGCCATCCAGCGGAGGAAGTCTGTACTTTACGGAACGATTTGCTCCTGATAAGATGGTCCCCCGACGGCATTGATTTCTTGGTCAATAATTACGAAATCGAATGAAGTTCGATCGTAATTTTATGATACGTGTCCAGACCTCATATCACAGAATAGGTACATGATAGAATGAATGAATGTCTTTATTTTTGCCGCCATACAAAAGTTGTACATGACAAGTCGTCAGGAGTGATATATAATAAATATATATCAAAAATTATCATTAGATAAATAACAAGTCAAATAAATATAGAAACAATGAACATTGTTTGTTTAAAGATGCGATGTTTAAACATGAGATGTTTAAAGATCAGTAAAAACTCGATTTCCAAGTTAATCGTAAAGAATCCAAAGATCTTGAATAAAACGAGAGAGAGAGGGATAAGCATTTACTTTTCTACTCGATTTTTACATGCTTACATAAATACCTACATTTTTACATTTTGCTCCCGGGTCTACCAAGGTAGCGGAAGCTTTGTTTTCACTTTTCAAGAATGAAAAAAAAGTTCTCCAAAAACAAGAAAATTCAAAATTTTTACTCGCGTTTCAAGTTTCAGACCTTCCTGAACAATTTTGGTTCATTGTTTGTCTGTCTGTCATGAAATCCTTGTAACGCGCATAACTATACGAAGTTATTGTCCGATTTCTATGAAATTTTCAGGGATTGTGCGGGTTGGTGTGTAGACGGTCCCCTATGAAAATCACCACCTTCGGACTGATAGTAGCCACTGCGCATAGTCAAACGTGAATTTCCTTCTAACGGCCATAACTTCTATATTTTCCATCTGATTTCAATGAGATTTTCAGGGATGTTAGAGATTAACTTGTTTTGATGTTTTATGTTTTGAGATTAACTACTATGCATCGGATCATCTATACAATGGGGTTATGGATACGAGGAAGCTATGTGCCACACCCACTTTGCAGACGTTTTTGTAATGTATGCATACACTGTAACTATGGTCAAAGATAATTTAATTATGTAATCAAGGTAATGTAATTATGGTCAAAACATTTTCCGACGTTTAACAGATAATTTCAAGTAATTATGTATGACTCATAAGTAAATAATTTATGAATTGATTCATTCGTCGGAATGACATGAGCACTACTTTCGCGGCCGAGTCAAGGCGAAGACTGGTGAAACTTGGCTACTCAGGTTCCGCAGGGCACTCCGGTGGTGTGTGGTAGGAGGCCATCATCAAATCGAAGGCCATCAAATTGAGATGGAGAGAATGAATGAGACTAAGCCAGTGCACGTTGATTTCACGAATAAGAGGATCTACTACGTGCCAGCCTTTCTCGATAACAAGGTGATACCGTATGCCAATGAAGCGAAATAATATTTCAAGATATTATCTTGTAATGACACTGGATGCCAAACTAAGGTGGAAGAAGAAAGAAGAAAAAAGCTGAGCTTTTGATTAAATTCAGAAAAACATACTGGCTGATGGGCCGACGGTCAAAATTGTCTGTCCACAATAAGCTTATACTACTGTACAAGCAAGTCCTAAAGCCCGTCGGGACTTACGGTGCACAACTGTGGGGGTGCACAGCCCAGAGCAATCGAGACATAATTCAGCGCTTCCAGAATAATGTACTGCGATGCTGCGTTGATGCATACAGATACTTTAGAAGTGACAGACTTCACTACGAGCTGAAGATAGAATCTGTCAATGAGGCCATGAATCACATTTTGAGGCTCCAAGATCATGTAAATGAGGATGTCATCCAGCTTTTCAACACAGATGATCTGCTTGGAAGACTTAGAGAACCAAGCCACAGATCTAATCCACTTAGTGTGACCATCATGAAGTGCAAATTTCAGAACAATAAGAACTAAGTGAAGTATCTTAGTTTTATTAACGTACACTATGTATCAGAAGAGTGTTGCTTATAAGTTGTAACTTGGTGCAATAAAACAAGTAAAAAAAAAAGTCTGCCAAGTGGGTGTGGCACATAGCTTCCTCGTATCCATAACCCGATTACATAGATGATCCGATGCATAGTAGTTGATCTCAAAACACCAATCTCTAAGTACCATCCACTTCCCTCGTAGGGGACCATCTACTGGCTAATCTGGAAATCCTAGAAAATTTCATCAAATTCGGATGAAAAATGTTAATGTTATGGCTGTTACAAGGATTTTACGTTTGCACATGCGCAGATGCTTCTGTAAATTTTAAGGACTTGATTTTCATTGGGGACCATCTACATCCTAATCCGCATAATCCCTGAAAATTTCATCGAAATCGGGTAGAAAATGTGGAAGTTATGGCCGTTACAAGGTAATTCACGTTTGCGCATGCGCAGTGGCTACTATCAGTCCGAAGGTGATGATTTTCATAGGGAAACATCCAAATGCTAATCTGAAACATCCCTGAAAATTTCATTGAAATCGGATGGAAAATGTAGAAGTTATGGCCGTTACAAGGAATTCACGTTTGCGCATGCGCAGTCGCTTCTATCAGTCCGGGGATGATGATTTTCATAGGGGACCGTCTAAAACCTAATCCGCATAATCCCTGAAAATTTCATCGAAATCGGACAATAACTTCGTATAGTTATGCGCTTTACAAGGAATTCATGACAGACAGACAGACACGGAACCAAAATTGTTCAGAAAGGTCTAAAACGCAAAACGCGAGTGAAAATTTCGATTTTGGAGAACTTTTTTTTTCGTCCTTGAAAAGTGAAAACAAAGCTTTCGCTACCTTGGTAGACTCGGAAGCAAAAATTGAGATGAAGAGACATCAAGTGTGGCATATTACTTAGCACTGTTTTTCTACGCTAAATCGCGTGGTGGCTCTTTCTTGATTTGATTTCTTTTCCAATTCAGTATTTCAGTACTCAAGTCGACTCTAATACCAACAATCTAACGATAAACTGTCTAATGACAAAAATTTTACAATGAATAGGTGATTCCCACCTCGAAATGGATGCACTAGATAACCAGATGAGATTGGGGTGCCTCAAAAAGGGGTTTAATATGCAGAAGAGTAAAGTACAAGAGTACATTTATTTCAATGAGAAAGATGAAACTAACATCTCATGGGGCAACTCAATTCAATATTGGTTCAACATTTTGAAAATTAAAATATTCTAAATTTTACAACCATCAGTAAATGCTTTTTTTTCTCTTTCTACCTGTGAAAGGCATTAGAACGGCAAATACTATATATGGGTCATTCTCATGAAAACGTGAACTTGATGTTATGGGTGACATTTGTACAAAACCAGAGGTATATTGATAACTTTCCCTCAATTTCAAAGCTTGGGTAAATATTAGTAAGTAATAAAGGAGCTGAAATATAATATCGTATATTTTGTGAATATTATGTTGGTGACAATCTTAATTGTTTACCTGGGTATCAAGTAGGGGTAGTAAGAGGGGGCTCTTCCCACCTGTTCATTGGGCTAGTCAGCCATACTGTTCTTCAAGCCGTGTTGATTGTGTTTCCGTTTTCTCATAATTCTTTAATAAAATCCTCGACAAAGTTATCACGCATTATTTATTTCTGCCTTGATATTACCCCATACTTGCTCCCTCTCCATGCTAATTTCGATTCTCTGATGAAATAGTGTGCAACTCGGAAGTTATATGAGTCGAATTTGAAAAGAAACACTCAAATCGGTTGGAAATTGAGGCCGGGGTAAACTACACAAGATGATGGCCGGAAACCGACGTTTTTTTTAAGCATTAACCCCCTTTAAAAGGCAAAATCCAAATTCCGGCGACGTAGTGCACGACCAGATAATTTTCGCGTCTAGCAAAAAAGAACCATGAAAATCGATCAAAAACTAAGGCCAGGGTAGAGTACTCAAGATTTTGTCTCACACACACACACACACACACACTCAGACAATTGCCCATGGGTTTTCTCGCGGATTTGGATTCAGAATGGTCTAAAACGGATTAGTATGTGGTTATTTTTTTTCTGTTGAGTGTTGTCCTCCTTCACCCCAGATTAATCGCATTAAGGACGCCCAAGTCATGGGAGTCATCTATCATACTGATCGAATATTGAAGAATCACTGCTGTTCGTCGCAGCATTCGCGCCGTTGTCCGAGTCACTTTCTTAAGAAAACGTGGACTGTAATAAAAGATGATTGCAAGTAATACATACCTAGGTACCTTCTTCATAATGGATACAACTTGTTACAACTCAAAAAGCCCGATATTTTCAACATGCTATATTTCAAAGGAACTGCCTCTGTGGTTTTCAAGCGGCGATTTAATAACAATTGCTCATGCTTCCAAAGAGATTTTTAGCGTTACTAATTGAGGATAACCTATTGTTCAATTATCAAGCAAAAATCAAAGAAACCATTCGCAAATTCCTGTGAAATGGAAAAAAAATGATCCTAAGCTTTTCTCATTCAAAACCGCTGAGTTATCACATGTTGCTTTTCAAAATGAATTATTTCATGTTGGCAATACTTTGAATAGGTAACACCGAAACAAATAACTTTTTCGACAATCTGACTTCACCAATGGATCCGGCGGGAAATTTTGAATCAAGATCGATGTATAACTCATTTTGGTAAAAAATTGAGGGAACCCAGCAGCTAGTACTAAAGTGGGTCGGCAGACCCATTTTTGTGCCCCTTGATCTTGAACACGGTTCGGTCTATTGAAATGAAATTTTTTTCCAGTGGTAGTACATATAGTCGTCTTCACTTTAGTCAGATGGATTTTGAAAATTTCGATTTATAGCTTAGGTATGATTTTTCAAAAATTCCGTTTTTTTATCTGCATTTTTTCAACTTAAAAAAAAATTTTTTAAACCTTATAGTTGAAATTTTGAGAAACCATCCGACTAAAGTCGAGTTCAATAATAGCAGTTTCGAGGAAAAATTGGGGGAACACGATAACTTCAACCATTGCAGAGAAACAGGGGCAAGAAGGTCCAAAAACGTGATTTTACAGGAGAGCACTTTCTCTGAAAACTTCGCAAAACGCATCTCAAACAAAGTAACACGTAACTCCCAATGACAACAATGACTTTAAACATGCAAAAAATGATAGAAAGTGAAGAAGAATAAGAAAGAAGGTTATTTTCAATCAGGTTTGTTATCTTTTTTCGCCGTTTTTGTTATTGTTAGTTGGTTTTTTCTCCCAAGTTTCGTGTATTCAACGTTTCATTTTTCAAGAATGGTTGGCTCACGACCTGTGTTCAAAAAAACTAAGAAACTTCCTCCTGGTAGGTGGAAAAGTGATACCCGTTTAGTATATTAGTATTTAGTATATTTAGTATCAGTATTTAGTATATTAGTATAGTATGAAGATAATGAAGACGAGCCGTCCTACGGAGCTGGCCTACATTAAATCCGCGCTGGCTAACACCTACTTTCCCAACTTTGAACTAATTTTTCTACCAGTTCTAATTGTGCAAAATACAAAAATAATACACCATTTTGTCCGCATTTAAATAAAGAATTTTTCAATGTAAAAAACCGAAAATCGTTTTTTTTTTTTTTCATTTTTTCCCTGCTGGGTTCCCTTGAGTTATTGCATGTTGCCGCTTCATCGACGAAATGCTAATGGTTTTTGGTATTCGAAGAGTATTTTCCTATAGTAAATTTTGCGTTCTCTCTAGCACACATGCGTGGGAGATGAAAAATCCGAAACTTCATAATTTTGTAGATAAATTAAGGTTGTGAAACGTTACGAAATGTCACTGAGGTTTGCTTCGGTACTTCACCCACTCGGTTTTCATCGTTTTTCTGAAACTAAACCTAAACTTTTGGGAATCATTGATATGATAGGTGAGCGAGTGTAAATGAGGTTTGGTGGTGTTGGTGGATGCGTATAAAAACGTAGCGAAAACGAGAGAGGGGAAGGAAAATACGTGCGGAAGATCATAAAATACAGTGAAGGTTGGTAACTCACTTGTTTCGTCATATATAAGTAATATACGGTTTCGAATCCTTCGAATCCTTCTTAAGTCGACCCCTCGTAAAAGAATATCATTTTTATTGCGTTTCGCCTCCAAAGAAATAGAATAAAAACATTCGAAGCTGATCCCTACGGTTCGGCAAGAACATCACATCCGCGAGTCTAGAATGTCATTTTCATGGATGTCGGATTTTTTTGTTTTTTAAAGAAACCCTTTTAACCGATTTTCGAACAACTTGGATTCGTTATTTCTTTTTTATTTAAGAATTTATCGGGGAATTTCAGGATGCTGGAATTGTAAGATGGTTAACTCCAGTAGTTGTAGAAGTGTGACGAGCTCGAATTCCTAGATGTATTCGTTATATTCCAAGAAAATGAGATCATAAATAAATTTATGTTGCTATCTGCGATTCATTATTTTTTGGTAGATCACTCCTCTGGAAAGCACATAGTTTTGCCATTGCCACAACCTCCCATATTTTTGCATCAAGATAATTTTGAAGAAATAAACGCTTCACCCTCAACTAGAAGAAAAACGCTGCAAATCATTGCTCAAAGGTTTATTATTTTCTGTATAGATCACCCTTCTGTATAGATCACTGGTTCTCCATCAATAGCACCTACCACCATCTGTATTCTCCCTTGACCTTCCCTCTCAAATTTCAGCTTCCTGCGTTCAATAGGATTGAAAATGGCTTCGGAGCTCACTCAGCTGATCAGTGATCTGAAGAATGAAGAAGCTTTTAAGCAATGATTTGCAGCGTTTTTTACCCAACTACATTTTTTTTACCTACTAACTTTTTTTTACCTACCAGCTAGGGACTACCTACCACACCATACTGGCTTCACACCTTCACAATCAAGTTTATTAGAAAGAACTAAACGCTTCACACTCGATTGGAAAAATAGAAAGCTTCATATTGAAATTTGATTACTGGTTACGCAGAAGGCAAAACTGTATACAAATCGAAGAAACGAACAGCGATCGCATTTTAGTCCGATAAAATTTGAATGGAGATTAGACCTCTTTTGCGATTCACACTCATGATTCTGTTTTATCGAAGGAAAACCTTCAAGTACTCGTAGGGACCGAACGGTTTGTCCTACAGAGCTCCGGGTGGTCTCAAAAAATTTTAAAAATTCAATACTATTTAAAATTGGTGAGAAAACGATACCTTTATTTCGAGAGTTTTCGAGCTAGGGCACTCTTGAAAATGTCAACCCTTAATTTTCGCCCCTTAGAAGTGACCTACATCAACCAAAAGCTTCGCGGCACAACTAGACCCCAAATGGAGCCCATATACCAAATTTGAACCAAATCGGTCCAGTGTTGCTAAGAAAAGTGCCGCGGACGGCGGAGGGGGACGGCGGACGGACATTGCAAATTTGGATTCTACGCACCTTGAAACGTAAAGTGACAAAGTTTGAGGGGGGGTTATAAAAATTTTTTGCGATACGATCACATAGGCTTATTATTAGAAATAATAAACCAAAAATAAATGGGTGTCTTCATTAAGAAATTTAAATACTGGTTGCTAAGGATGCAAAACTGAGTACAACTCAAAGAAACGATCAACGACCGAATTTTATTCAGCTAAAATTTGAACGGAGATTGGGCCTCTTTTGCGATTCACATTCGTGTTTCTAAAATTATAATATAATTTCAGAAACACGAATGTGAATCGCAAAAGACATATTATGTCAAACCTTTAGTTCTCATAGGGAGCGAACGGTTGGTTCTACTGAGCTCTGAGTAGCCCTAAGGAAAGGATCGGACGGACAGCAGAATTTTCATTCGATTTTTAGATTCTACGTTTACCTTGAAACTTACCAAAACCAACAAATTTTGAGGTGGGTTACAATTTTTTTCTTCCTCGATTCCAAAGGTTTATTATTGAAAAATTAACCAAACGTCAAATCTCGAAAAATTCTAAAAATATATTGTTTTTGTGCTTGTTAGCTTGGAAATTTAATAAACGGTTTTTATTATTTTATGAATTATAAATATTTGAAAATAAGTTAATCCATCTTGTTGCAGGTGAGTTCGAACTTATTGCTGTTGCGTTGGACATATTGGTGAGTTCCGCCTTAAACTTCCCAACGTTGAATTTGGCATCGTTAATAATTTTTTTTTGATGTTGGTGGTTCCTGAATTTCCCATCATCTGGAAGCAAAAACTATAATAAAAAGACGCATTTTCAAACTCTCCTTTTTCTATTTCCAAATTGAATCGTATAGATTTTTTAATGCTTAATCTGAATCTGACCGCCAAATTGCTTTTTTCCAAAGACCAGTTTCCGAGAATAATTGTTTTAAAGCGCTTTTGTACGAGTCCGCAACACATTTTATGTTAGGCTATCATTTATGCATAAATTTAGGGCTTTCCAACGAATGGTGAACGATTTTTCTGCGAAAACGAGTGACGAAGATAAAGTTCCCTAGCATCGACTCGGTTCTTAGTGGAAATCATTGAAATATATTGCATAGAGAAGGAATGCTGGCGGCGCTGCGTTGAGAAGGAATGCGAGTGACATTGCATAGAGAAGTATTGCTCGCGGCGCTCCCACCCACTCGGCGGCTCCCCCCCCCCCCGCCACGCGCAACAACACGGAGGCTCTCACCCAACCGTAACGTAACGCTTTTTTCGTTTATGTGATAAAGTAAAGACATAAAATGTCAATAGGGTGTGCGCCTGGGTAGGAAAAACTGTTTATCGTTATTTTTAATCTAAGGTAGACCTCATCCTGAGAATTTTGGCACCAACCGCGACATTCTATCTTGTGTAAATCTTTTCCTATGAATTTGTAAAGTTTCGACCGTTTATGACGTCACAGTGGGCTGGGGGGTCCTGCCCAGGCGAGAGGGGCGCTTGACGTCATAAACGGTCGAAACTTTACAAATTCATAGGAAAAGATCTACTCACGCTAGAAGGTCGCGGTTGGTGCCAAAATTCTTAGGATGTAGTCTACTTTCGATCAAAAATCTATAAAAAATCAAGGCGCACCCCCCATTATGTTGCTACCAAAATACACCTTGAATTGAGGCTTTTTGAAGTCGGATTATGCGTTGATTGCAACCAAATATACCAGTTTTGGTGGGCTTACAATTTTGACATTTTCATGTCTTTGCTTTGGCACGTAAACTGAAAAATCGTCACGAAAACTAAGCAAGTCTTGCTCACGCGACCAATAAATAAAATAGACTCACTGTGTTGCCTAGAGAACAATCAACTGTTTTGATGCTTGGGTACATGAACTAACAACCTTACTTCACTACCTTGTTGTGTAGTGGTTGACATGAAAATGTCCCAATTACTTTGAAGGTCGAACTATCAAAAAACTCTTAAAACAGCTTATTAATCATCCACATCCTTGCTCTGCTGTGAGTTACCAAATTGATTATATTTCTAATAGTTTTGACCTGGAAAAAGTTAGAAGTTTTCCTGCTTTGTCCATAATCCAGTGGCTCCTTATGATCCAAATGTAATGAACATTATGGGCAATCGTACTGGAGCTTAAACCAAAAACCATGTCCCCCCCCCCCCCAAAAAAAATGATTCAGCTCCGGACAGACAGACAGACGAGACATGGCACCAAAATTGTTCAGAAAGCTCTGGTACGCAAATTTGAGCGACAATTTGGACTTTGGAAGACCCCCATTTTTCTGACCTGTTTGGTTTAAATGAAACCAAATATGGCTAAAAGTACTAAATTATTAGGATATAAAAATGAAAAAATACATAAAAAATAGAGCATTTATACATTAATGAAAATTTCATTATTTAATATTTAATATTTAATATTAACCAATAATCAAGGAACTCAGGTTTTTTAAAATTCAAAGCCCCAAGAAGTATGAAAATTGCTTAATTTATGCTTCCCTCAATTTATAATCTCCCTCATATTTACGAATTAATCAGATTTTAAAATTCCATACTAGTTATTAATGTCAGAGTCGAACAAAAGGGCAACCAAGACCGTAATGAGATTGTCGAGAACGGAGGAAAAAAATATTTTGAGTGATTTCCCAAGTTTGACTGTATTTGTTGCTCCTGCAATAATTTTAGGCAAAAACCGTAAGTGGAGGCTCATTTCTTGCGAAACTTGGGTTTACAACGGGATTGGTCTTGAATTGGCCAAATTACCTTCTAGGGTGTATTTCGAAATCGGAAAATAACTACTGAGTTTGAAAACCTCGAAGCTTGTATGACAAGTGTGACCCGGCCTTAAGTCGTTTAAAAGGAAGATCTGGTCGTCGTCTGGAAGGCCGAGAACCACCTGGCTTCCTTCCCCAGTGTCACAGTTTGACGTGACACGAATGTCACGATATTTGAACTGAAACCTCGACGCGCGGCGACGAGGTGTAGAATCAAGAGGTGTCAAATTTTTGACATTTTATGTCTTTACTATGGCACATAAATGAAAAATCGTCACGCGGGCATTGTAACGGGGCAGTGTCACGAGGGGAGCGTCACGCGGAAATTTTCTGATGATTTTCACGTACAACCAATCGATCCTAGGGAAAACTAACTTCCTCATTTTCCACCCCACAAAAATCGTTCACCACTCATTGGAAAGCTCTCAATTTATTAATCATGGTACACGGTCCCTAATATGAATGCACCTGTACGGAAAGCTGAATTATGCGCATGAATTATGCGCACTAACATACGAGTATGATGTGAGCAACAAATGAGATGTCAACATGATCGTGAGAGGAAAATAGGTATCTTCATGTCACGGAGGCAGGGTCAATGGAGAATGCTGAAGGCGCCTGAGTGGTCACTGATCAGCTGAGTGAGCTCCAAGGCCATTTCCTCTCCTGTTGAACGTAGGAAGCTGACATTTGAGAGGCAGGGTCAATGGAGAATGCTGAAGGCGCCTGAGTGGTCACTGATCAGCTGAGTGAGCTCCAAGGCCATTTCCTCTCCTGTTGAACGTAGGAAGCTGACATTTGAGAGGGAGGGTCAATGGAGAATGCTGAAGGCGCCTGAGTGGTCACTGATCAGCTGAGTGAGCTCCAAGGCCATTTCCTCTCCTGTTGAACGTAGGAAGCTGACATTTGAGAGGGAGGGTCAATGGAGATTGTGCACTGATCACCTGAGTGAGCTCCAAAGCCTTTTTCTCTCCTGTTGAACGCAGGAAGCTACATTCGATTCATTTAAATTGCCCTATCGTATTACGTAAAACACTCCGTTGTGCGTGGCCAACAAGCTGCGGCATGAGCGTGATTGTTTAAATGAATGTTTACGTACATTACATCGCAACCATCAACGAGCACAATCAAATTTCCACAAACAAAAGTACAATACGAGGTTTTATATGAAGGGGAAAGGGGGCGCAAAGACATAAAATGTCTCTCGTGGTTGCGTACTTGTACGAAAGCTGTATCCACCGTTTGTGTTTTTTTTTTATTCGATTTTCGGATTCTCCGTACCTTTAAACGTATACCAATAAATTGTGCGGGGGGTTAAATTTTTTTCATCGTTAATTCAACACGACTTTTTTTCTTGTCACGTCACGAGCGTCACGGCGTAACAAGGTTAACAAGGTTAGAAAAATATACATTTTTTTGTGGGAAGAAATGACGTAAAATTATTCAGTAGGTGTAGGTAAGTCTGTGTGTGATAAATCTTGTGTACTCTGCCCAGGCCTCAATTTCCACATTATTTCACCAGAGCATCGAAATTAGCAAAGCGAGAGGGGAGATAATATTTTTGACAAAATACAAGGTATTTCAATATTTTGGTTCCTCTATAGCTTACTATTATTTGTACCCAAGCTTCGAAATTGAGGGAACATAACCAATACACCTCTGGATTTTCATGAATTGTTCTGTGTGCCTCCATGGAACAAATCAGTGGCGCCACCATGGTGCAATAATTCAATAAGGATGTGATCTACGTATTGCCTACCAAAACCAACAGATGAAAGTTCAACGTTACGACGTTTGACCGCTTTGGTGCCAGAATGGCATCATTGTTTGATGAGGGGGGGGGGGGGGTCGCAGCTTTCAAAATTCTGTTCATTCCAGATTTTGATTTCACGCAAAATTGCACGTAAATTTTATCCTTCATACGGTTTGTCTAGCGCGCGCAATTACGAAAACTCCGCTAAATATAGATTCTAATAAATCCCAAAAGTGTTACATGAATTTCCATTATGTTTTAACGTCGACTCTCGTGATGCCATCCATTTTTTTGTTTGACTCAATTGTCGTGGAATAATGATCACAATGTTGTTTTCATGTAAGAAGTTTTTTCATTCAAGAGCCTTTTTTTAGGTTTGGTTGATAAATATGAAAATAGGCGATAATAACCATCTTCATCTTAATTCTGAGTGTTGAAAAAGGCATAAAATATTATTTTTCATGCAAAATAACCCATTTTTGGTCATTATTTCGCTAATAACGGTTCAAATAACTAAATGGTTGGTCGCGTGAATATTAGCGTTAAATATACATAATGGAAATCCATGCACCACGCATTCGGTTTTTTATAATATAATTTTATTATATTATAATTTATATAATTTATACTATATAATATACTTATATTATAATTATATATTATATATAAGTATAAGTATTATAAGTAGTATAAGTATTATAATATATGTATTATATTACTATATAATATACTTATATTATACTTATATATTATACTATATAATTACTATATTATTTATATAATTAAATAATTTATATAAAAATATAATTTTATGATAATATTATTATCATATTTTGCACAATTTTGGTAGTAATTGAGCAACGTAAGGCGCAAAAATTTTCTTAAAATTTTACGTAAAATTCAAATTTGGAATACAAAATGGGGGTTCCTATTTGAAAAAACGATGTTGATACTCGTTGCGCGAAAGTGATGTAGAAATGAAGGTTGTAGAGCATAAAATCCCGCGTCGGAGAAGTTTCAATTGAGCATATGGCCAGCAATATCATGGGAAGAAGCCAGTACAGGTGTGAGCCTTCAGAATTTGATCACGATTCGTCCAAACGTACCCACTTCATGAACATTATCCAGAAAATAGCAGCTTTCTTTTGCAGGAGTTGATTTCTCCTTCGAAAATTTCCTGTATAAAGAAAGTTATTCCAGGGAGAGGGAAGAGATAGATGTCGAGTTGTGGAGAGAGTTGAGGTTTGGGGAGGAGTATAAAACTGCACCCCTCGACTCTTCCGCCTCAGATTTACATATATATGGACAAGGGAGCATTAAAGGGCGTGTGAGGACATATAGATCTTCACTGTCTCTCCTTTTTACTACTTTGACGATTCCTTCTCTCCTGCTTTTCATCTCATTAAATTCACTCTCATGGATTTCAGCCTACTTTCTTCCCCACTCTTTCGCTTGATCACTATCATCTATTCGCACTTATCGTAGATTAGGTTAACCGTGCGTTGCACAGGGTCGTACTTGAGACTGATATCGATATCATTTTGATAAGTAGGTAGATACTCGATACAAGACTATCTTTCCTAGTTTTAGTTTATTACGAAATAAGTAGAGTAAAAATAAACCTTGTGGGTGTGGCGCATAGCTTCTTCGTACTCCAAGGTATTGTTAATCATGTTAACTTAGTTTATGTTGCTAAAATTTGTTGCTTTACGTTGGATTACCAATGTTGAAATTATTCTTGTTCGTGGAAAATATAGTTTAAAAAACACGTCGATCTAAAAATTGAGTTCATCAATTCCTCTAACTACTTGGCGGATAGCTGCGAAGAAGTTACGATATCAAACCATCAATATCTAAGTAGGTACCACGCACTTACCTCGTAGGCGACCATCTACTTGGCAACCTGCACAATCCCTGACAATTTCATTGAATTTAGATGGACAATGCCGATGTTATGGCTGATATTAGGGGTTTTCGTTTCTGCATGCGCAGAGGTTGCTGTCAATCCGAGGGCGATAATTTTCTTAGGGGACTATCTACACTCCTACCCACGGAATTCCTGAAAATGTCACCAAAATCGGACATAAACTTCATATACTTTTGCCCGATACAAGGATTTCCTGTAGTGGAATTTTGATTTTGGAGGACATTTTCTTAACCTTGAAAAGTGGAAACAATGCTGCTGCTAACTCGAAAGCAACAGTCTTGCCAGTGGATGTGGCACTGATTTCTCATATCCAAAGCCCGATTGTATAGATGATCTAGATTCATAGCTGAATTACTTGTATCAATTACTGAATTCATTTCGTTTTTTATTTAGTCAACTTCTGCGGGGCTCATGGGTTCAAATCTCATCGTCGGCAGCGTGGATTTTTGTGCGTCCGGGGGTCTCGTCACCCCCCTCATCCCAAACGGTGAGGCAATGGGAAGCCATGAGCGAAATCATCAGAACAAATTCTGGTCTTCCCTTTGGAAAAAAGCTGATGACGCCCACGACGCCATCAATGGCAGTTGGACGAAAATGTAACCTGAAATGGTTGTTTACTTTACTTTACTACTTGTAGATGATCTTGTGCATAGTAGAGAATCTCAAAACTTTATTCGCAAAGTCCTTGCCACTTGTCTGAAATTCTATGATCACATGATAAGGTATTTATAGTGAACCAACCACCAAGAGTCTCAAACATATACAACTACGAAAATCGTATCGAAATAGAATGGAAACTGTAGCTATGCCTATTAAGGATTTCACATTTGCTCATGCGCAGTGTCAACCATTGAAATAGGCTTCGTAGGGAACCATCTAGAGTTTCATCCATACAGTCCCTTAAGATTTCAACAAAAAACCTCTTACAGTAACTTCGTATTTTTTTTTTTTTTTTTTTTTTTTTTAATAATCTCCCCTCAAGACCAAAGGTCTCTGACGGAGGGGGCACGCAATAAAAGAAAATAAATAAATAAATCAAATATAATGGGGAGAACGCCCAGGACTCACCCGACGCCGGCCCTAGGGATGAGGGAAGATGAGGAAGGTGGAGGTGGGAGAGAGGGATGAAGGGAAGTGCCTCTATAAAAAGACCACCAGTTCAGATATGAGCCGAGCAGGACGCGTCTGGTGACACCACTGAGTACGCCCACCGAGATGCCCAGCTCGCGCAACTCCGTGGCACTTTTCCCGCACCACACTCCGCGCCACGACAAGGTCGCAGCCATCACCCTGATGTTGTTGGGTTCCACTCCTTTTAGCTGACACTGCTTGCCGTAAATCATCTCTATCATACTTTCTTATCTTAGCCCGCCAGGTCTGCTCCATGTCCATGCTGCCATTAACAACCTGGACATCCAGGATAATGCAAGACCTGTCGGGCTTGACGGCAACAATGTCAGGCTTCTTGCCCTGGTCACTTGGCATGTGGTATAATCTCTCCCTTTCAACATCCCAGCCGCTGGATGACAAGGCACCTGCTATCTGCTTGGCGACCGCATCATGACGTAGGATGCGGCCCCCATGAGTTCGTGGACACTGCTGCACTACATGATAAAGATGTTCATTTCCACTCCGACAGGCACGGCAAAGGGTATCTGTCATCCCACGACTACCTCTAGAACACCGTTCCGCTGTTGGCAGTGTTGCCGCACGGACGGCGTGGAAGTTCCGGTAGTCGCGGGCCCCAATGCCCTCCGAAGCCCAATCCACCCATGGATGAGATAAGGCTTTCGGAGCACTGTCGGAGTTCTTTACCATCTACTGACTCATGCAGGGCAGCAGCGAACTCAGCAGACGAACTGGGTTTTGGAGCAGATGGTGTTGCTCGATAGCACCATGCTAACAGCTGCCTGACAAAATCAAGACCAGCAGCAACACGGGCGACCTCCCAGCTCGACCCCTATCTATCAGGTTGACTACCTATCTATCAGACCGACTGACAGACTGACAAAATTGTTCAGGATGGTCCAAACCGCAAATCGCTAGTGAACATTTTGAGTTTAGAGGACAGTTATCTGTTTACCTTGGTAAGTGACCAACGTTTTCTGCTACCTTGGTAGACTCGGTATCAAAAATGATATTTTAAAATTTAATTTTCACAATTCAATACGAAATTTGATTTGATTTGATAATGATTTATTTACAAAACCTGGCAGAGTTTGGCCGTACTCGGCCACTCTTCCACTCAACCAGGAAAAATACAAAATAACTATTCACCTCGTGCATTCATTTGTGCATTATTTAAATTTACATATTTTATATTAATTATTGATTCAAACAATGAAACAATATCGCTTCTGTGTTGTTGCTAAATCAAATTATTAGCTAAATTTAACTATAAGAGTAGTGGAATAAGTTTAGATACAAACATCAGTATTTTGGAATAAAATGGTTTTTAAGTGCTTTTTTAAATGAGACTTGGCTGTGGACTTCTTTAATTTCTTGGGGAATTTTATTGTAAAGAATAATGCTCTTACATAAAAAGGACTCATGATACGATTTTGTTTTGCATTGCGGTAAGCGATATGAAAATGAACAATTTCTTGTGTTTTTATTATGAATTTGGGAAAACGACAGGTATTTTTCAAATATATAAGCTGGTTGTTTTTTGGTAATTATTACGTTCATATAAGAAAGGATGGTAAACTCTATAGTTTCATCTATTTTCATTATTTCAAGTTGTTAAAATTTGTCATAAACACCATCATCGAAATTTAAATTTAGAATGAACCTAACAGCACAATTAAGGGTTTTTTGTAATTTACTTCTGTTAGCATAATTCATGTCGCACATAATAGGTAAACTGTAATTGAAGTGGGGTAAAATATGAGATTTAGTAAGAGTTTTCTTCAAGTTCAAGGATTTATAAGAGAGTAAATGTTTAAAGCCATATAGCAGGGAGGGTACTTTACTACTTATTGCATTTGTTTGCTCGTTTCATGACAGGTTGTTTTGTAGGATTATTCCAAGACATTTTACTTTTTGCTTATATTCTAACTCTGTCTTGTCGACTTTTATCTTAGGTACACTATAAATAGATATGTTAGATAGAAGTCTCGGATGACCCATGATCATACTCTCGCTCTTACTCTTACTCTCGCTCTTAAATTGATACTTCTATCAATATTATTACTGCCACTAATAAATCAATACTATCATCAATATCAATACTGTCATCAATACATAGTTCATATATGTACCTACAGTATCAAGAATAAAATATCAATATCCATATCAATATATCAATATAATGTTATTACCGACATCAATAATTCAATACTGCCATTAATATCAATCCTGTCATCAATATCAATACCATCTTGATGATTGTTCTGGGCTTAACTGCACTGGTTCGATTTCGATTAATTTTGAGGGTTTTGTACGGGGTGGCCCCTCAGATTCGTAGATTTGTACCAACATCGATGTCTCATCATCCAGTTGCCAATTGTCAGTCTGAAACTTGAGGTGGCTATTTTACGTCTCCTTTATCAACATCAGTAGTATTTGTGATACACGACGAATTTCTTGAATAGACATGTCAATAAGTGAAGCCCCTGTTGTAGACCACGTGTACCTGCCTACAGCTCGGGTCTTTGTTAGATCCTCATTTTTCGAGGGGTCAAAGCACTTGGGCCGTCAATGGAGCGAAAAGGAGTTGATAACTCGAGGATTTACGGGGGAAATGAGGAAAGGAAGGGAGAGGCTGAGGTCAAATACAGTAATTTAATCTACCCCCTCCTCTCAGCCCCTTCACCTCTCAACCTTCACAGCTTCCACCACCATCTTGGTCTTTCTGACAGTTTCGCTAAGACCTTTTCACTTTCTCTCTCACACTTTTTCCACGTCTGATTTCCAAGAGTTATGAGCCTTAAAGCCCCACCACTCCACTCCCACGAATGTCATTAGAGGTTGAGATTAGATCTGGTCCTTGAATTTTCATTCGGCTTCCCTACTTATTCTTCCTTCAACCCCTCTTGAATTCACATTTCATGTTGACCGTTCCCTGCTAGCTGGAAGCTTCTCTGTGCAACTACTAAAATGGGGTTAGAAAATATATGTATTCCAGCAGTTTCTATTTCTTTATCGTGTGAAACCATCCATCTTGCTTCTCTCATGAGTTGCTGTGCATCAGATATGAGAACATTCATAATTGAGGAGTTTGATTCCAAAAGGTACCAAAGGCCATTTTCGACGAAATTGAGTTAAAACTTTCCCAGGATTTTAGGGGGGTGGTTCTTCTCAAAAATGCGATATTTTGGAGGAAAAGATACTCTATTCGTTTGAATAAAGAGGGTGAATTACCCCTTTTAATTTCAAAAAGTACTGTATCAAGTGTAAGGTACTAAACAGGAAATGGGCGAAAATCTCTTGGAAATTTTGTTAAAAAAACTAGAAAATTGCAGAGTTTAAAGTTTGGACTAAGAAAAATCTAACTAGAATCTGTATTGTAGCTCATCTAATTAGAAATTTCATGCTCTTTTTGACGGTTTGATCAGATTTGAATTTTGATGAAAAATAAGGGAGTTAAGATCATTTTAGTGAGACAAGGTTCTCACTACGAAACAAATCTTGGAAGTAAAATAACTCGAAAACGAAGCATCTAAAGAAAAATTCGACCAGGCACTTTTGTTGCGAATTACTTGTAGAATCAGCCCCTGAAGTTTGGCCGTATCTTTCTCGGACACCCTGTATACCTAGATGACGTTTGTTATGTAAATTGTAAATTTTTGACAGAATCCGTTTAGAAAGTTTCATTGAAAAAATTGAGTTTTAAGCGAAAAAAACGTGATTTTTTAGGCATATTCCGCTAGAGAGTCGACCAAGTATTATTGCCTTCACTTTTCAATGATTGCATTTAAAAGTCCACTAAATTAAATTTCCACTCGTAGTTTACGTTTTGGCCCTTCTTGAACAATTTTGGTACCGTGCCTGTCCATCTGACAGTCGGTCTGTCTGTCTGAAAGTCCTTGTAGATGGCAAAAGCAATACGAAGCTACTGTCCGATTTCGATGTAATTTTCGGCGATGTTCTCCATGAAAATCAAAGTCAAGGCATTAAATTTTCAAAATCAAATTCAAACATTTTAATTTTTTTCTTTAGAAATAATTTTTATTTTGGTTTATTATTTTCAATAACAAGTGTAGGCTTGCTACTTGTGGCGGCTTGTGTCGATGACCACAGAGGTAGCGTCCCGCTTACTCGTGGCGGTTGTGACGATCGTCACACCAGTCGTAAACGGGATGTTCGTTCGACAGGGTTGAGGTTTTGATCCGCGGTGAAATTGGTAGCGGCCCGAGGTTGTGACGCCACGTGCCGATCCCAAGTTCCCCGATTGATACAAAACCTAACGTGGCGAGCTCAGGTGGGAGGGGGAAGACAAACAAATATCGAAACAATGTGAAATGTGAAAATTACAAGGGGTAGCGTAAGGTATTTACCTGTGACGAGGCGGTGAAGCGGCCAGTCGGATTCCTCGGGATGATGCAATCTGAAATGTTTAGCCTTAAGGGCGTCCTACGAAGAAAATGGCGGACACCAAATGTGACGCTGCCGGAGGGGCCTACGATGGTTTCTGAGGGAAACCTCGGAAGATGTGGCGGAGTGTGACGCGTCACCAAGCTCCGGATTTCACACTGAGGAACCAGGTAAATGAGAAAATATCAAATGCAGAATTACAACAATAAAAGGTAATTTTGTTAATTAAACGTTCTCGGTCTCTGACTAGGCACACTGAATGTGTGTCGAAAAGAAGCCTGATGGGCGAAACAACAAAGGTAAGTATGGCACAAGTATAAATTATTCAATATGATGAGTTGCAAGTAATAGTTCCATATACAATTTAATAACTCCAATTTGACTTTATGTTTCAGGTTTCCAGAGCAAATCAGTTCAACGTTCCAGGTTTTCAACAAAGGTGAGTATGGTAAGTATAGGTTATCTTTATGCTGCAGGTAAGTATTTAGCTTTAAGTTTACAACTTCTCAAATTACGACTTTTGTCAAAATGTTTCAGATTTACTTCTACGCACTGTCCTAACTGCATTGGCCAATGGTTAAAGGGTAAGTTATAGTTTTCACTCACACGTGTCAGGGCCCTGAGGTATCCTTCCAGGTGTGATGTGGCGGTTGTGGTGGTTGTGGCGGTTGTGGCGACGGACGTCCGGTGGATTCCAAGGGATCTTCAACCAGATTGTTCGGCGCAGGACGGCAATTTCGATGGTCAGGGATCTTACGAAATGCGTCTTGAAAGTATTTGGGGGCGGTTTGACTCTAACAGGCTCAAGTTCACGGGCTGCTGGGCTCACGGTGACTCTTACAGAATATCTCGGGGGGGGGTCTGCTCGTGGAGGGGGCTGCCCGTTGGTTTTGTTCTGGATGGTCCCCCTCCGCTCCCTCGACGGACGGGCGCCTGCCAGGTGGAGTCTTCTGATTGGCTCCCTCCGCCGAGGGAGGGACGCTCTGGCTGGAGACGGCGTCTTCAGGTTGAGGGGGGGGTGACGTCACCTTTTGAGCTGACCACGGATCCGAATCTGAACAATACTCGCCGCGGGTGGCTATGACAAATTCGGATCGGAAGGGAGTTAACGAATTAACCCAGCCTCTTCACTGGAAAGGTTCCCCAGTGAGCGGAGGCTCACACAAGCCTTTGGAATCGAGCAAGAAAAAAAGTTAACTCCCTCTCAAAATTGTTTTATTGTTTGCCCGTAATAAGTAGCGCTATCGCGGGGCCAGTCAATATCCAAAACTACCCCGAAATCACATCTTTTCTACGTTGAGAATCAGTTTTTCGTTTAATTAGAATAAATATCATGAAATTGACTTTTTGTAGCAGAAGAATAACTTGAAGAGTTTCATTGACAATAATACTTTTTCTTTACAATACAAATCATTGTACCTACCAACACTTTCTACCAACGTTACAATGACAATTTTTTTCTGCTAATCGTTCTTTAATTTTATTTTAGTTTCATTTTTAAAATCAAAATGAACGGGTTTTCCGTTGAGTGGCCCACGATAGCACAACTTATTCCAGGTTAACAATAAACCTAAAAATTGGTAATTTCTAAAAACAAATAAAATTTTTGAATTTGATTTTGGAAATGTAATGCGTTGACTTTGATTCACATGGAGAACATCGCCGAAAATTACATCGAAATCGGACAGTAGCTTCGTATTGCTTTTGCCATCTACAAGGACTTTCAGACAGACAGACCGACTGTCAGATGGACAGACACGGTACCAAAATTGTTCAAGAAGGGCCAAAACGTAAACTACGAGTGGAAATTTAATTTAGTGGACTTATAAATACAATCATTGAAAAGTGAAGGCAATAATACTTGGTCGACTCTCTAGCGGAATATGCCTAAAGAAGCACGTTTTTTCGCATAAAACTCAATTTTTTCAAGGATACTTTCCTCCTAGACCTTGAAACTGACATACCGTTGGAAAAGTGAGATCTTGAGGTAGTTTTTCCCGTTGAGTGCACCACGATAGCGGTATTTTTTACGGGGGAATCGTTAGCCTGAAAAATGTCGATTTTCGAAAAAAATTATAAATGTTGACTTTGATTTATTTTTTTACTTTTACAAATAGCTTTTAGAAACTGGTTTTCTCACTAAATGGATAGAAAATTTAATGCTCTGTCCAACGGTGTACTCAGATTTGAAGTAGCATGAGAAATAAGGGAGTTACGACCATTTTAGTGCTGCAAGGTCGAAAATACGAATAAAAACTCTAAAGTCGACAAAAAAGAATTTTGAGTGGGTTAAGAAAAAATTGCTAGGAGACAGTTTTTGTTGCAAATTAGTTGTAGAATCGATCCTTGAAGTTCGGTCCATCCAAATGGTAGACACCCTGTATTATTTTTCTATATTGATCACTCGTCTGCAAAGCCATCAACCATCCAACATGAAGAAAAACATCGATCGCATTTCGGTCAGCTAAAATTTGAACGGAGATTAGACCTCTTTTGCGATTCACACTCGTGTTTCTGATTTATCGTAGTTTCGATAATTTCGACGTTCATACTCGACATTTTCGAACAATCGAATGTGAAAAGAGCCTTTTGAAGTGGTTATATCTCTCGAGCAAACCAACAAGTTTCGAGGTTTTCGACGTTCATACTCGACTTTTTCAAACAATCGAATGTGAAAATAGGCCTTTGAAGTGGTTATTTCTCTCGAGTAAACCAACAAGTTTCGAGGACACATATAGTGGTAGCCATTACTTTGTAGTTACAGCTGGGTGAGGGGAGGATTAAGAAGGCTGGTCCTCGTTTTATAGTTTACTCGAGTACTTTCGCCGGGTAGGCATCATCAGGAGCAGTACATCAACAACATACAACTCCTGATGATGCCTACCCGGCGAAAGTACTCGAGTATAAAACGAGGACCAGCCTTCTTAATCCTCCCCTCAACCAGCTGTAACTACAAAGTTTCGAGGATTTCGACGTTCATACTCGACATTTTCGAACAATGAATGAATTCACAATGAAAGTGAAAATCTTCGGGGCACAACTAGTGACGTTGCGATACTTTCGATACTTACTGATATCAGTATTTTGTTTCGATACCTTTCGATATTTGTATCGATACTGGGCTTCCGATACTTCCAGGTATCGAAAGGAAAGTACTAATATCAGTACTCAAATATTTACTACCTACTCCCACAAAAGCGCAAAGATGAGATAGGTTGTCTGGGGCATTATTTTCTTTTACTTCCAACGAAACCGAGAAAGAATGAAGAAAGCACAAATAAAAGAAACATTCATGTCCACAAGGGACACCCCACGGACTAAAATTTAGATACCTAACTACTTTTGCTATTATCCCTTTGAAAACTTTCATTAATATTAAAATAAAATACACCTTCTATTCCATCAAAATTCCGTTTATCATATCCTCGCCCCTTGCCTGTTCAATGTTATAATATAACCAGTCACTTCGTCACTAGAGACTCAACTATGCCCAAGCCCAAGGACAATGGACAATACTGATGGTAAGAATTGAGTAGGTACCTAATCATGGTAAAATCTGCTATTCAATATGATATAGGTAGGTTACCTATTAAGTTCGTGCATTTTATGTTAGCAGTTTTTTCTGAATAATTGCAACAAATTAGCAATTAACAACAATTACATAAAGTAGGTTGGTAGTATCAAATGATTCGATACCAGGTGGTATCGATACTTTTCTTTCGATATTTAACTAATATCAGTACTTTGATTCGATACTGTATCGATACCAAGTATCGTATCAAAAGAGGTATCGCAACGTCACTAGGCACAACTAGACCCCAAATGGAGTCTACATACCAAATTCCATCAAAATCGGTCAATTTTAAGTGGGGAAAGTGCTGCCTGCGTACGGCGGACGTACGGCCAAATTTTTATTCGATTTTTGGATTACCTTGAAACGTAAACCATCAAATTTTGAGGGCGTGATAAATTTTTTTTTCTTGGTCGATTCTAAAGGTTCATTATTGAAAATAATAAACCAAAACAATTGAGGGGTTTCCTACAAGAACAAGATAAGTCCAAAGTTTGAAAAAACCCGGTTAAGGCGCCATATTGTTCCTGAATGTGTGCGATATCTAAAACAAGTTCATTTCGGCAAGAACCGAACAGGTCCAAGTCTACGGAAGGCTTCAAAATGTGTGCATTTTGCAGGAGAATTCTAGTCCTCTCTATTTCCGCAAGAACGAAATAAGTCCGCGCGCGCGTGGCAACACTGCCTTCATGTTACTGATGGTGAAACAAAGAAAACATGGAAATTGAACCAGCAACGTAGGCATCTAAAAAAAACATTTTAAATGTTCGAGTTGTCAGTTTTTAAACACAGTTCGGAAATAGCTTCATTATTATTATAAAAACAGAAAATTTGATTACCGTCATAAACATGCAGTACTTGGGCTTCAATGAAAATTCAGCAAGAACCAAACAAGTCACGTTTTGCAACAGGAGGGGGAAAATTCAGGAAAATGCCTTTCACAAAATTCAGCAGGTTTAGAATTTTCGATTTCGGACTTATCTTGTTCTTGTAGGAAACCCCTCAATTGTGAATATCTATCGAAATTTAGAGTTTTAGCCTAATGGGTTAAGTTTTCAAATAAGTTCACTTGCTAATTTATTGGATCTGGTCCGCTAAAGTTCATGGTTTTGGTCTTCTGTTCCGAAGGATAGATTTTCTTCACCAGACCCGCCATGTTTTGTGTTCGGTCACAACTCCGCCTTCAAAACTTTTTTTTCTTTTTTTCATATCTGCCTTCGAGACCAGAAAACCCTTGTTCGAAAGAAAGTTTCTCTTGAACCAGCTCTCCGGCAAAGAGCAGTATTATTGTTTCTCCTCGAGTGAGATGGAAACGCTCCCCATTGCCTCGAGAGCTCGCTCGGTTGTTGAATATGATATTTTTTCCCGAAACAATCACTTGCATCTGTGCATCGACTCAGAACTTCCTCCTTTGCCAGACCCTCGCTGCCCTATCAAAGGTTTTCTGTGCCATTAGTGCCCAGCGGGCTAGTAGCGGAACGGCGAACCAGGCCTCAAAATTCTCCCAATTCTTGGTGTAATTTTGATTCTAGTGTTTACTGTTTTTTCTTACAAGCCTCCTAGATTCCCTACCATGTTAGGAGTACATTCAGTTTGAATGAATCAGTTGCTCAGTGTGTTTTATTCAGTCTCCAAGATGAGCGTCAATCTGGTCGTCGCCGCGCTGCGGCCTTTATTGCCATAAGTATTTAAAAATTTTATTTTGACGGTATTTCTTTGCATAGTTTAGATTATGGCTTACCCAACGAGAACAGTTCATAACTGAGTAAATATCCCATGGTAACTCTGTGAAAAACTGAACTGTATCATGGTGTTCCCAAATTAGCCCTCTGGGCACTCGGCGACACTTTCGTATACACATAGTCATCATAAGTATGGCGTGATTATTATTCCAACATATTTTATATTTGATCGATTTCGGTTTGAGATGAAATTTGTATATTATTACCATCTGATGATTTTTACCATCTTATAAATTTCTTATATTTCATTCTTTGTAGACCGGAGTGAACCCCTTTGTTGGGGAATAATGAAGTACATGGACCACAACTAGAAGATATTCAGTTGAAAAAATGCGAAAATTCCGCCCATTTCTGTTAAAGAATTTAAGTGTTTTAGGATATTTAAATCCTCAGTGGTTTATTGTTTCCCTCAAAACCTCTCTACTGGGAGCAATTGCCGGACACAAACACGCTGCTTACTGCGTTGGCATAAGAATCAAGAAATTACGATGCGCGGTATTTTCCTTGGGGATTAACACTTCTATCCAAAAATGGTGGATATTGTCATAGAAGAGTTCTACAGTTTCTCAACTACAGTTCAGACGAAATTGGCCCAGCCGTTTTTGATAGGCTATGCTGTCGCCCAAAGACATCCAGGGCCTTCTAGAAGACATTTCTACATTTAGGGTCAGTGATGAAATCCGCTTTGATCATATAGACCACAACGTGTGTTATACAAAAGGGAAGAACATGAATAAATTGCACTGATAAACTATGCACCTTATGCGAGCAAGGGTTGTGAATTCACTATTTCGATGCATTCCACTCAACATTTTGGAGCTACTATGTCAGTAGCCCAAATGTTTCATTAATTCGACAAAATGTACTATTTTAAACTTTTTGTGTGAAGGGTTTTTGGTTTCATACACTTCAGAAAACTCTTAAGAAAAAATTATCGTACGAGACTATGTGCTCTCCCTGAACCCGCTGAGTGCCCAGAGGGCTAGCTTGGGCACACCCCTTTAGACCACCTTTTGGTACGTCGAATATTTTAATATTATTTTTCTAGTGCCTCTAGACGTAATACGAGGCATCTTACCAAGTTTCATCAAAAATTTTAGAAATACAAAGTTACGGGCACTAATGAGTTAAGAATTTAATGTATGTGTTATGGTGGCCCTTGCTTTGTGTATGTGCTTATCTTTCTCTACTTATCTGTACCTGGTTGAGCGGGGGTGATTGGGATCGGTTGTTTTCGTTAGAGATTGTCGGTTGGATGTAGCTCGTGAAATATCTTACATTAAATTGTTGAATGGTTACCGTTTGCTTTTTATTTTATATTCCTGTGTACCAGGACAGTTTGTTCTTCGCAATTTTGACGAAACGGTGTCTCTTAAATAGTAGTTGTGTTGAAAAAACGGTCACTTAGATAGTATATTGATGATGCTTGTAATGGAGTCTTTGATTCATTTCTCGGTAATCTGCAAATTTTGCTGACCACTGTCACAGTTCTTGTTGATGATTTTGAAGTACTTTGCGCTGAGGTTGTTCACGATCTGGGAGTACATTTATAGGAAACCGTTTTGGCTCATTTTACCCATGGCAGTGAAATGTTTTGATGTTCACGAAATCAGAATTATGATGGTCTAAAACGTGAAATTCGAGTGGAAATTGGGATTTTGAAAATAATTAGTTACAACTTCCGCAACCCTGGTAGTTTTGGAAGTAGAATCTGGTGGAATCCTTAGTAAGTATATAAAGTAAACCACCTCGGAAATCTCAGGTTGGATTTCCGTCCGAGAGCCATTCCTGGCGTCGCGGACGTCATCAGCTGTCTTGCAAAGGAAAGATCAGATTTTTTTTCTGATGATTTCGTCGATGGCTTCCCATTGCCTCGCCGCCCTGGGTTGTGACGAGGGGTGCGATGAGAGCCCCGATCGCCGAAAAACGCCTGCGATGAGACTTGAACCCACGACCCCGCAGAGGTCGGTTCAAAGTCCACCGCCAAACAACGACGCCCCAACGAAGGAATATTATTGAATATGAGTGGAATACGGTGATATGAAGAGAGCGTTTACCTCATTGGTCAAGAGTGCGGGCAATATGGGGCTGTGCATCAACGAGGAAAAGACCAAGTACCTCATCACGACGACGACGCCCACAAATACCGTCTGTAGATCGGGTTCCCATGTAACTATCGGAGATTTTCGCTTCGAAGTCGTAGACAGCTTTGTCTACTTGGGATCCCTCTTATCCGCTGATGGGGACCCCACTCTCGAAATCAGGGCTAGGCTGGCAGCTGCAAACCGCTGCTATTGGGGCCTGATAAAACACCTCCGCTCAAAGCTCCTCACTCCCCAAGTAAAATGCTTGCTGTATAGGACCCTGATCCGCACAGTAATAACTTACGGCTCAGAGGCATGGACTATGGGAAGACAGGGATAGACTCTTCTCAGAACTTTCGAAAGAAGAGTCCTCAGAAAGATTTTTGGAGCTGTTTGTGAGGGTGGGGTCTGGAGAAGAAGAAGAATTGACGAGCTGTACGACCTATGCAATGATATAGATGTCGTGAAGTTTGTCAAGCTAAGTCGCCTCAGATGGGCAGGACACGTCGTTCGAATGGACGATGGTAATCCCGTCAAAAGAATATTCGATGGACATCCAGGAGGTAGAAGGGCTCGTGGAAGACGGAGGCTTCGACGGACTGACGAAGTCGAGGAGGATGTGGCGCGCACGGGGCATAGATGTTGTAGAATGTTGGCCAAGAGACGAGAGGAATGGAGAAATATTGTTGGACAGGCTAGGGCCCACCCCGGGCTGTAACTCCACCAAAGAAGAAGATGAGTGGAATACTGTGTTGAGCTCTGATAGATTGATAGATCTTTATTCGTTGTCTACAGGGACATAAATGCATGGAATTTACAAAAATTATAATAAAAATGTTTGAGGGATGATATTCATTGAATACGTAGGGTCATTAGCATGCCACCGGAACACTTGGCTAGAATGTGCATGGAGAATCTCATCTTTCTCTCTAAGTTGCCAACATCCAATTCCAGATGCAACTGGTTTGGGCAGCTTCGGGGCGCTGTGGGGGTTTTGGAGCAATCTTGCCCGCCGATGTCGGTCTGTTGTCTGCTGACCGCTACAGGCTTGATGGCCTCCCGAATTCCATACCATTCATCTCAAGGAACCACGATCTGCAAATGGCGGAGGTCTCTCGAGCCTGCCCAGACTCTGGATCATCCGCCTACCAGGAAGCTTCACTCCAACCCCAGCGCTATCTCATTCAGGACTGGCCAATGAGTTTACCCACTGGTTTATAACACCTTGGGCTACGAAATTCATCTGTATCCCCGGGTAGGGTGTTCCACGGCCAGCTCTGGCACACGGATCCCGGCATGTGAGTTTTGCGGATTGTCAAAAACTCGGGAGCCGACTTGCATAGTCGGAAGTGCGAGCTAGACGTGCGCCTCAACCTGTAGGTAATCACAGGCACTTGCAAATGCAAGAACATTGATTGTGCTAACAATCCCTCTCAGGAGGAGTATTTCCCATGCTGCTTGCAGCAAGGGGGGAGACTATAAGAGTCGCAAGACTCCAAGCATCCTTAATCGACTTCATTTTGAAGGAAGAACTTAGACATCCCATGGCCGATGTTTATTCTCCTCTTTATTATAATCAGAAACACAAGTGTGAATCGCAAAAGAGGCATAATCTTTCAAAATTTAGCTGACCATAATGCGATCGTTGTTCGTTTCTTCGAGTTATACTCAGTTTTACGTCCTTAGCTTCCAGTAATCAAATTTCCTAATGACGGTACCCACAACTCCATATGTCTTCGAATTGAGTGTGTAGCGTTAATTTCTTCAGAATAAACTTGATTGTGAAGTGAAAATATGGTTGGTAGGTGGTGACAATGGCAAAGCTGTGTTCTTTGCTGGCGAGTGATCTACACAGAAAAATAATATACCTTTGTGTAATAATTTGCTGCGTTTTTCATGATTGTTTACTCCTCAAGACTGGCCAAGCTGTTTGACTGAGGAATATTCTCACCTGACGCCCCTGCTACTGAGACCTCTCAGTTGAACAGAGTTACTGAGAACTTAGTTGATGTGGGTAATGACACGTGCTTTGCTTGATATTGATCAGTCGGTTCACAGAGGAACAGGCAGTGTGTATGTCTGTGTGTGTGAGATGCGGCGGACCTCTGAGCGCTTCCTCATCACAGTCTCGCGTGTCCGACACAAATCGCTCATTGTTTCGTACCTGCAACTACACCTTCCACAGGCCGACCGCCGAGCCTCCTTTGTGGTGCCGCTTAATTCATCAATCACAATACCGAGGGACTTGTCTCCATTACAAAGGTCGTCCTCGGGCTAGCCCCTCTCTTCCCTTTCATTTCTCCAACATTCCATCATTCATTCCAGCTACCCGTGAATACTGTGGCGGGAATATTCCGCTCTATTTTGCTTTTGCGTCTACCAGAGGTAGCGGATGTTTTCACTTTCCCTTCAGGTGAAATTGTTACCCTTTAGGAACTCGTTTAGGCCCTTTGTCAATTTTAATTAGTTATGGGTTTCAACAAAATATTCAACTAAAATGTTATTTACCTGTTGAAAATGGAAATGTTTGTACCAAAAAGGTCCTTTCGTTGTAAATTCCACGTTCGTTTCATTTCTCGTATATTTCGTTGAACGTTGAATCGAATGGGACCACGCGCGTGTCGATACAACGCACGTTTTGGAGTAATTGTGATTTCCTGAGAAGGAATATCAAGCAGGCCGAAGAAAATATGTTAGGGTTCGGCTTTACAGAATTGATTGTACAGGTGGGTGAAAGAAAATCTCACAAGTTTCTAACAATTTTGAAACTTATATTCGGGATGGAACTACACATGACAACTTAATTGTACGACACAATATTACTGTACAGGGTGTTACATTTCTTGACGGCCACAGGCCAGGAATCGATTCTAGAGCTCATTTCCAGCAAGAAATGTATTTTAGTAAATTGTTTTAGAGGCTTCGTTTTCGAATTATTCAACTTTTACGATTTTATCGGCCATATCTCAGTAAAACGGCAATAACACCCCGAATTTCCAAGCAAATTCAAATCAGACTACACCTTTGGAAAGAGCGTAAAACTTCATATCTTCTTGATGAAAAAAAAAAACATTTTTTATTCAGGAATACGGGTAAACATTGGACTTGAAACGATAAATTGGTCAAATCTTAACTTTTTTTAAACGCTCGTGGGTTCTGTAATCCGGCAGGTGAATTCTTGCCTATAGGCATAAAAGAAGCACCAAAATCTCAGCTTTCAATTTTGGTTTATTATTTTCAATAATGAACCTTTGGAATCGACTAAAAAAACACTTTTCAACCCCCCACCCCTCAAAATTTGTTGGATTACGTTTCAGAGTATGTAGATCCCGAAAATGGAATAGAAAATTTGGCCGTACGCGGCACTTTTGCCACTCAGCATTGATCGATTTTGATGAAATTTAGTATGTAGGCTCCATTTAAGGTCTAGTTGTGCCCCGAATATTTAGGTTGATGTAGGTTACTTCTAAGGGTTGAAAAATAAGGTTTGACATTTTGAAAAAGCCCTAACTCAAAAAATTTTGATATAAAGGATTTGTTTTTCCATCAATTGAGGATAGTATAGAATTTTTTGAGACCACACGGAGCCCTTTAGGACAAACCGTTCGCTCCCTACGAGAATTTAAGGGTTGGACTTAGGTAAATCAGAAACACGAGTGTGAATCGCAAAAGATGCCTAATCTCCGTTCAAATGTTAGCTGACCGAAGTACGATTGATGTTTTTTTTCATGTTGGATGGTTGGTGGCTTTGCAGACGAGTGATCTATATAGAAAAAATAAGAAACCATTGTGTAATAATTTGCAGCGTTTATTTAATTTAAAGATTTTTTCGTGTTTTTGATTTCACGCCATTAAAACTATCACAACTCCTGTCATTTACCAAGTAAATTCTGTTGGATATCGTTGGAAAGAGGATTAAATTTCCAAGCTACCTAGTGGAAAACCAAAATCCTAGACCAAATGCAGCGGCACTTTCCCACTTAGCATTGACCGATTTTGATGAAATTTGGTATGTAGGCTCCAGTTGGGGTCTAGTTGTGCCCCGAAGATTTTGGTTAATGTAGGTCACTTCTAAGGGTTCCAAAATGAATTTTGAAATTTTGAACACGCCCTAACTCAAAAAATTTCGATATAAAGGTATTTTTTCCTTGAATTTAAGATTCTATAGAATTTTTAAAATTTTTTGAGACCACGCGGAGC
Organism: Apolygus lucorum; assembly: GCA_009739505.2. Lineage (NCBI taxonomy): Eukaryota > Metazoa > Arthropoda > Insecta > Hemiptera > Miridae > Apolygus > Apolygus lucorum. The sequence continues at coordinate 15,917,512 of CM019183.2, forward strand.
TCTGTAGGACAAACCGTTCGCTCACTACGAGAATTTAAAGTTTGGAGTTACGATAAATCAGAAACACGAGTGTGAATGGCAAAAGATAAGCCTAATCTCCGTTCAAATTAAATCTGACCGAAATGCGATCGATGTTTTTCTTCATGTTGGATGGTTGGTGGCTTTGCAGACGAGTGATCTATATAAAAATAACAAACCATTGTGTAATAATTTGCAGCGTTTTTATTAGGGGAGGGAGGTAGTTGTGGTGCTTCCACCTCAATTTATTTACGTTATTTCCTGATGATTTAGTTGGTCACAACAACAGGTGTTTTGTTAATAAAACCAGTTCACAATTTTCTTCCGATCAAAAAACGTCTAGTCATTTTATATTCTAAAACTTCAAAAGATATTTTGTAATTACAATTCCAGAGGTACACCAAAGATGTGACACACAATATCTGACAATACTTGAATCATAAACACAAGACATGGACAGGTAGTTCTTCTGATCAAATAGACAATAGTAAATCTTAGAGTAATTTTTGTTGTCGTTTTGCCAATTTGTTTGTTGAGCTTCCAATTTCTGAACAGTTTTCCCATTTGGTGTTGTAAGCTTTGTGGGGTGGTTCAGTTATCTAGTTCTTCCTAAAAGGGGGGTTGAAATGGTAGCGATACGATAAACAAACAAAATATCGGAATCTTAGTTCTACGTTACGAAAATTGTACTTATCTGTTGTGGTAGGTAGCGATCTCCCGAGCGGCTTGGAGATGAGGCATAGCGTTCCACTGTTAGATACCTTTAATTGAATTATAAGATTGTTGTACCTGAAGGGTATGTTCACCTGAAGGGTGTTTCTGTATCGATATGAATGAATAAATGACTCTACTTTACTGTTGTTGGTTATTTCAAAGCAAGTTGCTATTATCGATACTGTGAACGATGAAAGTTCAGAACCTGGGATGCGGGTCGACTCTAAAGGAGAACTACAAGTTACCAAAATGCTTTAATGTTTAATACCAGAAAAGATATGGCGATACGGTTTGTTACTAAAATATGCAAGAAGGCCTGAAGGGCGTTACGTTTGTTCAAAACAAGCAAAGGTAAGTATGAAATGGTATTGAATAGGTTAAAAGCTCCAAAATTGACTAAGGCGATACTCTTAGAATAAGTTCGATACAGGTTAAACCTTTAGTTATACTAGACTCGTTACTCTTTAAATCACTGAGTTCACCGTTCCTTCTACCTATTATTGGCCAATATAGTGTAGAGATATAGTTTAACACACTCACGTTCCGGGTTACCCAGGTGAGTCCGTTGGTGGTGTGGCGCAGTTTTGAAGGGGAGAGCCGGGAAAGGACTGGTCCTCGTGGTCCTCGATACGACGATCCGGGCGACTACGTAAGTTCCAGGGGAGGCAGGACATACAAGACACTGGTTACTGTTTTCCACTGAGTAAAGACCTAGTGACTTGGGGAGGCAGGAGGGCGATACGGTACGGTATGACGGTATGACTGGGTCGATACGGTACAAGGGGATGAGAGCTTCAAAGACGGGGGGGTTAACGCATCAAGACAAGCTGGCAAGGCTTCAACTTCAGGACTGAGGACGCTTGGGCGCTACATTGGAATATCACTCTCCTTCTTGATTCAGTGTTGCCATCTTCTTTCAAGTTGGCCAGACTGGAAAGGATGGTTGGTTGACTTCTTTCATTGATTGATGCTCATTTTCTTGGTTGTTTGTATGGATGTTGCCTCCTTCAGCTCTCCTTCTCCATGGATGTTCTTTTCTCTTGATGACAGTTGATTTGTGGTGTGTTCATGGTTGTTGTTTGAACACGGTGGTGGGGAGGTCACGCCCGTTTTTCATGTGACCTCTTACGAGCTTCTGGTCCCGAAGGGGTGTCAGGGCTTACAGACAGGCAGTGCCTGTGAGGGGAAATAGTGAGCAATCGAGCGGTTGCTCACAGTGTTATCCGGTCATTTGAGCCTAGGAGACAGGGACTGATCCAAAACGTTTTCTAGTAGGTACTTTTCCCGCGGTGAGCTCTTGAGAACTGCTTCAGCCTTCTGTGTGAGGACTTCTGCCTTGAACAAGAGGTTGGCTGACTAGCTAGTAAACCTCACGTCCACTTCGACCCACGGTTAATCCAAATATATCGGAAAACCTCCTAGGAACCTACATCTTTCTCGAATGAATGAAGAACTTCCTATGTCCCTCGTTAAGGTGTGACAAGAGAGGTTCGAACATAAATTTGTTTCATCCGGCGTCAGCGCCCTCTCGAAGCATCGATAACGACTCAATTACGCGTCACTGCAGATTTCCACCGTCAAAACGGCTTCATTCGCTGGATTTTGACGTCGTCGGTAACCGGAGAGTAATCAGCACTCACCGCTAATTAAGAGAGAGTTGGGGGCGCCTATAAGGCCGTATCTACCAGGGGATGTAGCCCGTACTTGGTAATGGAGATACGGTCGCTGGATCCCTGACAGCCACGATTAATCGACTTTCAATGACCAGTTTCGAAGTCGATAATGATGGACGCTCAGAAAAGTGCTGTAATGTTCCTTCCTGTTTCGGAGAATTCAGAACCAGAATCCTGAAATTGCCTCATTAGCCATCAAAAAGCAAAATAAATCTATTGGCTATGATAAACTATAACATTACTGTTGTCACTGTGTATTACATTCACAGATAGTTTCTGGCGATTTTAAAATATCGGCTGAACGCTTCAACGAGCATTACTTAACCCATTTCCGGCCATTGATGCATTTTTGAATCGTCATAATGATTTTTTTTTAATATTGAAATAGTGGAAAATCTTTGTAGAAGAATTTTTTCTAGTTCATGCTGTTCCTAAACTTTTTGAAGAAAAGTATCTTCGACATTCGGGAGCTCAATGCGAGTTGGGAATTTTTTTTGAAAAGGAGGCCTTCTGACCGAAAGCATGATTATGGTTGCTCAAATTTGGTCCTGGGAGAGTGATATTTCTGGGCCATGAGTTGAAACAAATTCCGGTCCATAAAAAATAATTTTTAGATTTTATATTGATTTTTTTTTAATTTTTGATAATGAAATGGATAAATCATATCAATTTGGAAAACTGAGACCTCTGAAATCCTATGAAAATGTAAAATTCATAAAATTTGGAGCATTTTTGCTCTCGATTGGTGAGCAAATGATGCCTTATTTCGGCCGGCATTCTGTAAAATAGTTCACCCTCCTCCCCCCATTACTCTGTTATTTCTACCCTCGGCTTGAAATGGGTTAATCACGCTTGAGGTCATCTGAATTCTGAGTCTAAAAGAAAAACCTTATTATCATGCATAAGTAGTTCGTTGAACGAAGGTTCGTTCAAGTAGAGAACTGAGTTTATTCAATAAAATTGAATAGGTGCAAAAGAAGAGCGAAAAGGCAGTTTTTTTTTGGAACCAAGCAGGTTTCTACCAAGGCTAGAAGCAAAGTGTAGGCAGAGTGACGCCTTGGTTCGCAGTAACAAGGCAGTAATACCTACACAAATAACCATGGTTCGGCTTAGCAAATCTAAATTGAATGTTCACATATAATTCGAAGCTAAAGAACATTTTTGTGTTATTCCAATAGATTTTTACAATACTTCTATGTTTTCTATTTAGAAAATATCGATACCTTAAAGCACAAAGGGGCTATGTCCATCCATCTTCCACATTTTTTTTTTTTTTAATTTCAGAAAAACTCAAATTCAACAAAACTGTTTTTGAGTTTTCTTGACGATAATAGCTTTAAAATGTATTGAGCAGGGGCGTCAGATTAGAATATTCGTCAGGCAAACAGCTTGTCTTAGAAGAATAAACAATAGGTAATGAAAAACGCAGCAAATTATTACACAAAGGTTTATTATTTTTTCTTTATAGATCACACAGCTTTGCCATTGTCACTATCTACCAACTATGTTTTCGCTTCATAATCAAGTTTATTCAAATGAAATAAACCCTTCACACTCCAGTTTAAGAAATAAAGAATTCCTTCATTAAGAAATTTGATTACTGGTTGCTAGTGTGGAAGTACAATAATATGGGTGGATGGATATTTCATGTCTTGCCATGCAACGGTTAAGGCCAATCATCCCCGATTTTAATAAGATTTTTTTTCACCAGATGGCAGCACCGGAGATTGTAGAAAAAGGGGCAATCGTAGTTCTAGTTTATCTCTCCACCAGTTCAAGCGATTTTCATTTTGAAAACGGGAATGTACTCATTATTAGTTTCCAAATGGCGCTCTGCTAAAATTTTCAAAATAAAATTGTAATTTCAATTTTATTCAGAATTTTAAAGTTCAAATTTTGAAAATCATTTCACATTTTTCAAAATCTGCGGTTATAGCGCCAAACCTCTAACTCACCTGAGTACGAAAATATTTTTTTATTTGAAATTTATTGAATATATTGGTCGTAAAGCGTCGACGGCGAAGAACAAAGGAATTTCTAAGAAGGGGGAGGTGATTAGCAGCTGAGCCCCCTTACACGCCTTTGGACTCTAGACTTGTTGTCACCTTCCCCTCCGCAACCCTCACAACACGGACCCCGATTTTTGTTAGTTCTTTCTGATTACGATTTTGTGACTTCAAGTCTGCTCGTTTCTTCGCTCTGAATTTCCTCTCACATTGATTGAATTTTGGAACATCCTGAATAATTTTGGTGTAGGTATGTCTGTTCGTCTGACGGTAATCAGAAGCCTACCTACCTTTTCATGTTATAACTATTTATTTGCGTACTTATTTCCTTCCTACTTGCGAAACTACAAGAATAAATAAAATTGAGATAATAATAGAAATAATAATAATGAAAATATTTTTAAAATAATAATAATAAATCATAATAGAAATAATAAAATAAACTACGAGAATAATAAAAATTGTTTATATTACCAAAAAAAAAGAACATATTTTGATTGGAGATTGATGTTAGGTAAGTAAGATACTTCCTTTAGGTAGGTACCTTCCTCCTAAAATCAAGGTGACTAACACTGGCATTTCCCTTGGAAATATTCTATGAAACTTTTACTCGTAATCTTAGCCGTACCAACACAGAATATAAAATTAGATGTTTCCGGACCAAATTTGTGGTCATAATATTTTTCATTTAGAACATCAGAAACAAACATTTTCCCTTTCTTTTCGTTTTAGAGCTCATTGAACAACTTTGGTTCTGGGTCTATCAATGGTAAACGTCTGTCTGTGTCCTCGTTCCGGGCTGAACTATGAGGAAACAAGATCCGATATAGATTAAATTAGCACGATTGTTGCGCATCAGCCTCGAGACAATCTTCTGTGAATTCCATCTAGGTAGGGACGGGTGCGCTGTCAACTGTTTGCACGATTTTACTCAAATTTAGCTGGTAGTTTGTGAATGGGCCACAGAAGATCACGCTTTTTACAATCTAATCGGTGTGTTTCCAAATGTTTGCCAAGTGGAAGTGGTACATAGCTTCTTCGTATTCATTTCATGTATGGCTAGGTAGTAAGAAACTTTTGTTTAGATGTATACGAGATTTGGATTTATGTGATTATTTTGACGGAGAAGAAATTTATAGCGGAACTTCCACGGTCCAACCTAAACCCATCCCTACTTATCCTAACGGAATCCTAAGATATCTGTGGAAGTTATGGGTTCCTACGGCAAGGAATTTACGTTAGCATGCACATAAGGTGCAATCAATTTGGGGGCAATTTGCTAATAATTTGTTACAAGAATTTGTTTGCGAACGACAGTGTTACTAATGATTCGAACTTGATGAAACTCACAGGGTAGGCAACACCTAAACTCACATCATTCTTGAAAAATCATGACAATAACATGTACAAACTCAAGGTAATCCAGCACTACTTAGCGTTTGTACGTACTCTATACTCGCATGCACGTGGTTTTCTTGGATTACCTATCCCAATGTTTAGAAAACGTGTGTACCAAATAACCTCTGCCAAGTTGGGTGGTCAGTGGTGTCGCGGAATCGCGTTTTCATTTCATTTTTCTTGCGAGTCTACCAAGGTAGCGGAAGCTTTGTTGCTTCCGAGTCTACCAAGGTAGCGGAAGCTTTGTTTTCACTTTTCAACGACGAAAAAAACAAGTTCTCCAAAATCAAAATTTTCACTCGCGTTTTGTGTTTTAGACCTTTCTGAACAATTTTGGTTTAGTATCTGTGTGTCTGTCTGTCTGTCATGAATTTCTTGTAACGCGCATAACTATACGAAGTTATTGTCTGATTCCAATGAAATTTTCAGGGATTGTGCGGGTTGGTGTGTAGACGGTCCCCTATGAAAATCATCATCCCCGGACTCATAGAAGCGACTGCGCATGCGCAAACGTGAATTCCTTGTAACGGCCATAACTTCTACATTTTCCATCCGATTTCAATGAAATTTTCAGGGATGTTACAGATTAACTTGTTTTGATGTTTTGAGATTAACTACTATGCATCGGATCATCTGTACAATCGGGTTATGGATACGAGGAAGCTATGTGCCACACCCACTTGGCAGACGTTTTTTACTTTTTACGTTTTAGACCTTCCTGAACAATTTATTTTAGTTTCGTACCAGTTTGTCTGTCATGAAATCCTTGTAACGGGCATAGCTATACGAAATGATTTTCCGATTTCTATGAAATTTTCAGAGATTGTGCGGGTTGGCGTGATGACGGTCCTCTATGAAAATTTTTTTGATTTGGACGAAGAGGTCTAGATGCATTTCCCATTATTATGGATCATAAACTTCGACGCTCATAGCTAATACAAGAAAACATAATAAACTACAGGAAAGAAAGTAGTCAAAAATAGCACTATCAAATGTAAGAACTATCACTGGGTTATTCAGAGATACCTTGAGCGAAAAAAGTAGATTATGAAAAAAAGGCAATTATCAATAAACATTTCGAGACTGGTGATTCTTCCAAGTACCGCCCGCATGTTGTTGTCAACGCACCGGATTAACTTCTGACCCCGAACTGTGTGTTTGGGTCTCTGAAAGCCCTCGCATTCCTCGCCCGCCTTTGATTTTTTTGAAGTCGTAGCTTTCGCCGCCTCGACGCTTTACGATCGCGCTGCACACACTATCTTCAAAATTACAATTTTTATAGACTCTCACTTAATTGCCGTTGTGCGCTATTATCCCACTTTTTCGAAAAAATTATCCTAAAAGCCCGAAATAAATATTTCAAAATTATAAAATTTCAAAAAATGTACAATTTAAAGAAATTAACAAAAGTTAAGGGTTGAGCGCCATTCACATGTGTGTGCTGAGTGCAATAAAACTTTCAGATTGAAAATTGGATGAACAGGCGAGGAGAAAAACGAGAACTACGTTTGAGTTCATTTTGAAGCGCAACGTGGTGGCTGTTTCTGGAACTATTCCCGGGATGATTGGCCTTAATTAGTATCTATGGCTCATCTTCCAAGTTTCTCTGCTATCAAGGTCACGAAACAGCTCCTCGGTTGCTTGCCTCGGCTGATGCTGTGGAAGTGGGGGTGTAGCAATGCCCTGCACTGACCCACCACCCGCTGATCGTCGCCTGTCATCCAACGCAGTCCCGTAAAATTCATTTTTCTAAAAACTGCTTGCATTGCATCGCCAGGCCCGGTGCTAGTTCGCATATCATCTGCAATCAATCGTAGTTACCGACCTCTACAACTCTCACGTGTGTTGTGGACTTGTATCCAAAGCAAAATACGTAGTTATACCATTCTCCTTCATCTAACGTCCTTAGTAATTATGAAATACTCCCTACATTTTATCGAAATTTTCCAAAATCGGCAAATATTACTCGCAAAAATGGAAATGTAGGAGAATGTCAACAAAAATTAATTTATTCATTTTGCATATTAGTAGTAGGGCAAACAGTGTTTGCAATATTTGCCTGGAGGAGACGCCACTGGTATTGAGGAAATTGGAGAGTTTAGAGTAATAAGCCATTATTTTAGGAATTGTGCATTGATGATAATTTCTTCTGCGTTTTTCTCAAAACTCCATTTTTGGACATAGCACCTTTGTGCTTTAAGGTATCGATATGCTGATTCTAATAAAGTGAGAAGTATTGAATATGTTATGATGATCCATGTGTTATGGATACTCGAGTACATTAGAAACATTATTAGAATGACGTCACTGGGAAACAAGATGTCGGACAATGAAGAAAACTAACTAATGTCTGACACCTTGTGTCGATCTTACACCTTATTCTTGTCACAAAATATTTGTCAATTCGATCAATAAATTCCAAATCAATAAGACTCCTAATGACTTGGATAAACAGTCGCAAAAATTATTGTGTTCAAACTAATCAAACCAATCAAACTAATTATTGACACCCCTGTCGAAAATTGGATTCGTTCCTTTTCTCACAATAATATGATCACAGTCTTGTTACAAATGAAAAATCTAACCTAACGAGATCTTATCTACAGGGTGTTTCACGAAAAGGTTACACCCCCCTTCATTTTCGCAAAATACAGCGTAAAAAATTCCGACCAACGCAATTCTTCATGATTTTTTGTGAGGATCTCAGGAAAAGTATTTTTGCGCAAAAAAGTTGCGCGCAATCGTGCGCAATTGACACTAACTTCATTTTTTCAAATGGAACCCCCCCTTTTTTATTACAGATTCGGATTCTATGTCAAATTTCATGAGAAATTCATACCCACATCGTGAGAACCCATAGTGTGGCACATGTTTTTTCATCATTTCGTAACGCTGAATCACATGGTGACATCCGTTTTTCAATTTGAATGGAATTTTCCAAAATAGCGGCCAAAAATTCGGTTGTTTTTAGTGAAAAAATCGCTCTTTTTAAATCGTTATGAGTTTTTAGGTAATTTTATTGAGTTCAAGCATGATCATGCTGTCAGTTTTTTATTTTTAACTCCACCGTAGACGGCCCCAAGCCCGTGGTTCAAAAGGAGGTGAGAAAATAAAAATAAACATGATTTCGACCTCAAGACTGATGTTTTCGTGAAAGAAATGTTAATTTTTCCTCTTAAATCTTGGTTTTTCTCAAAACTGATGTCACCATGTGATTCAGCGTTAAGAAATGATGAAAAAACATGTGCCACACTAAGGGTTCTCCAAAACCTAATTTTTGCGCAATTGTGGAGATGCGCAACTTGGAGGGTTCAAAAAGCCAGGTTGTGCGCAATAAAACAAATCGATGAGGGTATGAATTTCTCATGAAATTTGACGTAGAATCCGAATCTGTAATAAAAAAGGGGGGTTCCATTTGAAAAAATGAAGTTAGTGTCAATTGCGCACGATTGCGCGCAACTTTTTTGCGCAAAAGTATTTTTCCTGAGATCCTCACAAAAAATCATGAAGAACTGCGTTGGTCGGAATTTTTTACGTTGTATTTTGCGGAAATGAAGGGGGGTGTAACCTTTTCGTGAAACACCCAGTATATCTGGAGAACGAACGGTTTTCAGATCCAGTTATTGACACCCCGCCGAAAAGTTGTTATTATTTCAAAATGAGGTTCAAAAACATATTTTATAGCCACGATAGTTATGGAAGAAATGTTTAAAATGATATTGGGCTCTAAAAACGAAAAGAAATGAAGCAGCAGCCTGTAGGAATCAGTCACCTCCTCCGTTTGAAGTAACGAAGGAGTGACCATTTGACTATTGCTGTTTACTTCCGTTTCTTTGCCGATTGCCATAACGTGGCGTTCTTGATTTTGGTGGGAAACGGTTGCTAATGACCTTACCTGAGAGATGGCACCAAGTTTGAATCTCTATCTAGCTCTGTTCGCTTATTATTTTGAATTGAAAGGCGAAGTGTCAATAACAGGGTGCGTGTCGATGATTGGGGTATTTACCCTACTCAATTTTGGTTTATTATTTTCAATAATGATCCTTTGGGATCGCCCAAGAAAAACATTTTTTAACACCCCCTCAAAATTTGTTGGTTCACGTTTCAAAGCACGTAGAATCCAAAAATCGAAATTTGGCCGTAGGCGGCACTTAGTATTGACCGATTTTAATGTAATTTGGTATGTAAGCTCCATTTGGGGTCTAGTTGTGCCCCGAAGATGTTGGTTGATGTAGGTCACTTCTAAAGGTTGAAAAATGAATTTTGAAAACGCCCTAACTCAAAACATTTTGATATAAAGGTATTGTTTTTCCATCAATTTAAGATAGTATAGAATTTTTAGAATTTTTTGAGGCCAAACCCAGGCGGAGCCCTGTAGGACAAACCGTTCGCTCCCTACGAGAATTTAAGGGTTGGACGTACGATAAATCAGAAACACGAGTGTGAATCACAAAAGAGGTCTAATCTCCGTTCAAATTATAGCTGACCGAAATGTGATCGATGTTTTTCTTCATGTTGGATGGTTGGTGGCTTTGCAGACGAGTGATCTATAGAAAATTAATATACCATTGTGTAGTAATTTGCAGCGTTTTTTTGTAACTCTTAGATTACTGATTTTGTAATAATGTTGATATTTTTGTTTCAGGTATATTTGAATCCCAACCACAATAATGAGCCGGAAGTGAAATAGGGTTGGCGGTATGTATATTATGACATCTTTAGGAATACGGGAAAAGGTAGAATCGTAAGTTTGATCCAATCATAGTGATCAAGGACCGAGGACTTCGTCAGCTATTATAAGTACTGGACGTGTGGTCAGCGGTGGTCATGGAGGGGAGTGACGTCACTCGTAGATCTAAGTTGACTTTTTGCCTTCCGTCATGCTCGGATATTCTGTAAGGGGATTGAGCGAGTTTAATATATGAACCCATTTTGTTTAAAGGGGCTATATGACATTTCCGGCCATATTCACTTTTTTTTTTCTGGGTCTCCATACTTGGTTGCATCGATTGCGATTAAAAGGAACCTCGTATCAGTGACGCTTCCCATAGAAAAAACAGGTTGAAATTTCAGATGTCTTTTGAAAGGGGCTATGTGAGCCATCTACACGTCAACCTGCACATTATCTGAATATTGTTACAAAATGTAGAAGTTATGGCTGTTACAAGGATTTCAAGTTTACGCATGCGCATGAGATACATTCAATTCATCACAACTCGCATAATTCCTGAAAATTGTATCCAAATCAGATGGGAAATACAGAAGTTATGGCTGTGGCAAGGATTTCACGTTTGCGCATGCGCAGTCGCTCCTATCAGTCCGGGGATGATGACTCTCATAGGGGACATCTACACCCCCACCCGCACAATCCCTGAAAATTTCATCAAAGTCGGATGAGCAATGTAGAATTTATGGATGTGGTAAGGATTTCATGACAGACATACAGACAAACACGGAACCAAAATTGTTCAGGAAGGTCTGAAACGTAAAACGCAAGTGGAAATTTTGATTTTGGCTGATTGGATTTCTGCAAAGTTCTGCCCGATTCAGCTAACGATCGTGAAGAGCACGCTGAATAGATTCGGGACTGAAGGGTCTAAAATTCATGACATTTTGCGTAGAATCCGAATCTGCAATAAAAAAAAACGCTGCAAATCATTGCTCAAAGGTTTATTATTTTCTGTATAGATCACCCTTCTGTTTTGATCACTGGTTCTCCATCAATAGCACCTACCACCATCTGTATTCTCCCTTGACCTTCCCTCTCAAATTTCATCTTCCTGCGTTCAATAGGATTGAAAATGGCTTCGGAGCTCACTCAGCTGATCAGTGAGCTGAGGAGTGAAGAAGATCTCCTCGAATGCTGGAGACGCCTGGAAGAGCACTTCCATTCAATAGGTTTGAAAATGGCTTTGGAGCTCACTCAGCTGAACAGTGATCTGAGGAGTGAAGAAGATATCCTCGAATGCTGGAGACGCCTGGAAGAGCACTTCCATTCAATAGGATTGAAAATGGCTTTGAAGCTCACTCAGCTGAACAGTGATCTGAGGAGTGAAGAAGATATCCTCGAATGCTGGAGACGCCTGGAAGAGCACTTCCATTCAATAGGATTGAAAATGGCTTTGGAGCTCACTCAGCTGATCAGTGATCTGAGGAGTGAAGAAGATCTCCTCGAATGCTGGAGACGCCTGGAAGAGCACTTCCATTCAATAGGATTGAAAATGGGTTTGAAGCTCACTCAGCTGAACAGTGATCTGAGGAGTGAAGAAGATCTCCTCGAATGCTGGAGACGCCTGGAAGTGCACTTCCATTCAATAGGATTGAAAATGGCTTCGGAGCTCACTCAGCTGATCAGTGATCTGAAGAGTGAAGAAGCCTTTGAGCAATGATTTGCTGCGTTTTTTACCCACCAACATTTTTTTTACCTACCAACTTTTTGGTTTATTATTTTCAATAATAAGCCTTTGGAATCGAGCAAGAAAAAAAAAATTTTAACCCCCCCTCAAAATTTGATGTTTTACGTTTCAAGGTACGTAGAATCCGAAAATCGAATAAAAAAATTTCCGTCCGTCCGCCGTACGCCGTCCGCCGTACGCCGTCCGCCGTACGCGGCACTTTTCTTAGCAACACTGGACCGATTTGGTTCAAATTTGGTATATGGGCTCCATTTGGGGTCTAGTTGTGCCGCGAAGCTTTTGGTTGATGTAGGTCACTTCTAAGGGGTGAAAATTAAGGGTTGAAATTTTCAAGAGTGCCCTAGCTCGAAAACTCTCGAAATAAAGGTATCGTTTTTTCACCAATTTTAAATAGTACAGAATTTTTAAAAATTTTTGAGACCACTCGGAGCTCTGTAGGACAAACGGTTCGGTCCCTACGAGTATTTGAAGGTTTTCCTTCGATAAAACAGAATCATGAGTGTGAATCGCAAAAGAGGTCTAATCGCCGTTCAAATTTTTTCTGACTAAAATGCGATCGCTGTTCATTTCTTCGATTTGTATACAGTTTTGCCTTCTGCGTAACCAGTAATCAAATTTCCATATCAAGCTTTCTATTTTTCGAATCGAGTGTGAAGCGTTTAGTTCTTTCTAATAAACTTGATTGTGAAGGTGTGAAGCCATTATAGTGTGGTAGGTAGTACCTACCAATAGGTAGGTGTGGTAGGTAAAAAAAATTGGTAGGTAAAACAATGTTTGTAGGTAAAAAACGCTGCAAATCATTGCTCACTGATCAGCTGAGTGAGCTCCGAAGCCATTTTCAATGCTATTGAATGGAAGTGCTCTTCCAGGCGTCTCCAGCATTCGAGGATATCTTCTTCACTCCTCACATCACTGATCAGCTGAGTGAGCTCCAAAGCCATTTTCAATCCTATTGAATGGAGGTGCTCTTCCAGGCGTCTCCAGCATTCGAGGAAATCTTCTTCACTCCTCACATCACTGATCAGCTGAGTGAGCTCGAAAGCCATTTTCAATCCTATTGAATGGAAGTGCTCTTCCAGGCGTCTCCAGCATTCGAGGAGATCTTCTTCACTCTTCTGATCACTGATCAGCTGAGTGAGCTCCGAAGCCATTTTCAATCCTATTGAACGCAGGAGCTGAAATTTGAGAGCGAAGGTCAAGGGAGAATACAGATGGTGGTAGGTGCTATTGATGGAGAACCAGTGATCTATAGAGAAGGATGATCTATACAGAAAATAATAAACCTTTGAGCAATGATTTGCAGCGTTTTTTAACATGTTTAATGTTTTAGGGCTGGGGGTCATTCTGTGAATTCCGACACGCAAATCTGCAACGCTTATTTTTCTTAGTTACCACGGACCGATTTCTTAGTTACCACGTTATATCGGCTCCATTTGGGGTCTAGTTGTACCAAGATGGTCACTGATCAGCTGAGTGAGCTCCAAGGCCATTTTCTCTCCTGTTGAACGCAGGAAGCTGAAATTTGAGAAGCAGGGTCAATGGAGAATGCTGAAGGCGCCTGAGTGGTCACTGATCAGCTGAGTGATCGGCAATCTAATTTCTCCCTTGCGAGGGAAAAACATTAAACATGATTTAATGTTTTTCCCTCGCAAGGGAGAAATTGTTTTACCTACCAGCTAGGTACTACCTACCACACCATACTGGCTTCACACCTTCACAATCAAGTTTATTAGAAAGAACTAAACGCTTCACACTCGATTGGAAAAATAGAAAGCTTCATATGGAAATTTGATTACTGGTTACGCAGAAGGCAAAACTGTATACAAATCGAAGAAATGAACAGCGATCGCATTTTAGTCCGATAAAAGTTGAATGGAGATTAGACCTCTTTTGCGATTCACACTCATGATTCTGTTTTATCGAAGGAAAACCTTCAAGTACTCGTAGGGACCGAATGGTTTGTCCTACAGAGCTCCGGTTGGTCTCAAAAATTTTTAAAAATTCAATACTATTTAAAATTGGTGAAAAAACGATACCTTTATTTCGAAAGTTTTCGAGCTAGGGCATTCTTGAAAATTTCAACCCTTAATTTTCACCCCTTAGAAGTGACCTACATCAACCAAAAGCTTCGCGGCACAACTAGACCCCAAATGGAGCCCATATACCAAATTTGAACCAAATCGGTCCAGTGTTGCTAAGAAAAGTGCCGCGTACGGCGGACGGACGGAAATTTTTTTATTCGATTTTCGTATTCTACGTACCTTGGAACGTAAAACATCAAATTTTGAGGGGGGGTTAAAATTTTTTTTTTCTTGCTCGATTCCAAAGGCTTATTATTGAAAATAATAAACCAAAAAGTGAGTAATATTGTTTCTTTTGGTCAGTTTTGTGTCTGGGTTCTTCCTGCCAGTTCGGGGCGCACTCTTGTGCGCATTACTTGTAAGCTAAAAGTTCGTGTATGTTCCGCTTCTGTGGTAAGCGCCACAGAACCTCCTTTGAAGTCAGATTGGTAGAATATCCGTTACGTTTCCAATATGGCTGCCTCTTACACATTGCCACCACATTTAAAATTTCCATCTTCCTTAAATTCTCTAAATTTTTTGGATGCGTTTTCGAGCAGCTCACTATGGTTTTATTCCATAAAAATAAACCCTTATTCGAAAAAAAAAATGTGTGGCGAATTCCCCATTCCACGCGTATAAGGAAGGTATAAGGAGCTCTTTCCTAATCCTACCAAAAAGCCATGGTTCGAATCAGTTACTGGGACAAGCTAGAGCTTTCTTCAAAACTCTTACCAGGCTACGCTGTGGACACGCAAAAACCCACCAATACCTTCACAAACTAGACGAGATCCACCCTCCAATTTGCCAAACATGCTACCTCGCGGAAGAAACGCCCAACCACATAATTTTGGAATGCCCAGGCCATTATGCAGCTCGCAAACGTCTCCTCCAAGCAACGCAAAGCTCCACGACTCACCCCTTCAACCTTGACACCCTACTGGCCGAGAACAACATAGACATTTATTGTAAAATTCATGACTTTCATTGAAATTGGCATGTCAATCTGAACAGCTAACGTAACTATAATTTTTCGGTAGTCTCCAATTATCACGTAGGTAATTTTCTTGTAAATTAATGTATCAGCAATCATCTCTACATTTGTTTTTGTTTTTTAATAAATAGGAGCGGCTGTATAAATTAATTTTGAAGCCAATAAAAATTAAAAAACAAAAAATCGAAATCGCAGTATTCAGACTACGTGACGTTTCATCGGTAGGAAACTATTACGACGTCACTAAGTTAGCTTTAGAAATTCGCTCATGAAGCCGCGCTGGATGACTGGAACTGGGTCCCTTGGCAGTTATCACTCCTGTGTTGATGGTGGTAATTTCTCAGCGAGTAACTCAGCTGCGCCTAAAAGATTTCTCCCCCGTTGGAAAGCACTACGGCGATCGTTGTTCCTGGTTGATAAGAACCGCCCTCCACCACCAGAAGAGCGTGTCGCGACTTGACGTGACAAACGAGCCTCCTCCCCTTTAGGTTTTAGAAGGGAATTCGGTTGGTTCCGTGATATTTCGAAAAGGAGAAGAGAGGAAACGAAATATTTTCAAGGCAAATGAACTGCTAACGAGCACGCGAGATTCGACTCAGGGATGATCCATCCTCCACAATGAAATGCCTCGAAATTAACTTGGAATAATAACTCCCAAGAATCTCTTCTTCGTATTTGAACTCGATTGCTTGACAGTTTAACGAGTCATCATATCGTTGGATTTATATCTGAAGGGTTCAAGAAATCTTAAAGCATAAATGCCCTTCTCTCTCAACTGAAGGGCAGAAGTGTCATTTTTGTAAAATACACTTAGTTAGAAAAATGTAAGTGAGTAGTGATTGGATCAAAAAAAATCTCAGTAAGGCTGGGAGTCGAACCCGGGACTCCTGGGTGGGAGTGTCAAGCGCTACGTCTGAGCTATGGGGGCCTGGTGATAGCTAGTATAGGATTTGAGATTCTGACGTCACAAATGCACGGCTGTTACAAGGATTTTACGTTCGCGCATGTGCATCGGCTAATATCAGTCCGGGGGTGATGATTTTCCTAGGGGACCATCTAAACACTAATCTGTAATATCCCTGAAAATTTCATTGAAATCGGATGGAAAATGTAGAAGTTATGGCCGTTACAAGGAATTCACGTTGCGCATGCGCAGTCGCTTCTATCAGTCTGGGGATGATGATTTTCATAGGGGACCGTCTACACTCCAACCCGTCCTTTTCTTCGCCGTGAAAAATGCATTTCTAAAGCAGAAGAATATGTGGAAAAAAGTGGTATGATTGTTGTTTTTTCCTAAAAATGGAAATTTTTTAACAAAAAGTCCCGTTCATATTTGATCCGCCCCATCGAGAATTTCCTCATTTTTGCCTGAAGGGAGGTCTGTTGGATGTGCTTGAAAAGTTCGAGATTCTTAATAGTGGTAGGTCTGGATGAGGTCAACATGTTTCACCGTTGATGGGTTCATTCCTGCAATAGCTTGTTACCCGCACCAATGTTTGAGCTCCCTTTCACTTTGTCTGTCTAGATTGACATTTAATGATCCCCCGGTCCCTTCACTTCTCTGAACCAATAGGATTCTCCTTTCACTTATATCTCCGTCAATCTGCTTGGGTATGACTTTCACTTTCTCGACCAACGGGACTTTCACTTGTGACTATGTAAGCTATGCTCTCTGTGATGTACTATTTCAGTTATTGTTTGTTACTGATGATGACCTATCCGTCGAAATCGATTTAACTTGTAACTCATTATTTTCGTGGAAATAGACAACGTTCTACTCAACTCCGTTTTTATTAGGACGTCCCACAATAAGACTTGGCCGTCCTTAAGCGATCGATCTGGGGTGAAGAAGGACAACACTCAACAGAAAGAAAAAATAACCACACAGTAATCCGTTTTATACCATTCTGAATCCAAATCCGCGATAAAACCATAGGTGTATGTATGTGTGTGTATGTGTGTGTATGTGTGACAAAATCTTGTGTACTCTGCCCAGCCCTTAGTTTTCAACCGATTTTCGTGGTTCTTTTTTATTCGACGCGGAAAACTATCTAGTTGTGCACTACGTCCCTGGAATTTCGAATTTTCCCTTTTAAAGGGGAAGAAGGGGGGGGGGATAATGCTCAAAAAACGTGCTTTTGCAGGCCTAATCTCGTAAACCCTGCCCAGGCCTAAATTTCCTACCAATTTACGTTTCTTTTTTTGTTCGACTCAAAAATCTTTCAAATTGCACTCTATTACACCAGAGTATCAAAATTAGCATGGAGAGGGGGCGAGTGGGGGATAATATTCACAAAATTTCTGATTTTTTAATATTTCAAGGAAAATTTTCTTCGAAATTCTTGTTCCCAATTTTTTTAAATTGAGGAAAAATTCTCATTATTCCTCCGGATTTTCATCAATTATTCTCTTTACCATGTTGGAACTAATATTGGTGCCAGGGCACCATAAACTGCATGTTTCGTGGGTTTTTTTCTGTGTTTCACCTTGAATACGGATCTAAACTTCGACGGACTGCCTGAAATACTAAATAAATTACATCGAGTGAAACAGTTTTATCGCTTACCAACTGGTTTACATTGATCTACCGCTTATCCAATGGGACGTCCCCTGGAATGCTTGCATTACTTAACAATATGTTTACATATTCAGCAGAGAATCCGTTTCTGACCATTTTGAATATTGTCCGGAAATTAAACCAAGAGTGTTTGTGATCTAAATTTCTCAAGTCAGCGATTTGAATGGTAGCCGTATTCTGAGTTGACGAGTCCACATTTATTGTAGCTGTTTGTTGTGAGTCCATTTTGGAGTCACCTTCTCCTCAATACTAACTGGTTGTGAGGGTGGGGTTGAACGTTGTACTCATCTGCTGGGACTTGAGCGAGTGGCTGAGACAAGGGAGGGACGTTCCATGTAATTCCCACTTCCACGGATGTAGTCGTGGAGGAGGAAGCAGACGTGGAGCAGAAGGTAGCTCTCAGCAAATGGATCATCAAATGAACTCATTTCGCCCGAAATAAAACCCACTCCAACATAAACGGGGGTCTTGCGAGTTTGTGACTCATACGGGAAGGAAACGGAGTTTCGACGGTTACGATGGACCTTCATCAACGTTACAGTCCCCCCTTCTTCTCCTTCCCTTCTTCTCCTTCCCCTTGTCTGAAGACTCTTCTCGACGCCTTTTTGATTCCGTCTTCCCCCTCCTCTGCCTAATATTATTTCACCTCCCCCGTCTGTGAGGTTGTCTCTGGAGATACGCCCTCTCCCCAGAGTCATCCCTCTCTTCAGCCTTTATCGCAGGGCTGTAATCCCCCGACGCATCAGTCGTTCGTGAGGGGACTGTGAGCCGTCAGGTGATCACGTTAGGAGCCGTCTCTTCCCTTATTAGTTGGCCTCACCCCCGCCTCAAGCGCTGTCCGCACCTGTCATACTTCCCTTCCCACCATCCAGTCGAGTTACCAACAATCACGTATTTCCTTCTTGACTGAATCCAAACGTCTGATAATAAAACATTAGTGGTCAATAATGGCCTACGTGATTTATATTTTCTCTTGTTGTTCATGAAGTAAAGGAAATTGAGTTCCATCATGCATGTCCCAGAAAAAGTATACAATGGAAGTTCTGAAGCGTTTTGGGATGGAAAACTCAAGACCCGTGGCAACACCACTCGGAATTGGACAGAATTCGAGGAAACCAGAACAAGCTGACGCAAATGAAATGTTTAAGTATCAGTTCCAACGACTCATAGGATCGTTGATGTACCTGGCAGTGTCCACTCGTCCAGACATCAGTTTCGCCGTAAATTCTCTAAGTCAGTTCAACAACAACTACGCGGAAGAACACTGGCAAGCTGCAAAGCGAGTTCTGCGATACCTCAAGGGGACTCCAAACCACGGAATCCTATTCAAGAAGTCCGGAAAACCCTTAGAAGAATATGCTGATACTGATTGGGCAAATTGTGCTGAGGACCGTCGTTCCTACTCCGGGTATTTTTTCAAGCTGGCAGGAGCTGCTATATCCTGAGAGGCCCGGAAGCAGCGGACCATTGCCCTATCCAGTGTAGAGGCAGAATACCTTGCTCTAGGGGAAGCTACCAAGGAGGCGCTCTACCTACGCCAATTCCTTGGAGAGCTGCAAGCTATTCGACCTAACACAATCACAACAATTTACAACGACAACCAAGGAAACAATTAGGAAACAATTCAGCACATCATTCAAGAACAAAACACAGACGTTCGACACCACTTCATTCGAAAATTCATTACAGAAAACGTGATCCAATTCAAATATTTACAGACTTCGGAAATGCCAGCAGACATGTTTACATAACCGGTACCAAGAAGTAAAGTTGACAAATTTACACAAGCACTCGGCATTGGAGTTGGCGAATCAATTCGAGGGGAAGTGTGAGATTCCAAATTGGAAGCAACTCCATTCCTGTTTTGTTTATATTGTTGGAAACAGTATGATTAATAATGTTGACAACAATAAGTTCCCGAAATTTAAAATACACTCTTGATGAAGATTTTGACGGCGTAGTACTCTGTTTGAAAATATAATTTATATTACATCAGCTGACAGTGCTTTCAAAGAGTTTCATTAATTTTACTGACTATCTAAAATTCAATATGCATTACTATTTAATAGGCAATTTACGAAATTTCGCGCTGGTTCCGCACGTTCCTCATATTTCTTTCCCTAAAAATGTTCATGAAAAT
This sequence comes from Apolygus lucorum, assembly GCA_009739505.2. Taxonomy (NCBI): domain Eukaryota; kingdom Metazoa; phylum Arthropoda; class Insecta; order Hemiptera; family Miridae; genus Apolygus; species Apolygus lucorum. The sequence continues at coordinate 15,937,509 of CM019183.2, forward strand.
TGTTTTTTTTTTCTCAAAAATCATGGGATAGTCACCATTTTGTTTCATTATTTTCAATAATGAACGTAGGAATCGACCAAGAAAAAACATTAAATCCCCCCTCACAATTTTCGGTCTACGAAGAATCCTAGAATCGAATAAAAGTTTTTCCTACGCGGCATTTTGCTTTGTTACTATGGACGATATTGATGAAATTTGGTATAAGGGCTCCATTTGGGGTCTAGTTGTGCCGAGAAGATTTGGTTGATGTCAGTCACTTCTGAGGTTGAATTATATAAAGTTGAATAATATAGGTAAGGGTGTTTTTTTGTATCAATTTAAAATAGTATTGCATTTTGGTTTATTATTTTCAATAATGAACCTTTGGAATCGACCAAGAAAAAAAAAAGTTTTAACACCCCCTCAAAATTTGATGGTTTACGTTTCAAGGTACGTAGAATCCAAAAATCGAATAAAAATTTGGCCGTCCGTCCGCCGTACGCGGCACTTTTGCCACTTAGCATTGACCGATTTTGATGAAATTTGGTATGTAGGCTCCATTTGGGGTCTAGTTGTGCCCCGAAGCTTTTGGTTGATGTAGGTCACTCCTAAGGGTTCCAAAATCAATTTTGAAATTTTGAAAACGCCCTAACTCAAAAAATGTTGATATAAAGGTATTGTTTTTCCTTCAATTTAAGATTCTATAGAATTTTTAGAATTTTTTTGAGACCACGCGGAGCTCTGTAGGACAAACCGTTCGCTCCCTACGAAAATTTAAGGGTTTATATTGAAATATATATGTATATAAATCAAAACACGAGTGTGAATCGCAAAAGAGGCCTAATCTCCGTTCAAATTAGAGCTGACCGAAATGCGATCGATGGTTGGTGATTTTGATTTTTTTTTTGATTTTTTTGATTTTTTTATTTTTTTTGATTTTTGTTTTTTCTTTTTCTCTTCATATTGGATGGTTGGTGATTTTGTAGACGAGTGATCTATATAAAAATAATAAACCGTTGTGTAATAATTTGCAGCGTTTTTGGAATCGAATGAGACCACCCAGCGCTCTTTAGGACCAACCGTTTGCTCCCTACGAGAACTTATAATAAACTTGGACTTATGATAATAATAAAGCTCCCTACGAGAACTTATAACAAACTTGGACTTATGATAATAATAAAGACTTATAATAATAGACTTATGATAAATCAGAAACACGAGTGTGAATCGCAAAAGAGGCCTAATCTCCGTTCAAGTTTTAGCTGATTTAAATGCGATCGCTGATCGCTCGAAAAGTGAAAACGAAGCTTCCTCTGCCTTGGTCAGTGGCGTCTCGTGAGAATATTCGTGAGGCAAACAGCTTGGCCAGTCACAGAAGAATAAACAATAACGAAAAATGCTGCAAATTATTACACAAAGGTTTATTATTTTTCTGAAGATAAAGCGTCAGCTTTACCCTCGTCGCCACCCACCAATCATGTTTTTGCTTCAAAATGATGTTTATTTAGATGAAATAAACCCTTCACACTCCATTTGAAGAAATAAAGAATTCCTTGGTTTAGAAAACATGTACAACCCAAAGAAACGAACATCGATCGCATTTTGGTCAGCTAAAATTTTTAAGGTGATAAGGCCTCTTTTGCGATTCACACTCGTGTTTTCACATTTATCGTAAGTTCAACCTTCAAGTTCTCATGGAGAGCTTATAGTTTATCCTCTGGGTGTGTTGATTCGATTCTAAAAATTCAATGGTACCTATCTCAAATTGGTGAAAAAACAGTTCCTTCATAACGAGAGTTTTCGAGAGAGGGGGCCTTAAGAAGTTACAGCCCTAATGTTTCACCGCTTAGAAGTGACTGACAAAACCTTCGGGGCACAAGTAGACCCCAAATGGAGCTCTTATACCAAATTTCATCAAAATCGGTCCATGATAATTAAGGAAAGTTCCGCGGACGGACGGATTTTTTTATATTCGATTTTCAAAATATACGTAGTAGCTACCTACTTCAAAAGTAAACCATCGGGAGGTTCAATATTATGCAACTATTTCCAAGTAGGTACCTATCAACAATAAAAAGGATTAGGTACAGTAAAATCGGGAACGGTACACCAATCAGCGCCAGGCAGCCGCTATTTGCGGTGGCCAAAAATCTAAGTTTTCCTTCCTTGAGATAATGTGGTTGGATGGATATGTTATGTCTTGCCATGCGCGGGTTAATTAGTATCCATGGCTCATCTTCCAAGTATTCAAGGTCACGAAACAGTTCTCCGATTGTTTGTAACAGCTGATAGCGTGGTAGTGGGGGTATGGCAATACTTGACACCGCGATTACCCCCCCGCCACCCACCGATCGTCGCCTCTCACTCTAAACAGTCCCGAAAAATTCATTTTTTTGAACTGCTTGCCTTGCCTTGTCTCGCCCGCTCTAGTTCGCTCATCATCTGCAATCATCTACATTACCGACCTCTCCAAGTTTATGGTGTGTTGCGGGCTAGTATCCAATACAAAATACGTACTTTCTTATTCCATTCTCCTATTTCATCTAATTTACTTGGTAATAATGATAAAGTACCTAAATTATATTAAAATTTTCCAAAATTGGCTATTATATTACTTGCAAAAAATGGGAATATAGGAGAATCTCAACAAAAATTAATTTATTCATTTTGCTTATTTTTATTAAGGCAAACAGTGTTTGCTATGTTTGCCTGGAAGAGACGCCACTAGCCTTTGTAGACTCGGAAGCAAAACATCTCTCGGGTAAACATTATTGCTTCCTCCCATGTGCGTGACGTGGACCAACCTGCCTACAAAAGTGTGATCTCAGGCCGAGGACGGAGGTGGCAAAGCAAACGTCCGGGTAAATGAAACCTGCACGGTGGAGTGTGCGAGTCGTGTACATAAATTCTATTCATGTATGAAGCGCGTATGGAGTTGGCCTGAAAGATTTACGATCGTAACCTACCGTGGCGGAGAAAAAGGCGGTTTTCGTTCACTCGACGTCTCCCCGTGTTTCCACGTAGCGGTCTTAAACTTTAATCTCACTAAATCCACACGAAAGGTGCACCTAATCTGAAACATTGGGAGGGAAAAATAGAGCCGGATTAAGGATTAGTATGTCGGAGCACGTTCGCGTAGTTTATTAGAAGCCGGAGTTTTGGTGGCTTTCAAATGTCTTCCCTTCTACAGCTAAGATTTCTACTTTTTGGTTCATCCATGAAAGGCCGTTTTAGCAGGCGTTTTACGTAGCTAAATTTCTTTACAAAACTGAACAACGTACCACGTCGAGAAGTTTTGAGAAAATGGATTTGATAGTTCGATTTGGGTGGAAACTATTTGGAATGTTTCTCTATTTGTCTCGATAACTCGAAGTCATCGAGAGTAAACTGGTCCAAAACAGTAGAGAAAAGACTTTCCCGTGCATATTTCTAACCAAAAAATTATCTAATTCGAATAGGGCACACTATTTTGAATTCTGATTCCGACAAAGCTTCTTTCGTTTTCTTTTCTTCTTACGATTTCCCCCCGTATTCGTATTTTGAATACGATTTTATAATTTTTTCTATGTTTTCCTTAAAAATCGAATTTTTTTACGATTTTCCCTGAAAATCATACTTTTTTAATGATTTTCTCCCGAACTTTCGACATATTTATGACCTAACATTGTCAAAATAATCAATCAAAATTCGAAACGCTGACAAATTCTTCTAGGATTTTTCACGCAGAATCGAATGAGACCAACCCCAGGTCGCTACGACCAACCGTATTGAAACTACAACGACATTTCCGCTGAAAATCGTATTTTTTAAGATTTGCACTGAAAATTATGAAATAAATTATCATTTTTACCGAAATTTTGGTCGTATTTATTCCCTAAAATTATCAAAATAATCAATACAAATTAGAAACGCTCGCTACGACCAACCGTATTGAAACTACGACGAAATTTCCGCTGAAAATCGTAATTTTTTTCACAATTTGCATTGCAAATCATAAAAAAATTATGATTTTTACCGGAATTTTGGTCATATTTGTTCCCTAAAATTGTCAAAATAATTAATTAAATTTCGAAACGCTCGCCAATTTTTATAGGATGTTTCACGCAGAATCGAATGAGACCAACCCCAGGACGCTACGACCAACTAAATTGAAACTACGACGACATTTCCGGTAAAAATCATACTTTTTTTGATGATTTTCAGTGCAAATCGTTAAAAAACACGATTTTCAGCAGACATTTTGTCGTATTTTCAATACCTACGGTTGGTCGTAGCGACCTGGTGTTGGTCTTATTCGATTCTGCGTGAAACATCCTATAGGAATTTATGAGCATTTCGAATTTTGATTGATTATTTTGACAATGTTAGGACATAAATATTTCCAGAGTTCGGGAAAAAATCCTTTTAAAAAATATGATTTTCAGGGAAAATCGTAAAAAAATTCGATTTTAGGGAAATCATTGAAAAAATCATAAAATTGTATTCAAAATACGAATACGGGGGAAAATTGTATTCAAAGTGTGAATACAATTGTATTCGTATTCATATTCATATTCATACCTGTATTTGTATTCATAATCATGAAATCGTAGTTATGATTTGTATTTATAATCGTATTTATGAATAAGAATTCACCCATCTCTGGTCGGCGCTGCTTACTTCTCCTCTGTTGATTCTACAGCGCTGAAATTTAGTTCGCACTTCTTGACGACCATAAATAATTATGTAGCTCTAGTTACGAGGTTTTGGCTGCTCGACGGTAGACATCCTTCCGAAAAGACTGTCTGTTTATACCCTGGATGGACCCGCTGGGCAGCTTCTTGGGTGGCAACAGTGGAACATACCATTCAATGTCTTAATTATTAATGATACTGTAGTGGTAGTAAGGTTGAGTCACAAGATTACTCTCCGGATTCGAACGATACCATTGTTTGGGCTGAAAACTGCCAATGAACAGAGCATCACCTCAGCAAACTGTGATTTTGCTTCCGAGTCTACCAAGGTAGCGGAAGCTTTGTTTTCACTTTTCAAGGACGAAAAAAAAAGTTCTCCAAAATCAAAATTTCCACTCGCGTTTTGCGTTTTAGACCTTTCTGAACAATTTTGGTTCCGTGTCTGTGTGTCTGTCTGTCTGTGTGTCTGTCCGTCTGTCATGAATTCCTTATAACGCGCATAACTATACGAAGTTATTGTCCGATTTCTATGAAATTTTCAGGGATATTGCGGGTTGGTGTGTAGACGGTCCCCTATGAAAATCATCATCCCCGGACTGATAGAAGCGACTGCGCATGCGCAAACGTGAATTCCTTGTAACGACCATAACTTCTACATTTTCAACCCGATTTCAATGAAATTTTCAGGGATGTTACAGACTAGTATTCAGATGGTCCCCTATGAAAATCACCACCTTCGGACCGATAGTAGCCACTGCGCATGCGCAAACGTGAATTTCCTTGTAACGGCCATAACTTCCACATTTTCCACCCGATTTCGATGAGATTTTCAGGGATTATGTGGATTAGGTTGCAGATAGTCCCCTATGAAAATCATCATCCCCGGACGGATAGAAGCGACTGCGCATGCGCAAACGTAAATTCCTTGTAACAGCCGTAACTTCAACTGTCCCCCAGGGGTCGCGGGTTCGAATCCCAGCCGAGGCTAAGTATTTTTTTGATCCAATCACATACATCTACTCACTTACTTCTTCATCCGAATTTGATGAAATTTTCTAGGGTTGTCCAGATTAGCGTGTAGATGGTCCCCTATGAGGGTAGTGGAAGGTACTTAGAGATTGGTGTTTTGAGATTAACTACTATGCATCAGATCATCTATATAATCGGGTTATGGATACGAGGAAGCTATGTGCCACACCCACTTGGCAGACGTTTTTTTGGTGTGGTGTCGCTGAATTGGGGCCTACTCAGAAGATTGTTCAGAATTGACTTCTTTCCTGTCCAGAAAACCAACTTTTTTGTTCATTTCGGATTACGAAAGACTTTCGTATTGATAAACTGCATTCCATGAATCAGTGAGAATAACTAGGAGGAAGTCGAATTATTTGATGAGGATTATTATGATTCTCACGTCCATGAATGTTACGTTTTGAGATGGAAGTACGAGTACACCTACTGCCTACCCAACTTTTGGGCTTTTATTTTTAACCCTCTAAAAGATGAACGAGGCTGTTCAACTTGCCCTGTGAAACTTGAAAGAAGAATCTAGATTCGTAACTTTTTCGTTTGGAGTTCCTTGGGAGAAAATCTCGGCTTAGCTATTCCCTCCACGATCTTACCTGCCTCCGCCCTCTACATAAATCCTAATGGTTTCAAAATACTACCAGCAGCGCCCTCGCGGAGGAAGGCGGTAGATAGTGAAAGCTTCAGACCCGGTAAAGGAGCTCCCAATAAAACCGCCCTTGAAACCACATCCTCCGGAATCGAGGGTCTCGTTCAGTTACCTCCCACGGTGGTTACCTCTTCCGTAACTCCACAGCCTAACCTTCCTTCGGCAGCCCTCTAACTCACTTCATCTTTCGACCTTTTGGTTTGTCTCGAATTCTCAGGTCGTCAGACCGACTTTTGTAAGGTTTCGGAAGAGTGCTCACGAGCACAATTGGAGAGCCACTATTACATTATTCAGAGTGTCCAGCGACCGGGAAAACCTGGAATACTCAGGGAATTGTACTCTATTGGAAAACTCAGGGAATTTAATTTTTCTCTCGAAAAACCCTCGAAAAAGCCTGAACATTTTTGTGGGAAGTTCCAGAGTGAGAGGGAGAAAGGTTTTAGTACCTAGTATTTTTCAATGTGGAATTTCACCATGTCGGAATTTCCTATTTTTGACCCCAAAATCGGATTCAGCATTAGGTTTCCCTGTTTTTGTTTGATAACTTTCCTCTTAGATAACACGATTTCGTCGTACCAACGGGCAACACTGGGAGAAGATGGCGATCCAAACAGCCAATCAGCGAAAGTTCCTGCTTCACGTTGAAGAAGCGATTTTGAGGGGGTTAACAATGAGGAATTTCATTGAATTCTGTTTGCATTTTTCCTGAATAGTTAAAGGTGTGGGATAGATGGAAATCGGGTTGATTTCGGGAAATAAGTCTCCTGTTATTTTTGGGAGACAATAAAAATTTATGATTTCAAAAAATAACCGGGAAAACGGACCTCTTCAATGTGAAGCAGGGACGCTTGCTGATTGGGCTGTTCGGATCGCCGTCTCCTCCCAGTGTTGCCCGATGGTACGACGAAATTGTGTTATCTAAGAGGAAAGTTATCAAACAAAAACAGGGGAAACCTAATTTTTTTCTTCAGTTTTTCGATTTCGAACTTTACTGTTTCGTGAAATGATGCATCTGAGGACTATAGATTTCTCGATCCCAGCGCTTCAAGCGGCCATAAATGAACTATTCCAGGATGACGTCATCCTCCCGGTTTTTTTAAACGTTCATGTTTTCTACACTACTTTGTTCATTCGTAAATTAGGAAGTAACGGCTGAAAGTTTGCCATAGGTGGTTTTTCGAGGTGCTGATTCCGACATGGTGAAATTCCTCATTGTTTTTCTTGCCCGATTCCTATGGTTCATCATGGAAAATAATGAACCAAAATTAGATAAAGGTTAATACTTGAAAGTTTTTCCTTTATTTGTTCAGAATTTTGCTTCCTACGTCGGTTCAATGACTTCCTACGCAAGGAACCCCCTCCTTATTGTAAAGCAGATATTAAAACCTGCACGACGAGGGGGTTTGGCAGCACGTGCCCTGCAGGCCCATCACGTGCCGGCGCCCTCTCCCACATAAAGAACACAATTGAAGGAAAGGCGTGTTTTGTTGACACTGAAGCGAATAGGAGGCAGAAAAACCCTCCACCTTCTACGGCTGCCTCTCGGTAGCGCTATTGTCGAGGGGGGATAGGAAAGGATATTGCAAACTAGATTGCTCTCATTCCTGTGACTGCAGTCTCCCTCGTCCTGCCACGGGGGGATCCCGGCTTCCAGGGCTTTTTTATCCCTTTTCCCAGCCGTTCCCCGGGGATCTCCCGCGACCTTCACCAAAGCGAAAACTACTTCCGAGACTCCCTTGCGCAGGACGTAGAATTGGCCTCGAGTCCATGACCTCCGCGCTACCCTCCGCCTCAGACATTTCTATGCGGATTCTCTCGTTTACAAACCCTCGGGTAACTGCAGAGGAGGCAAAACAATTTTGAATCGCACCAGAAAACAATTTCCTCTCGTTGATAATGCACTACCAACCTATCCTTATCAACTACTTACTCCACGAATTACACGCCCCAACACAGTTTAGGACACAAAACTGAGTATAAGTCGAAGAAATGACTTTTTGAAGAAATGATCAACCAAACCTTTCCCCCCCCCTTAAAAGGCAAAATTCGAAATTCTGGCGACGTAGTGCACAACTAGATAGTTTTCCACAACGAACAAAAAAAAACACGAAAATCTGTTGAGAACTAAGGCCTAGGCAGACGACACAAGATTTTGTTACACACACATACACACACACACACACATACACCTATGGTTTTTTCGCGGATTTGGATTCAGAATGGTCTAAAACGGATTACTGTGTCGTTATTTTAGTCTTTATGTTGAGTTTTGTCCTACTTCACCCCAGACCGATTTAAATATAAATCCCCATCTACGTTCCAACTCTCACTATTCCTGAAAATTTCATCAGTTTCAGTTGAAACGTTTAGATATTATGGCCGTTACGCGGATTATACGAATGTGCATGCTCAGAGGGTGCTGTTAATTTATGGTCAATGATTTTCATAGGGAACCATCTACATCCCAATCCGCATAATGTCTTAACATTTCATCGAAATCGGATAATAACTACGCACAGTTTAGCCCGTTACAAGGATGCACATTTTTTAGAAAAACTGAAGCAATTGCAACGGAATTATGAATTTTTCTAAGTAACAAAAATGTAAAAAAAAGTTTTTAAAAATGGAAATTTATATTTTAAATATTGAAGCTGAGAAAATTGTCTTCATTTGGAACAACTATAATGAGGAATTTCACCGAATTCTGTTTGCATTTTTCCTGAATAGTTAATGGTGTGGGATTGATGGAAATCGGGTTAATTTCGGAAAATAAGTCTCCTGTTATTTTTGGGAGAAAATAAAAATTTATGATTTCAAAAAATGAACGCGGAAAAATGTAGAAGTTATGGCTGTTACAAGAAATTCACGTTTGCGCATGTGCAGTTGCTTCTATCTGTCCGAGGATGATGATTATTGTAGGGGACCGTCTGCAACCTAATCTGTACAATCCCTGGAAATTTCATAGAAATCAGACAATAACTTCGTATAGTTATGCCCGTAACAAGGAATTCATGACAGACAGACAGACACGGAACCAAAATTGTTCAGAAAGGTCTAAAACGCGAGTTAAAATTTTGATTTTGGAGAACTTTTTTTTCGTCCTTGAAAAGTGAAAACAAAGCTTCCGCTACCTTGGTAGACTCGGAAGCAAAATAACCACACAGTTATCTGTTTTAAACCATTCTGAATCCAAATCCGCGAAAAAACCCATAGGTGAATGTCTGTGTGTGTGTGTGTGACAAAATCTTGTGTCGTCTACACAGCCCTTAGTTTTCAACAGATTTTAGTGGTTTTTGACATTTTATGGCTTTACTATGGCACATAAATGAAAAATCGTCACGCGGGGAGCGTTACGAGGGGAGCGTTACGCGGAAATTTCTGATGATTTTCACGTACAACCAATCGTTCCTAGGGAAAACTAACTTCCTCATTTTCCACCCCACAAAAATCGTTCACCACTCATTGGAAAGCTCTCAATTTATTAAACATAAGACATAAAATGTCTCTCGTGGTTGCGTACTTGTACGAAAGCTGTATCCACCGTTTGTTTGTACAGACTTATAAAAACCGTTATGCAATAATTTGTAAGAAATTCGACGAATAAAAGTATTAACTTCATGAGTTATGTTATCGAGGTAATAGGTTTGAAAGAAATTATGAGAAGTAAACTATGAATAGTTAAAGTCACTCCATGACGGTGAAATATAATGATAAATTTATTTCAAATAAGACCCCCCATTTTTTATTGCAGATTCGGATTCTACGTGAAATTTCATGAACATTTCACCCCTCAACCGATTTTTTCTTATTCGACGCGGTAAACTATGTAGTTGTGCACTACTTCGCCGGAATTTCGAATTTTGCCTTTTAAGGTTGGAAAGGGGGGGGGGGGATAATCTTGTGTACTCTGCCCAGGCCTCAATTTCTTACCGATTTGCGTATTTCTTTTTTTGTTCGACTCACAAACCTTCCAAATTGCACGCTATTCCACCAGAGTATCAAAATTAGCATGGTGAGATGGCGGGTAGAGGGTCATATTCATAAAATATCCGATTTTTCAATAATTCGGCTCCTTTACAGCTTACTTATTGTACCCAAGCTTTGAAATTGAGGAAAAATTCTCATTATACCTTCAGATGATCATGAATTATTCTCCTTGCCTCCTTGGAACTAATAGTGGTGCCACCGTGGTGCCAGGAGACCATAAACTGTATATTTCGTGGGTTTTTCTTTGTTGTATTTCACCTTGAATACGGATGTGAACCTCGTCGGACTGCCTACCAAAACTAATAGATGAAAGTTCAACGTTACGAAGTATTGCGCTTTGGTGCCAGACTGGCACCATTGGCGAGGGGGGGGGTGAACTCGAATTTGCATGTTGGGTATCGTAGATCATGAATTTTTAAATGTTCTTAGAATTCGAAGCTCCCATGCCGCTATAAACATGGCGGATTAGGGTGAGGAGGAGGAGGAGGGGACCACTATTTCTTGCCTGAAATACTAAATAAATTACATCGAGTGAAACAGTTTTATCGCTTACCAGCTGGTTTACATTGATCTACCGCTTATCCAATGGGACGTCCCCTGGAATGCTTGCATTACTCAACAATATGTTTATTTATTAGGATTAGAATACTGTTTAAAATTAAGTCCTTGAATATTTATGTCTTTGAAAATTCGCTCCTTTACTCATGCTGCACGAATGAGACTTTTTATAAAGAGTTTTTCGGACGAAAAGGTAATTTTAGCCCTCAGTCAAGGCGTACCTCCTGCTTATGTTCCGGAGGAGGTTCTGTACGGCGCAAGTTGATTATTGATCAGGAAGAAGCGCACTCGACTGGCTCGTTGAGCTGATTTATTATTCCCTCACGCGGTGAGCCACAGAGTAAATTATACTCGAGTACTCGGAAAATTGGCTATCTATAACACGACACTCCGCCAACTGAAACTCAACAGCTACCAGAGAGGACGCCAGCAGCTCGCCTGACTAATGAATCTCTCCCTGTTCCAACCCCTGAGTGCAGCCTGCCTCCAAGAAGGGGTCTTATATTTCTTTCAACTTGGCTTATATTTCTTCCGCCATCGAGAAAGCCTTGCGGCATCCTATTCTGGTTGCCGATGCAAAATTACGACTCTTTTCTGGTTGATTTCTTGTGAGCGACTGAACACAGACGCACCAGATCTCGAGTAAAACCTCAGTTGGGGTTTTCCTCCCAACGCCAGTAAGCGCTAGTGTCGAAATAGAGACAGAATCTTGATACTAGACTAGGGATGGGACGTCGGTATTATCGAAACGACAACGTTTTGCTTGTAAATTTGATATGTTACCAACATCCGTTAGCTGGTTTGTTGAATGAACTGGTTGCCGGGTCAGGCCGGGCTGCCCGGCAGGGTCCACACATTTTTTTCACTTTTGACATTTTATGTCTTTGCTCTCGCACATAACTCGAAAACCGTTACCAAAATTCGTTACCAAATAATTGTGATGATTTTCACGTACAACCAATCGTTCCTAGGGAAAACTAACTTCCTCATTTTCCACCCCACAAAAATCGTTCACCACTCATTGGAAAGCTCTCAATTTATTAAACATGGTACATGGTCCCTAATATGAATGTACCTGTACGGAAAGCTGAATTATGCGCATGTTTAGTAACATATGATCGTGAGTAACAAATGAGATGTCAACATGATCGTGAGAGGAAAATAGGTATCGTCATCCAACAGATCCCTTTGAAGCGTTACGGAGGCAGGGTCAATGGAGAATGCTGAAGGCGCATGAGTGGTCACTGATCAGCTGAGTGAGCTCCAAGGCCATTTCCTCTCCTGTTGAACGCAGGAACCTGAAATTTGAGAGACAGGGTCAAAGGAGAATGCTGAAGGCGCCTGAGTGGTCACTGATCAGCTGAGTTTGCTCCAAGGCTATTTCCTCTCCTGTTGAACGCAGGAACCTGAAATTTGAGAGGGCGGGTCAATTGAGAATGCTGAAGGCGCATGAGTGGTCACTGATCAGCTGAGTGAGCTCCAAGGCCATTTTCTCTCCTGTTGAACGCAGGAACCAGAAATTTGAGAGGGCGGGTTTAAATGAATATTTACGTACATTACATCGCAACCATCAACGAGCACAATCAAGTTTCCACAAACAAAAGTACAATACGGGGTTTTATATGAAGGGGAAAGGGGGCGCAAAGACATAAAATGTCTCTCGTGGTTGCGTACTTGTACGAAAGCTGTATCTTTTTAGGACGTCCCACAGTAAGACTTGGGCGTCCTTATGCGATCGATCTGGGGTGAAGTTGGACAACACTCAACAGAAAAAAAAAATAACCACACAGTAATCCGTTTTAGACCATTCTGAATCCAAATCCGCGAAAAAAACCATAGGTGTATGTCTGTGTGTGTGTGTATGTGTATGTGTGTATGTGTGTGTGTGTGACAAAATCTTGTGTACTCTGCCCAGGCCTTAGTTCTCAACCGATTTTCCTGGTTCTTTTTTTGTTCGACGCGGAAAACTATCTAGTTGTGCACTACGTCGCCGGAATTTCGAATTTTGTCTTTTAAGGAGGGGAAAGGGGGGGTTAATGCTCAAAAAACGTGTGTTTTTGGGCATAATCTTGTGTCGTCTGCCCAGGCCTTAGTTCTCAACCGATTTTCGTGGTTCTTTTTTCTTCGACGCGGAAAACTATCTAGTTGTGCACTACGGCGCCGGAATTTAGAATTTCGTCTTTTAAGGGGGGGAAAGGGGGGGTTAATGCTTAAAAAACGTACGTTTGCGGGCATAATCTTATAAACTCTGTCCAGGCCTCAATTTCCAACCAATTTGAGTGTTTCTTTTTTTGTTTCACTAAAATAACTTCCGAGTTGTACATGATTTCACCAGAGTACCAAAATTTACAAGAGGAGGGGATGGGTGGGGGGATAATATTCACAAAATATCCAATTTTTCAATATTTCGGTTCCTTTACTGCTTACTAATTGTATCCAAGCTTTGAAATTGAGGGAAAATTCTCATTATACCTTAGGATTTGCATGAATTACTTTCTGTACCACCATGGAAATAAAAGTGGTGCCACCATGGTGCCAGGGCACCATAAACCTCATATTTCTTGGGTTTTTTGGTGTTTCACCTTGAATACGGATTTGACATTCGACGGACTGCCTACTAAACCTAACAAATGAAAGTTCAATGTTACGACGAATTTCCGCTTTGGTGCCAGACTGGCACCATTGGTGGTGTTGGGCGGAGGTGGTGGGGGGTGGGGGGGGGGGTGAACTCGAATTCGCATGTTGGGTGTCGTAGATCATGGATTTTAAAATGCTCTTCAGATTCGAGGCTATCATGCCGCTAGAAGTGTTATGGTTTATAATGGTGGGGGGGGGGGGTCACTATTTCTTCCCTAAAGTAATAAATAAATTACATCAAGAGAAATAGTCTTATCGCTTAACAACTGGTTAAACTGATCCAATACTTATCCAATGGGACGTCCCCTGGAATGCATGCATTACTAAACTATATGTTTTTCATCTTCATATCCCTCTCATGTACATGGAGCGGGAAAGTAACAAAAAGTACACGAGTTCCTCATTTTAAAAACATTTTAATTTTTAATTACCTATGTATTATACTTCCATTTAATTAATTTATATTTTAACTGACGCACTCATGTCCTTGTAGACAAAGAATAAAGATCTATCTATCTATCTAGCCGTGAGATCACTGAAGTTGATGGCAGTCGGCTCGCAGGTCATCATCATTTTTCGAGTTGGGCTTTTGGCGAACCTCGCTCCACCTTAGCGAGTGAGGCAATAAGTAAAATCTGAGCGAAATCATTAAAACCAACTCTGATCTTCCCCTTGGAAGACAGCTGATGTCCGCCACGCCAGGGATGGCAGTTCAACGCAAATTCAACCTGAGATTACGGATTTCACGTTGGTGCAAGCGCAGTGGCTTCAAATGATCGGATGAAATTAATATAAAACCATCTACTTAGTGTCGACAATCCCCTAAAATTTTCACCGAATTCTGACACATAGTTTCGCCCGTTACAAGAATTTACGAACAAACAGACCTACTTACAGACAGACACGGACAAAACTGAAAACAATACTCTGCCAAACTAGCATACAGCTTCTTCATCACTTACGTGCACAGGAGCTTTAAATTCATGTGGGACCATCTAGGATATGCCCTCCCTACTCTGTGAAAAGTTGATCGAAATCGAATTAAAACAAACTGTTGTAAGGTACTCTTACAAAAGATTACCTCGTTCAAGAGTATTTTTTCAAGTTTTGTCGATACTCAATGATTGCGGGGTAAAAAAAGGAAATTATCTTGAAGATAATGTAGTATAATTGTTACTGGAATTTCCGTAGTAACTCAAAATCAAAAAATAGAGATTCAAATTAAGAAATAATGCAAAAGCTCACCAACAATGCTGAGTTTTTTCTAAGGGAGGATGTCGCGCGCACAGAGGTAAAAGACTAGACTCCCGGTGACAGTTGAGACGAGAGAGTGCTGTTGCAGCGCTATCTCTCGATAGGCCATCGAAGCTTTCAGACCCTCTAGTAGAGTCACCTGTCACCATGAAGTTACTACTCTCTATTTTACATTAATACATGACATTTCGGACGTAACACTGTAGAAATAGATTTCTGAAACTCCTGCTGTATTAAATTTCATGAAGTCTTTTCTTACTCAACTATTTGAAGTTCAACAGAAAGAACAATCTGAATCGTTGTTCATAATTTCTCGGTCAATGAGAATATTGTAAAGCCCCTCTTTTGTTCTTCACCAAAACAAGTGAGTCCCTCGCCCTCAAGGGTGAGTGAGGCTTCGTATCAACAATAGTTCCTCCTCCTCTGGCAATCAGTGGCGTCTCCTCCAGGCAAACACTGTTTGCCTTACTAAAAGTATGCAAATTAATAAATTAATTTTTGTTGAGATTCTCCTAGATTTCAATTTTTTGCAAGTAATATCTACAGATTTCGGAAATTTTTTATAAAATGTTGGGACTATTTCATGATTACTATTGAAGTTGGATCACTAGCCCGCAACCACTGGGCTGAAAGCTGAATGTGGGAGCCTGAGAAGCGTTCTGATTGGTGGAGCTCCAGGACGTAGTTATAGCGGAACGCAAGAGATAACTTTCATGATCACTTGTTCCCAACCTCATCACAACAAGTCACCTTGTTTATCACATTTTTTTCTCCTTGGTGCGTTACCGGCTGCATCCTAGTAATTAATTTGATAACATTCAGTTATATTCGCGATAAGTTGGAAAAAATCGAGCGATTTTCAATAATACACTGGGTTTCAAACGTTTCTTTGGGTGGCAGTTGTCAATTGAATATTTGAACTACTGGCAATAGGGACAACAACAATTGCATGAGGAACTCTGAAAATACCTTTCTCCTCGATTGGTTTTTCCAAGTAATTTTTGCAAATCTAAATGATGATGAAACGAAAATTTATCAATTACTGGTCATTCGAAAGGATTTGAAAAGAAGCGGTATGAATAGTGTGGCCTCCCCCTCCCCACCACTTCTGTAGTAGTTCCTCAATCCTAGCTGAAAGTAGATAGCGCAACTGAGGCAGCCTCAAAAATGCTTGCACACCATTTTAACGTTGGCTTTCTTCTCTGTTAACTTGTCTCCATTACTCTGTGCCCGCAACTCACCAAAGAGAGGTCGGTAACTACGGTTGATTGCGAATAATGCTAACAGTTCAAAAAATGAATTTCGTGGGACTGTTTTGGATGATAGGCAGGGCAGGGTCAAGTATTGCTACACCCCCACTACCACTGCATCAGCCAAGGCAAACAATCGAGGAGCTGTTTCGTGACCTTAAAAGCAGAGAAACTCAGAAGATGAGCCATGGATTTTCATTCCCTTACCAACCAGTAATCAAATTTCTTAATGAAGGAATTCTTTATTTCTTCGAATGAAGTGTGAAGCGTTTATTTCATCTAAATAAACTCGATTATATTCGCTGGCAAGTGATCTATACATAAATAATAAAACTTTATAATTTATAAGTTATAAGTAATTTGCAGCGTTTTTCATTATTGTTTATTCCTCTATGACTGGCCAAGCTGTTTGCCTGACTAGTATTCTCACCTAGACGCCCCTGCTGGCAATAAAAGGGCCTCAGGGAAATGGGGTATTTCAGTCAATTTTTTTTATTTATTTATTTTTTTTTCAAAAGAGTATGGCTCAGGAATCACGGTAATCGGGTCTGTTCGTCGAGAAAATGTTTTTAAAAAATCAGAGAAGCTAAGGAAAGTTGAGGATTTGATTGGTGTGACGTAGCTAGCCAATCGCGACGTAGCTAGCCAACTGTCTTTGAAAAAAGTATCCATGCACAGAAACCCTTGGAGGACCTCTTGGATACTACAAAATACTTCTCACACACGCGCGCGGCGTAGTGTGTGTGCATTTATAGCGGCCCGCCTTTTTCAAACGTGTGATCTCTTTAATTAATTTGTCTACCACATGTTATAGTATCATTGGGCTTAAAGTTGTAGTATATAGGTTTTCAAGAGTGCTGAATCCAAATTTGAGGTCAAAAACCTGAATTTCCGACTCACCGAAATACCCCATTGCACCTTTAGCGAGCTACATGAAATAAATATCTGAAAAACGAAATGTTGAAAATACGCACTTGGCACTACGGGCCGTAATATATAAGTACAATAAATAAAAATAACCCGGTCGAACAGCCCATTCCATGTCGTTGCACAGCTTTTAGATGAATATTCATCAGTTCGTTCCAAATGCGAGGTTTCCGACCAGGTTGCGCGTCTCTCGCTTCAGTCATAACTTCGGTCTTCTTCACAATTGGTCCAATATCAATGGGGGTATGTTAATGGAAAAATGAAAAGAAAAAAAATATCCCGATTCTCTCAAATTCTGCTCATTGAGGCAAAACACGGACTGTTCCCCCTCTTTATTCTGCTACCTTTTTTTTTCCGAATTTCGCTGGAGTGAAAATGTTTTATTCAATTTGTTTATCATCGTCGGCCCTTCCGCCAGGTCTTTTGTTACGATTTCAATTGAAGGTGCTTCTCGGTGGGTCTCCTGGCTCACGCGATATCAAACACGGTCATTCAGGGCAGCTGTACAGCTTTCAGAGGATTTTCACTTCTCACTGTTGAATAACAACCTCGTACCTTTATAACCCTCTGATATTTCGAAGATAACATGGAGAAACGATACATCCAGGCAAAGCTATTGTCAGCAGCGACGCAAAATGAGGATTTATCGAGTTTTTCTGATGTACGAAGTCTAATATTAAATTATGTTATTTTATAATATCAACCATTGCAACTTTTTCATGTACCCTCAACATTAAGGTTTCAAGTGGGTACTGCATTGAGAAAATGACTAGTTCAATGAGTAAGCATAATTGTAGCACACAGTTACGAACACCAAATAAGAGAATTTCTCCCAAAAGATCAATTTCAATTGATAGTAGATGTTTATTTGAGAAAACCAGATACAAGAAAAATATTTAAAAACGCTGCAAATTATTACACAACGGTTTATTAATGTTCTTCTGATCACCCGTCTGCGAAAAATCGCATTTGATCAGTTTAAATTTGCCTCTCTTCCGACATTGAACGTTCATATGGAATTCACACTCGTGTTTCTGATCATTTGTCCAACCTGTTGGGTAACGAAACTCCCCTACAATGAAGAGCCTCTTCTAAGGACTAATGGTTGGTGGGGCAGGGGGTGCGGGTCCTCTCTGGCTGATACATTTCACAATAATTGCTCATTTAACAGTAGTTGACCAGCAGGGTAGTTTCATTCGTTTTTAGGAATTGGACACTGCCTATCCAAAATAGATTAAAAATTTCTGGCAAGTGAGTGTGGCACATAGCTTCCTCGTATCCATAACCCGATTGTATAGATCTATCTCAAAACACCAATCTCTAAGTACCTTCCACTACCCTCATAGGGGACCATCTACAAACGTATCTGAACAATTCTGAGACATTTCGTCGAAATAGGATGGAAAATGTAGAAGTTAAAGATGTTACAAGGAATTCTCGTTTGCGCATGTAGTCTGGGGGGGATGATTTTCATAGGGGACCGTCTACGTGCCAATCTGAACAATCCTAGGAAATTTCATCAAATTCGGATGAAAAATGTAAGTGTTATGGCTGTTAAAAGGATTTTACGATTGCGCATGCGCAGATTCTAATGCCAATTTTATGGCCTTGATTTTCATTGGGGACCATCTACAACTTAATCCGCATAATCACTGAATATTTCATTGAAATCGGATAGAAAATGTGGAAATTATGGCTGTTACAAGGAATTCTCGTTTGCGCATGCGCAGCGGCTACTATCAGTCCGGTGATTTCATAGGGGACCATCTCCACGCCAACCCGCACAATCCTTGTAAATTTCATCGAAATCGGATGAGAATTGTAGATGTTTTGGCTGTGGCAAGGGATTCACGTTTGCGCATGCGCAGCGGCTACTATCAATCCGGGGTGATGATTTTCATAGGGGACCATCTACACGACAACCCGCATAATCCCTGTAAATTTCATCGAAATCGGATGAGAATTGTAGAAGTAATGGCTGTGGCAAGGATTTCTTGAGACAGACAGACAGACACGGAACCAAATGTGGGTGCCTTCATTTGGAAATTTCAATACTGGTTGCTAAGGACGCATAACTGATTACAACTCAAAGAAACGAACGAATTCGGTCATCTAATATTAATTTGAACGGAGATTAGGCCTCTTTCGCAATTCACTAACTAGCTTCTGATTAATCGTATACAGTAATCAGTAATCATGATGAAAGTGTGGGGCAACACTAGCGCCATCTCTCATTGCAGAATCATACTAGACCCCCGTCCCCTTTAGCCTTAAGTCAAATTGTGAGGCTAGACTGGATATAGTGGTTCCTCGAGCTTGAGTATTTCAACCCTAAAGCGGTGAGAGGACGAGAAAGAAGGTTGAAACACCGAAACTCGTTGATTCACTCGAGATTAACGACCACTACAAAGGCTTGTTTCCTCCTCCAATTCCTGGGAATGTACAGTCTTCTCACCAGAACAATCCTCGCATCTTGTTGACGTTATTTTCCAAATCCAGAAAAGTAACAACATGATTCTGATAATCCTGATGTTACAAAACCGCACTATCCACCCAATTCGGCAGTGTTTTGTACGCCTTTAAAATGTTTTGAAGTCAATAAGTAATCCTTCGGAAAATAAATTTCAATCCTTCAGAACAATCGTAAAAAACACAATGCTTCGAAATAACAAAACGTGACTCCTTGCGAATCTTGAAGGATCTTTTTCTCGGGCCTCAAGGATCAACATTTAATAAGAAAAAAATGGGGGAGAAAATCTAGGGATTTTCCTCGGAATTTCCACTTATATTTCCTGAGACGAACTTTGAGACCCAAAAAAGAGAGGAATTGAATTGATAAAGTTGATGAAGATGATGGTAATCACCTACCACTGTCATCGAGGGTCCAATTCTCAGTTCTTCTCCTTCCTTTTAATCTCCTTTTTGTGCTCTTCAACATCGCAAAGTAGGAGGAAGTGATGACCAAAAATATCAGATGAAAATCTCTACGATGAAAAACAAGTTGAGATTCCGTTAAAAAGAAAATGAAATATCTTAGTTTTTTTTCATTTTGAAGAGTGCGCTTGTGCTGATTCCTCGTTTCATCCGAGTTGTGAGCTTTTGAAACGGTATCCCTATTGAAGTTTTATTAATTTCGATGGATCGACCGAGTAAAATTCATTAACGTTTGTGAGCCGCGCTTTTTTCTCTTCGTCAAAGCTGATCTCAGGAGGGAGGGATTTTATTAAAGTGGAAGATCGGTCAAATTCAACTAGGAAGTAATGAAAGTCGTTCTTTTCAAGATAAATGGAGGAAAACTCTCAGATGGAGGTGCGCATTATTGGGGACGTACAGAATTGAGAATAGGAAAACTTTTCTTCAATGTGATTTTTATTAAACTAGTACCAGATACCCAAAATTTAGGACTAAACGCTTTGTATAATTAAAATAATTAAATGGGAATCTGAAACTTGTACCATTTTGGTTTATTATTTTCAATAATAATGAACCTTTGGAATCGACCAAGAAAAATTTTTTTTTAACCCGCCCTCAAAATATGTTGGTTTACGTTTCAAGGTACGTAGAATCCAAAAATCGAATAAAAATGTGGCCGTCCGTCCGCCGTACGCGGCACTTTCCCCATGGACTGCTTTTGACAAAAATTTGGTATGGGGGCTCTCCAAATGGAGCGTAGTTGTGCCCCGAAGATTTTTGTTGATGTAGGTCACTTCTTAGGGTTGAAATTTTGAAAAAGCACTTACTCAAAAAAATTGTATATAAAGATATTGTTTTTCCATCAATTTAAGATAGTATTCAGTTTTTAGAGACCACGCGGAGCCTTACAGGACAAATCGTTCGCTCCTACGAGAATTTAAGGTTTGGACGTATGATAAATCAGAAACACGAGTGTGAATCGCAAAAGAGGCCTAATCTCCGTTCAAATTTTAGCTGACCGAAATGCGATCGATGTTTTTCTTCATGTTGGATGGTTGGTGGCTTTGCAGACGAGTGATCAATTTAGAAAAATAATATACCATTGTGTAATACTAGGGTAGTTCGGAAAGTAAAAGTACTCGATTTTTCCAGATTTTGCAAAAATTTTATTAAAAAAAAAAATAATAACAGGGTATTACAGGCATACATCTAAGTTATTTTTCCACGTAATCGCCTTCTCGATCAATACACTTTTGCGACCGTGAAATGAGCTTTGTAATCCCCTCGTCATAAAAACTTCCCGCCACCTCCTTGCTCCAGTTTGTGACAGCTTTTTGAACCTCCTGGTCGGTTGAAAAATGTTTCCCACCAAGGTGCATCTTCAGAGAAGTGAACAGATGGTAATCAGAAGGCGCCAAGTCGGGGGAGTAAGGGGGGTGGTCTAAAATGTCCCAACCGAAGGGGTCCAAAAGAGCCTTGGTGAGGTTCGCCGTGTGCGGTCGCGCATTGTCATGCAAAAAACAGACTCCCTTCGTCAGCATCCCTCTTCGTTTGTTCTGAATTGCCCTTCTGAGTTTCTTCAAGGCTTCACAGTATCGTTCCGCATTAATGGTTTCTCCATGTGGCAAATATTCGATCAAAATGATGCCTTTTCGGTCCCTAAAAACCGAAGCCATGATTTTTTTCGCCGAAATTTGGGTTTTGAATTTTTTTTTCGATGGTGAGGTGGTATGGCGCCACTGTTGGGATAGTCTTTTTGTCTCAGGACTGTAATGAGCTACCCAAGTTTCACCGCCTGTCACGATGGAGTCCAGAAATGCCTCACCTTCCACTTCAAATCTCTCCAAAATGGCTTTGGAGCTGGCGATCCGCTTCAATTTGTGATCCTCAGTAAGCTGTTTCGGCACCCACCGTGCAGACAATTTTCGAAATCCTAGTGTTTCAGTGATCGTCTCGTACAGTAGGGTTCTTGAGGGAGCTTCGTAATTTGCAGCGTTTTGATTTTGGAGAACATTTTTTTTACCTTGGAAAATAAAAACATTGCTTCCGCTACTTTGGCAGACTCGGAATCAATAAATGTGTGAGATGAAACAGAATGAGTCAAAACTTTGAATCGAAATTGTAACATTGAACGTAGCAGAGTTGAATTACGAGTAACGGACATCAATCAAACCTATTGTAGTGAAGTATTTATCATGTCTAAAAATGATGATTTCTTTCTGTTTCAGGTACGATTGAATCATCTCGTCCTTCACTCTGAAGTACCTAATTAGTTGAAAGGTTGGTCCTTCCTAGTAAGTCTAGAATGTAAACCAATAGGGTCGCTTTAATATTTTAGTGCGTACTTCTAGTTTCTCCATGGAGGTTATCATTCAATATTATCACATTTCAAATTGAATCAAATTGAGAAAACGTGCAATTACTCGTACTTTGTACTCCCAGGGCATTGAAGTACCTCAAGGAGAGAATAGTTACCAGCAAGTGGTAATTACCTATCCCGCGAATAATGAATTTAAGTGTACAACATTTTCGTTTCATTCTGCTAAAAATTGGCGAAAGGCACAACATGGATTTCTTTGAATGTGCGGCTGTCCTTGAAATGTCATGAAATTATCTCGTTCTGGAGAAATATTAATTTGTCTGAGTGGCACACCTGTCAAGTCAGAGAGTTCTCCTTCGCTCTGCTCTCTTGGCCTCGTATCTGTGCCCCACTCTCAGGAACTTTTAAATAAGTGCCTTATTTGCTAATAATTTGCAAGTCAATGATGAATTTCACCGAATTCTGTTTGCATTTTTCCTGAATAGTTAATGGTGTCGGATAAATGAAAATCGGGCTGATTTCGGAAAATAAGTCTCCTGTTATTTTTGGGAGACAATCAAAATTTTTAATTTCAAAACTAACCGGGAAAACGGACGTGAAGCGGGAACGCTCGCTGATTGGCTGTTCGGATCGCCGTCTCCTCCCAGTGTTGCCCATTGGGACGACGAAATCGTGTTTTCTAAGAGGAAAGTTATCAAACAAAAACAGAGGAAACCTAATTTTCCCCACCTAGCTTTTTCTATTTTTTTCTTCAGTTTTTCGATTTCGAACTTTACTGTTTCGTGAAATTTTGCATCTGGGGACTATAGATTTCTCGATCCCAGCGCTTCAAGCGGCCGTAAATGAACTATTCCAGGATGACGTCATTTTCCCGGTTTTTTTTATACATTCGTATTTTCTACACTGTTTTGTTATTCGTAAATTAGAAAGTTCGGGCTGAAAGTTTGCATTAAGAGGTTTTTCGAGGTGCTGAATCCGATTTTGGGGTCAAAAATAGGAAATTCCGACATGGTGAAATTCCTCATTTTCTCCGTCGTAGTACTTAATTATTCGTAATTAAAAAGAAAGTGGATGTTTTCCCTCAACATAAGAAATCGCTGCTTATCTTTCCCATACAAATTTTCTCCGCAGCTTCATCGAAATCTACAATTTTATGAAGGTAATCTGTTAATCAATTTTATACCAACATCTGGTTCCCCTTAGATATCGTTACCTTTTTAAAACGCAATTTTTCTAACTCGAAATAGTATATTATTAAAATCAAACCATAAAATAAATACAGTCCACTTCAACATTCATCATTAAATGATGGACCAAATTTTGGTCCAGTCGAGCGAATTAATTAATTCGCACATTTACGCTCGCTTGCTCGCACGCTCGCAAAAAAAAAAAAACCTTTGTCATAAATTAATTTCAATTTTTGACATACCAATTTGAATTTTTGGCAACTCATTTTGAACTTTCAGAAAATCCATTACGTTTCGACAACTACTGGAGTCCTTGTCCACCTTCATTCCTTCTACAATGTTCAATAAAATGTTTTTTCTCTCTTCAGCAGAAAAGATTGGTAACCATTTTAAAAATAGATCGCACGAAGTTTATTCTTGTTTATTGACATTTTCATGTCTTCGCTTTGGCACATAAACTGAAAAATCGTCACGAAAACTTGCTCACGCGATACCAATAAATGAAATAGACTCACTGTGTTGCGTAGAGAACAGTCAACTGTTTTCTTATTTTAATGCTTGGGTACATGAAAATGTCCCAATGTGTTGCAGACTCGTATGCAGGCATTTATAATTACCAACCATTTTCAAGAATTTCTTGAAACTTAGTAGGTAGTATAGACTTAGTAGTTTAATGAATTTCCTAATATAATTGGTAAAATTGAACTGACTCTGAATTTAACTAAGAATTTACTCCTTTCTTAAGAATCCGGTCGTCCAAGAACCTCTCAGGAGGACCCAGACAACTCTGTAGTGGAGCATTTCCCTAATGTGAACCTAGAAGAAGTGAATATGGTTAGTGTACTCCTACCTCAGCTTCCACACCATCATCTTCCGACTTCTTTGTTACGTGTTTTCAATGGTAATCTATCACTATTGTTAGATAGAATTATTGAAGTAAAGTTCGGTCGATTGTTATTCAGTCAACTAGACGACTTGTTGTCTGTCTTTCTTTAGATAATTGGCTGGTATAATTTCTTTTCTGAGAGTTGGTGTGGCACCACTGCCAATAAATCCTGTTTTCCATCGAAAACAAGTGGCAGACAGATACCTACTAGGTTCCCCAAGTCCCTCCTACACAATATTCACGGTAATAAATTAAATTGTTTTGTCTCGATCCTTATATTAATTCGTATAATTATTTAACTGATCGTAGTGTACACAGTCATATTCTTTATTTCTGTGGTGTGATTGTTGGGTTGGGGGAGGAGTGTTGACTGTTGAGTCATCAAAAAATAACTTCCCTCGACCGGGGATCGATCTCCTATCATTCCGATTCTGAATCAGAGCTCCTACCACATGAGCTAAGGAAGCGAATGGACAGAAATGCGAAGTGGTCGCTGATCACAACATCTCTCCCCCCCCCCCCACGTTAGGAAATCTTAGGTACTCCGTTATCTAGTCAGGGAGGTTAGCTTTGGCCGGCGTTTGTTATTGTTCCCTATTGACGTGGCGGGGGATCTGCTGACCTCAACGTTTGTCGTTATAGGCGGTGGCTCGACTCGTGTCTTGAGAGGGAGTTGTTCTGATGACCTAATCTTGATGAATTATTGTTTCTCTGAGAAATGCTGAGGAGACCATTCGGGTCCGGTACGACTGCGCCATACTGTTGAGTCATCAAAAATTAACTTCCCTCTGATCGATCTCCTATCATTCCGATTCTGAATCAGAGCTCCTACCACATGAGCTAAGGAAGCGAATGGACAGAAATGCGAAGTGGTCGCTGATCACAACAAGTGGTTTGTCATCATGTGTTTGTCACCTGATAATGATTCCTGCGGTGGGACATCTGCCCAAATTCCGAGTGCTCCAACAGTTGATTAGGCGGTTCTGAACGCTCATTCTCAATATTTGTTCAATCAAATGCAGAACCTTTATGAACTTTCCAAGAAACTCAATACGGATTCGAATATGAGTCATTTCCAAGCTCGTTTCACTTGCATTTCTCAGACTCGAGCAGAATTTTCAACAGTTCAATCCGAGCCACTTGATTCGTTCGACACAACTTTGTTCCATGAGGGATGGATTGAACAATGCAAGGACGAACCGATGTATCGTATTAGTCCATCAGGAAACTAACCGACGGACGCTCATTACAGGGACACTGGTGATCACTGGTACAGTTACCCGCCGCAAAAAGTAACTTTCCGAAGTAAATAAAACCCTGGATTGTGAAGGAGAAATGGAATACATTCTGGGGTCATTGAGAGATAGAGAGTGGGAATGCGAGAGATAGCATTTAGTACTAAATAATGAAGGCGAGCGGCACCTTTGTGTCTGATATCTGCCTCGCCCAGGAGCTCCCTCGTGAAAAGCAGAACTTTCAACGGTGAGATCCATATCTCTTCTAAGTGCTCCACGACGACCCCCCCCCCCCCCCCGACCATTCAGTGGTTCTAAACTTCCCCCCACAGAGTAGCTTCAAATATAAGGTAGCCCCACCAAGCCTCCCAGATAGCCCCCAACAACCACAATTACCCCACTTATTCACTCTTATCGTCGAACGACCTGCGACCGTTTTCTAATTCAATTTTGATAGCCATCAATTCTTGCTTTCGAATACCTCTGCGATACACCTCCCATATCGGGGAGCCAGTGCATCACGTTGCGACAGTTTTATTGAATTAGGGACTTTTAATAGAAATATCCATCAAGAGGAAGAATCGAAAGATTCGAATCTCAGCATCAATAAATCATTCAGAGCTTCGCAATTTTTTGGAGTAGACGTTGCAACAGTCTTCGTGATATTTTTAAGGTGGACCAAACAACTGGACGACAATTTCACCGCGTTATTCATAATCTTTTTACTTTTGGTCATCTACATCAACTTCCCGTAGTCATCAAATAACCACCAAATTGTTCATCTACATTCAAGTTAGTTCAAATATCGTAGTGCAAACTGACTTCTTCTAAAATTGACCGAGTACTAGGAGTTGTATCCCAGCTTACGTCGGGTGATTTGATACTCTCAAGAGCCTTCGATTTGAATCTTGATTGCTGGACGGTAGGTTATTAGTTACCAGACTGCCTGCAGTTGATAGTAAATAATTATTTTTTAATAATAAGACCTTCGTTGGGTCCTCTTATAGGCTTTTAAATCTTCAAAATTGCTGAACCAGAACTCAAACCACTTCCCGTACAGCTCAAAAGAGTTCCTGCTGTACGCAACTCTAGTTACAGGCTACAGGAACAAGTTATCTATAGACTGATCAGCACTACTTACCGATTTACTACTAACTGGTTTTCTATAAAAGAATGAAAGAAAAAGAAGAGAGATCCCATTAAGAGCCTGTTCGTTGCGATGGAAAATAATTTTTCGGATTTCCCTAGATTGAGTAGGTAGCTCTCTCTAGATGTCGCTCACTAGAAAAAAGTGTTTTTTTCAATTTTAAATAGATTTTTATTTTTATAATAATTATAAATTCAATTCATTCAATTATTTCAATAATTTCATTCAATTCATTTCAATTATTAACTCTGCTGGATCAAATGTTTGCCTGTAGGAGTGTTGGAAAATTTCCAACTATTTCCAATGGAAATAGGTAGTTAGTTACCTTACCACACACACACACATATATGTAGGTGTCCAAGTAACTACGCTCCCCCCACTTATTTTCTCTAATAGTGTAAGAAGAAAAATGGGACAAACGCTATTCTTCATAATTTTTTGTGTAGAATTCAAAAATGACAATTGCGCAATCGGGCTCAACCATGACAAACTTTGTATTTTCAAATGGGAACCCCCATTTTTCATGGCGAATTCGAATTCTACGTCAAATTTTGTGGACTTTTTAATTCGACAAATTTTTTATTTATTGCGCGCAACCTGCTCAGCGAGCGCTCAAAGATGCGCAACCCAGGGATTGCGCCATAGTTGAGATGAAGGTAAACCTCAAGTGTGGCTGTTATGTCGGCGTGTCGTCGTGTGAAGGCGATGGTCTTCACGTCGGCTTGTCGATTTCTATTGATCCCTTTTCAACGAAGGTGAAGGATGGGACAACATTTTCTGCCCGGCGCGTTTCTGCCTACCGCATGCAGGAGTGCTTAAGGTCGGCTTTCCTACATGCGTCTGGCCGAAGCGGCTGCGGCGCGCGATCACATTGAGCCGCAGAGCTTGCGGCTGCCGCAGGGGGGTATCTTTCCTACACGCATCTGGACGCAACGGCCATGCGGCTCAAGCATTCAGTAGTGTTCAGAATGTCAAGAAAGAAGGGTCTGTTGGCTTGGTGGATTGTGGAAGAGGAGGAAAGGGTGATTATGGGAGGAATGAGGAGAGAAGAAGATAGTTTGTTTGGATTGCGACGTTCGGAAGGGGCTTTTCATGTTTTGGTAAAAGATCATTTGAATAGTGATGAAGTGAAGTTCCGGAACTTCTTCCGGCTAAATTTCAGCCAATTCAACTTCGTAGCTTCACTCGTCGAAGAAGAACTAACAAAACCCGGCAGTACAAAATTCTATAAGAATCCATCGCATCTTTCCCAAATTTATCAATTTAGAGGCGTCTTAAAGTTGGTTCATTGTTACCTATTGTTACATCATCCAGAGCACGTCTCCAATACTAATGAATGTAGGAGCCTGAATTGGTATCAATTTGACTCAGTGTTGGAAATTCTATAAGAATCCATCCATCCATTACGTACGATGCGGGTTTGCATATCCCGGCCGCAGCTAGGCACTGGTCCCTTGAGCAGTCCAGCCGCAGACGCGCTCCACCAGCCACAGACGCAGCGGCTCAGCCGCATGTAGGAAAGAGGCCACATATGAAATACATTGAAGGAGTCAATGCGGCTGAACGCGAGCCGCAGCCGCAGCGGCGAGACGCATGTAGGAAAGCCGGGCTTTAGAACTTCAGCTCAGCCGCGATCCTCGGCGCGACTGCTTGCCGACCAGAGGGAGATGGTACACATTTACCTAGGTCCTAGTTAGGGAACACAACTCCTAGGCGAAATGGGAGTTGAAGCCGGCGTGATGAGGTAATAATAATAAGGTAATAGGTAAATGTACCACCTCCCTCCGGTCGGCGAGCAGTTGCGCCGAGGATCGCGGCTGAGCTGAAGTTCTAAGCACTCCTGCATGCGGTAGGCAGAAACGCGCCGGGCAGAAAATGTTGTCCCATCCTTCACCTTCGTTGAGTAGGGACCAATAGAAATCGACAAGCCGACGTGAAGACCATCGCCTTCACACGACGACACGCCGACATAACAGCCACACTTGAGGTTTACCTTCATCCCAACTATGGCGCAATCCCTGGGTTGCGCATCTTTGAGCGCTCGCTGAGCGGGTTGCGCGCATTATAAATAAAAAAGTTGACGAAGTGAAAAGTTCACAAATTTTGACGTAGAATTCGAATCTGCCATGAAAAATTGGGGTTCCCATTTGATAAAACAAAGTTGGTCATAGTTGCGCCCGATTGCACAATTCCGCGCTGCGCAATTTTGTCATTTTTGAATTCCACGCAAAAAGTTATGAAGAATAGCGTTTATCCCATTTTTTTCTCACACAATTAGAGAAAATAAGTGGGGGGAGCGTAGTTACTTGGACACCCTGTATATGTATATTGATATATCGATATGTGAAATATTATATTATTATATTATTATATATATTGGAATAATTATGTACTTCAATGCGTACCTATCTGAATTTGCTGTGATTATTATTTTCCTTTTTTGGTGGTTTACTAACTGACGTAAGTTTCGAGGTCGATCAGTTTTTTTGTGGAAAATGTTTTAGAAATTATTTTTTGACTGCTTCTTTGGCAGCACGGTCAGCTTTTTTGTTGCCTAGGTATCATACCAATGTGTCTCGGCAACCAGCAAAATATTTTTGATTTCCCATTCGTATTTAGATGGTGCACTCTAGTGAGTACATCAAATAATATGGGGTAGGTATGCTAGTCGCATACTAATCAATTTGCTCTGCCAGAAGTAGGCCAAGTCTCCGTCAGGAATCAGCTGATCAGACGCGACAACTTTTCGGAGAAACTTCTGAGGAGATTGACGTTTTCCTCCAGAATTCGAGAAGTTTGACAGATCACGCGAGGCGGTCGATCGCCGGTGAACGAACTGTTTTATTCCCTCCCGAGGATGTTAATGCGAGAGTGAAGGTAGGACGTGAAGGAGTCCTTTTCGTGCCGCCCCGAAACATTTATGAAATTTCCCTCATGCAATATTTATGGGGGGTTTGAAGACAACGCGGAGATCGTCTGGCAGATGGGAGTTGCTTCTTCGCTCGAGAGCCAACGAATCCGGTTACGTATGAATGAATGATGCTTCCAACTTATCTACCGACCTTTCTTACAGCCTGGTGGATGAATAGAACATCAACTGGCAGCGAAATATGTGATATTGCTGCGTAGAATTCGGTAGAAACGGGAAAAATTACGGCGTCGATTCGGTGAGCACTCCGTCCCTTAAAATGGTTAGTGAGCGATTTTTCAGAGATTAAACTTGAGCAATTTCTGAAGATTTATGACAGCTTTTTGCGAAGTATTTTAAATCGGCATTTTCAATTTCATCTGCTACCGTCCACACCGGACTGAAGTTAGAAACATTCCTAAGCTCATTCCTCCTAGTTCAGCTCATCTCACCTCAAACGCTCATCTTCTATAACCCTTGGAGAGACTAGTAGATCGTCATTGCCATAATTACTAGCTCACAGTTGGTGGAGGAAAGTGATAATAAACACCCTCATCCTAAACGATTGATTTTTGGACGAATCGATTGACTCCCCTGAAAAGTTCACCAAAATACGACAATAACTTCGTATAGTTATGTCCGTTACAAGGATTTCATGACAGACACGAACCAAAATTTTTCAGTAAGGTCTGAAACGTTAAACACGACTGGAAATTTCGATTTTGGAGACCTTTTTTTTTCAACCTTGAAAAGTGAAAAAAAAAAGGCTTCCGCTGCTTTGGTAGACTCGGAAGCAAAATACGATTGACTCGTCCAAAACGAGATGGCCTCAGCTGATGGATTTGTGGGAAGATCCGCAAGATGATATTGATGGCTGATATTTTACCAGTATGATGTTATGCTGTGTGTGGTGTTATTACTTTTTAACGTGTTGATAATTACTTGGACGTAGGGTTGTGTCGGTCTAGGTATTTCCCTGGAACGGTTCCAACGGTTACAGTGACAAAGATGTAACCCTTCCAAATTACCGGTACAATTCAATTAACGATACAGGTGGTCAAATCCCACTCTTATGACATGGATGAAGCAGGCAGTCAAATCCCTATCGTCCTTCTTCCATGCTTATGATCTCAACTTGCAATACAATAGCATCATTTTCCTTGAAAATTCGCTAAAAGGAAGGAATTTGAACAAGTGTTACAAAAGAGACAATTTATTATAAACGATAGTGACCAAACTATTCACGGATAGAATACTGACGTTGCAATTTAAGAACTTAACATGACAATAATAAATTAATAATACTGGAGACAACTTCCATGCTAACCAGTCCAGAAGATCACTTCCCGCTCAAGAGCCATTCCATGATATTCTCAGTCCATGGAAGTAGTAAGGGCGCTTCCAGGTACAACATGGAACAGCACTAAGAACAAGATCCATGCTTCCCGGTCCAAAACCCTTCCCGGTCCAAAACCCTTCCCGGTCCAGAGCCATTCTCCATGATATCTCGGTTCGGTTCCATCCTTACCGGTCCAAACATGGACCTAGTATCCCTAGGATACTAGGTCCATGGGTCCGAATGATCTCTTCCCGGTCCAGAGCCATATCTTATCGGTCCGTGGAACTGGACTGGTAAGGGTCGAGTTTTTGTCACTGTGTGGAACCGTTCCAAGTTGATACTCGGTTCCACAGTCCCAGTACAGCTGTACCGACACACCTCCACTTGGACGATCGATAGCAATGGTTTCGGCAGTTGAGGCGTTTCCCAGGCTGATATGCTAAGAAAAGAACTGGAGCTTTGTCAACAGAGAGATGCAAGCAATGCGCTGATGTTTTACGCGCGAGTTCGGATGCACCGCGATGAAAAAAAAAAACACGTTCTGCAGACTGGGAGAAAAAGGGCGATTCGATAGGAGTTGTTTTAGATCCGAATGGAGGTGGCGTCAGATGATGACTGCTGGGAGAGAAATTGTATGGGATCAAAATCATATTTGTCCAAGTTTGAAGGTCCTCATGTAGGATATTCAACCTAATAATGCCTAACGTCCTGAGGCCTGAATAAGTCCTAACGTCCTGAGTAAGTAGTGATCCCTACCTACTACCAATTGAAAGAATATAAACAAACAGGATGCAATTTTATGATAAGTGAACCAAAAGTTTCGACTCTCAACTATCCAAATTTCTAGCTCCAAGAATACATACTCCCCTACTTTGAGGGCAGCAAGAATTTCCTTCTGAGGAGTTGTTTCTGAAAACACTTCTCCCTGTTTCCTTCTCGAAAATGCTGAATTCCAGTCACGGAGAAATCACCAAGTTTCATCAAGCAGAACAGAAGTGGGGAAGTGGGGCGTCGAAGATCCCAATCATCCGAGGCCGAAACACAAAATCGCATTAAAAGTCTTCCCCGAGAAGAAACTGAAAGAAATTGCGGTAATTCTTCTTCAACGCCGGATTCGGCTTTATAAGGGTCAAGGCGTAATCATTCACTAATCTCATCAGAAAGCTCTGCCTTCTAAAAACGAACAAATTGTGATTCATCTTTCTTTTTTTTTTAAAAAAAAAGGTCTAATTTTAAAGTTTGCAATCAGACCTTTAATTTATTTGAATAGAGACAAATGGTCCGTCAGCAACTCAGTCGGAAGTTACGGGGGAAGTAACATGAATAATAACCAATCTTCCCGGAATCATGTTTTTCAAATATTTTCACTCATTTTCGACACCTTGAACAAAGCAAAATGAAATCCTTTGGGAACGGGACCACCGAGGACACTGGTGGAACATATTTCAAAAAAATCAGGGAGGTAGATATCAAAATAAAAAACTGTTCTGTACTCCTGCTGTAGTCATATTGTAGGTATGTGTGGAAGAGGAAGCAGAAAGAGCCCAGTTTTTCTTGTTTATCTTTTCTTTAATCAGAAGAGCGCTTTCGGGGCAAGCTATGACTCCATTTTCAAGCCTGAAATAAATGAAATTATCTGAAGACAACAATAGAATCACAATTGAGTAGGATCCTAATAGGATCGCGGTTGCTAATACTAATCAATCAACAAATATTGTTGAAGTTCGTTTACTAATTATGACTCTCCATCAATTGAAAAATATTGACAAATAAGCACTCGAGTAAAGAATCACACAAAGAAACCCTTCACCGCTTAACACACCCTCTTACGAACGAAAATCAAAACTATGGAAACAAATGACGGTGTCCGAGAACCGAACGGACGCTCGTGCGATGGGGGAGAACAGACGGATGGTTCGATAGCCCAGACGAATTAGAGAAAATAGGAGAAATAATTCATAGTAAAGAAATTTCTTCACCAGGCTCTTCCTTCATACGTGGTAAATCATACCTCAAAAGTCCCCTAGAGTGGTGGGTGAGCTCGAGGAGGGGGAGGGAGGGTAAATTTTCGCCTAATTTTTTCGACTTTTATTCGGTTTTTTGCATATACCTCTAAAAGTTAGCCTTCTAGCGGATTTACTATTACCAGTATTAAAGTACATGAAATTTCCCACAATTTGCATTACTGACTTGAGTCTCTACGATTACGCCTTCTGCAGCTAGAGCTCATTGAAAAGTAGGTATCATTTTAAAAAATCACCAAAACCGTCTTTTGAACGGTCTCTTTTCATTCGGAAATGCAAATTGTAGGAAATTTCATGTACTTTAGTTCTGGTAATAGTGAAAAATCCGCTAGAACGCTTACTTTTAGAGGTATATGCAAAAAACCTTAAAAAAAGTCGAAAATATAGGAGAAAATTCACCCCCTCCTCGAGCTCACCCCCCACCATAGGGGATTTTTGAGGTATGATTAACCAAGTGTAAAGGAAGACTCTGGTGAAGGAATTTCTTTACTATGAATTGAATCGATGAGAACAAAAGCAGTACAAGTCCATTTTTGACGATTGTTGAAAAATGGCTTTTTATAGGTTGTAACTAGTAGAACTACGCATTGAGCACAAGAGCAGTATGCTAACCACACTCGAA
Source organism: Apolygus lucorum (assembly GCA_009739505.2). NCBI lineage: Eukaryota > Metazoa > Arthropoda > Insecta > Hemiptera > Miridae > Apolygus > Apolygus lucorum. The sequence goes on from CM019183.2 coordinate 15,971,027, forward strand.
AGTATAATATCTGATAAATTGATCAACCCTTAAACACACTGAGAGTGATTCATACAAGAACCAAACCTTTGACACCTGATATCTCGATAAGCTGATTGGGGACATGTACTGTTGTCATTCTCATCGATTCAATTATTTCTCCTATTTGCCGATTTTTGATCTAATTCGCCTGGGCTATGACTTTTGAACTCGAACACACAGTTCGTACGAACCCCGCATGGACGTTCGAGACCACTCACAGAAGATGGGATGCGTCCTAGAATTGGTCTAGGAACAAAAAACGCTCCGCATTCGGAAGAACGAACTTGCGATTTATTGAGATTTCTTGCCTTTGCTGTTCGGGTTTTTAACATTTTTCCTGTAAAATTTCGAGTGACAATGCATTTCGAAGAGGAGTTGATCAACGATGTGAGATTAAATAATATATTGTGGGATAAAAGTTGCGAGGGATACCAAAATCGGGTGAAACAGATCAAGCATGGGAGACTTCAGCGGAGAAATTAAAAAAACCAAGTAGTAAGTAAAACAATATTATATTCATCTTCTAGTACGTAATCATATCCATAATGTTGTTTAAGTTTATTACTTTAAATAATTGTATATTTTACTTTAATTTTATAAACATAAATAAATAAATAATAAAAGTTTAAACGATAAATAAATACATTCAAGTTAAATTTTTATGAACATTTATGTTTAATTTTAAAATAAATATTTGTATGTATGTGATGTGTGTATGTTAAGAATATTAATGTTGAATATTGAGTTTGGAATGTTGAGATAGTTCTCTTCTGTTGAACTGTAGAGAACTTAGATATTTCCGGAGATTGCTAATATCCGTGGTTATGTACAACGCACGGGTAACCGACTGGTGAGCAGAGCGGCTTTATTTATTTTAGAGGACATTTTTTTTTATCAATCTTTAAAAGTGAAAACAATGTTTCCGCTAGCTTGGTAGACTCGGAAGCAAAATACGAACGAAATGCAAAAAAAACCTCTTTCCTCCCAAAACTGTATCATCCACCCCGTTTCTCCTCTTTCCCGTTTTCCTGTTACATAAACATTTCGTTAGACCTTCCGTTTGTTTTATAGCAATATAATTTCCATCTGGGGCATGATGGGGGGTGGGGGTGGAAGACAATGGACATCATTACCATCTAAATTGCTGGGAGGGAAAGCTTTCCGTTTTGATCGGATTAATTCGGCGAAGGAATTTCCGAAATTGAGGATCGTACGCTGGAGGGGGGGTTGTTACGTCAAGTGTTCACAATCCGTTCGAATTCATCTTCTGGGGGCGAGAGAATCCTGTTCGACTGGCAGATGAGAGGATTTGTATTCGCGGATTATTCCCCAGGCGATCCTCTCCTGGGAATTTTGGCCACGAAATGCTAAAAGAGTGGGTACTTGAACATAAATATATCCTGCGGGGAGTTCGATGAGGGAGTCAGAAAACCCGTATATTTTATGTGGTAATGAAAGTAGATTTGATTCTAAGACTTTTGACTTTCACCTCATTTTCTTACGAAGAGTAATTTTTATTCTATGGTTGAAATTGCGTGCACCGATGACGTCATTGGACCCCTCCTGGCCAAATGTGACGTCACCAGTGATACTTCAACCAATCATGGAATAAAAACTTCTCAACGTAGGTAAATATTTTGATATATTTCTTCGATCATTTTCAAATATTTCTGCAAAGTCAGGTGGGAAGTAAAGAATTTGCAACTAATAATTTATTTGCAACAAATTCGAAATAAATACTGTCCTATGACTCATAATCCTGACCTCAATAATCGTTTTGTTTCTGTTGTTTGTTGAGTTGTTCTCTTCGTACTGATAAGAAAGTCGTCACGAGAAAAACATCTACGAACAGAGTTCGACTGAGGGACCATGAAATGGTCATATTGCGACTGAAAACTTCCTTAGTAATGCAGGGTTTTCTTCGAAAAAAAAAAAAATTAATGTGCTCAAAAGCCCACGTTTTTTTCATAAAACTAAATTTTCTCAAAAACGCTCCCTCAAAATATTGAAAACAAACTATACCATTGGAAGGTTGGGATCCTAGGCTATTTTTCCCTTCGAGTGCTCGACCATAGTGCTATTAAATAGCACTAATAAATGTCTGATAAATGCACTGATAAATTTTATCAAAGATAAACAATAAGCCTAAAAAACTACGGACGGCAGACCTAGGTTTCTACAGCTAAAATTCATTCAACTCCAAACGCGTCGCAAGGTTTTGAATTTCCTCGCACTTACGTCAGCAGCCATAGCGAATCTATTTTTACCAGCTTTTATTTAGTTTCACCTGTCCCGTTGTCTGTCGATCTGTAATCAAATCTTGCAAGTCAAATTTGATCCACTTCTCGGTTTCCGATAGAGCTGAAATTTTGCATGCATGTATAAATCGGATGACAATGACAATATTATTCACTTTCAAAGGACCATCTCCCAATTCATAGGCGACCATCCTCCATTTTATAATGGACATGTATGTCCTTGGAAGTATACTTCCATTCGTAGGAGACCGCCTTCCAATTCATAAAGGGCATCCTTCAACTCATAGGTTACCATCTTCCTATTCATAAGCTTTTAGTAGTTGATTAAAAATTGAAGAAAAAAAAAATTTTAATAACAAGCTTTTATTTTTTTGTTGATAGAATGAACTAAAAGTTCAAAATAAATTACCTTTAATAAGAAATATACCATTTTATAAAGACAGCACTATCACAGTCCCAATTTTATAAATAGAAGCGTGTTACATTGTGATAGCAAGAGGAAAAAGGCACTGTGACAAAGTTTTATCTTTATAAAGTGTTATATTTCTTATTAGAGGTAATATTTTTAGCTTTTCAGTTCATGTTATCAACAAAAATAGAAGCTTGTTTTAAAAAAAGGTTTTTTTTAATTTAATTTTTTTCCAACCTCTTTATTCATATCGTGACGTGACGCTTGTAACGTTCAGAAAACAAATGGAAACGTCCTGTTCATCAATATTAAATGATAAAAAATGTAAATCGCCTGTTTTGTTACCTACACGAATGGCTTTAAAAATTGCGTTTCCCCCTTCACACATTTAGAGGTCCTTCAACCGGTATCCTCATATTTGAGTTTTTCTTGTAAACTTTGGCAGTCACGAACATTTTAGTGATACCAGGTCGAAAACACGTACGGTTATAGGAAATTATTATTGATTGCAAATTAGTTGTAGACTTGACCTTGAAGTATGGTCCACCTAAACGGTTGACACCCTGTATACATACTTGACATTGATTGTACCATAGTAGTAATAGTTTCTAAAATTCTTCCGTAGGAAACATTGATCTTCCTAAGCTGATGAAGGTGCCAGAGTTCCTCCGTAACGTATTCATGTGTTTCTGTCTGATTGCGACCATTCAATTGAAAAACTTGATTGACAAAAGTCTGCATGGTTGTGTGGGCAGTTTTATGTAGCATAACGTCTCTTCTCGTCGGTACAAAAATTTAAGAAGCTATGAATGAAACAAGATATTGAGATGGAGGCTTTCTTTTTACTTTGTTTTTCATACATTGCAAGTGCGGTACTCATACGCTCAAGTATGCTGTAGAAGGTTCCTACACTTAACCCATTTCGCGCCAAGGGTGGAAATAACACAGAAGTGAGAGGAGGAGGATGAACTCTTTTACAAGATGGCGGCCAAAATAAGGCATAATTTTCTCATCAATTGAGAGCGAAAATTTTACATTTTAATGGGATTTAAGAGGCCTCAGTCTTCCAAATCGATGTGGCTTATCCAATTCATTGTTGTTGGTAAAATGCGAAACTCTATTTCAAGGACCGGAATCCGTTTCGACTCGTGGCCCAGAACGCTCAATTGCTCAGGATCGAATTTGAGTCACCATAATCATGCTTTCGACCAAAAGGCCTCTTTTTTAAAAAAAAATCATAGGTCGCATCGAGCTCCCGAATGTCGAAGATTTTTTTTTGACGAGTAGAGGAACAGCGTGAACGCGAAAAAATTCTACGAAGATTTTCCACTATTTTCAATATCTAAAAAAAGTCGATGCGAGAACGCATCAGTGGCCGGAAATGGGTTAAGATTGGCAGCCTGTCGTGCTTTCGAGACGGTGTTACGGGGAAAATCCCAGAAACATGACCTACCCAAGCTAGTTCAGTGGCGAGAACAATGGGCGGGGCTGACAAGGTTGGGTTCCGTTCGAAGAGTTAATTTAATTTTGTAGAGAGTAGAAATATCGGAAAATTGGGCGCCACTCCTCAAAAAAATTAATTAGCACTATCTACCTATTCAGTTGAGGAGGAACTGAAAGGGAATCGCAGGTTTTTGAAGAAAACGAGGTAAGTATGGGTACGGAATCTATATTCGGTAAAAAGGTACATGAGGAAGGGGTAACCTGGTAATCGTCACTCTACTACTCCTTGGCCCTTGCCTAAACTTACCAACTAGTCCTAATTTCCTAAAAGTACCTATTAGTCTATCAACTAATTAAAACTACGTGGCCGCAGGAGAGAAGACAGATGATGATCCAGTTCCCAGATTGTTTTTATCGTCAGGCAAAAATGGCAATTTCGTAGGTCTACCCAGAAGTATAGAAGAGTAGAATAAGAAAAGAAAAAGAAAAGATCCCTGTAAGAGGACAAATAGAACAGATTTAGAAAAAAAGGAACAGACTCACTTTAGTCGAAGCATGTAAGGAAAGTAGGCAGATTTATGATAGCATCCAGGTAAGTAGCAGGTAAACAGTAGGCATCTCACCATTCATAGGATCTTTCACAAAATTCCAAAATTCCAGCAGCGTCAATATCAAAAAGGAAACCTCTTCCAATAATACGTATGGAGAGAAAATAACCTGTTGGAAATCATTCCAAAAGAAAATAATAGAAAACTCGTCTAGGAGTAGATACTAAGAAAAAAATAAGTACAAGTAGCATGTGGTTGACATTATTGCATGAAATAATTAAATTTAGTTAGGTAGGTACCAATTCAAATTTTAGGATACTTGATGTAGGGATAGAATCCTCTCAAATAAATATCAAATCCAAATTGATCAAATACAATGAAATGGAACTTCTTAATCAATTAGGTACTTAATTGGCACAGAAAAATTTATAGGTAGTCTGGAAAAGGGCGTCAGAGCACAAAGCGAAAATGTGACCTACTTAGGCCATAGTGGTTCTAAAAATAAAACGGGAAAAAAACCACATGTACATGTACTTGAGACTATGAAAGAAAGTACTTCAAAAATTATATATCTAGTATAATACGTATACATACGTTTTTCAATGAACCCAGAGGTTGAATAATATATGAGAATTTCAAATCGGGTTTGCCGAATATCTCAAAAATAGTATACCACGAGAAGAAAACCTGCAGTGCAGTGCCGTGGATTGGCCTCTCAAGGAGCCTACACTTCGACTAATTATTAGACGATTACCAGGAAGAGATGTACCGAGATGGGAGAAGGAAGTGGGGAACAGTTGGCCGGCGAGTGGCTTATCGGACTGCCGATTAAGAGAACAGAGGTCGAAGATAGGTAGGTATTTGTTTATGTTCGAAGTAACAACGGCTTGCCCTAGAAATGGAGAAATGGTTTCTGCAAAGGCAGAAAGAATCCGCCCCGTTCAGTTGCCAACGGGCCCTCAAAAGTTGGAGGGTGGATGCAAGATGAGGACCTCTCTTATCTGAAGGCGAGTAAAGTACCAGAGGCTCTGTCCCTCTTCATGGCCTGTAATCTGCCAATCAGTTCTGTACTCTGCTTACGTAATCCAGGCCACCATTAGCGAAGGATCTCATTTCCGAATCCCCCGTCATTCTGCATTCTTTCGGCTCATCCAACTATCCCATCTTCCCCCTTGCCAGGATCGTAGAACCCAGAAAACGTTGTTCCAACTAGTGGCAAATACCCGCGAATTTCCTTGTCAGCACTCGCTCTCTGCCGCTAACTTTTCCCATTAGCCGCGAGTGCACAATGGCAGAGGCGAGTTTTGCATAATCTTGTTAGGCCTCGACTCTTTGTTTTAATTTTCCTCTTTTATTTCCTTTACCCCTTCCACCTCGAGTGGTCTCCGAGCCTGGATAAACCCGTTCTCGGCCTCGACCTCTCTCTTATATTTGTCAAAAATCGCAGCTTTGAAAACTCTGACTTTGATTTTTTTCACGAAAAACCACTTGTGCTTATACTTTTCATGAATTTTGAGGAAAAAACAAGTGTTTTACTCTTATGAATGCTTGTGGTTTTTGACCGACTTCATAACCGCCGTAGGTGCGGAGGTCTCTTGTCGATCTGTGCGACGACGTTTTTTTGTTTTTTGTATTTCTGAACACCTTGCATTTCTTAATTTTGGGATCCAATCTGCCTGATTCTTTTTGAAATTTTCAAAAAGAATCACACATTTAATGTGTTCTACGAGCATCCTTGATGGTTCCATTTCAACGGATTTCATTTTGCTTTGTTAAAAGTGTCAAAAATTTGGGAAAATAGTTTAAAAACGTGGTTTTTGATTTCGGGAAGTTTGTTCAGTCCGTCGTAACTTCAGATCGAGATGTTCGAGGACCATGTGTGAGTAATGAAATTGAAGGTCTGATAGTAAGTTTTTTAATGAAATGAGAGTTCCGATTTCTAAAAGATGCTGCGGGGTGGAGAAATGGGGAAAATAGTGGGTCATTCGAGGAACACCTGCATGAGCCTCATCAAACGAGTTCATTAATGTTCAAGTAGGTAAATTTCCCTATCAAATATGAGGGATATACATATAGTATGGATAGGTGGTGAGAGGGTGCTGTACCAAGTGGGTGTAGCACATTGCTTCCTCGTCAATGAAACAGAATAGAAATAAATCTACATTACGAATACAGCGGGGAAATTAATTTCAGATTTAAACTAAGGACCACTGGAAAAGTGGAAAATAAAAATATATTTTAAAATTGAAAAACTATAAAATAAAAACATTTTTAACAAAGAAACGGACCAACCTCAAAATTTATGTCGTTAAACCACCAAAAAGGGAAAAATAATAATCACAGCCAATTCAGATAGATTGGTGGGTAGGAAGGACGCATTGAAGTCGCCGCCGTGCCCATCTGTTGACACAAACTCACCAATTCCCATACTCCTCATGCTTATTGCTATCATTGAGTTGTTATAATGTGTACTCCCAAACTAATAGGCAGTATACCTCTGATTTAAAAGAACTGTAAACAACATTCGCGGTAAAAACCAACATCAAATTAGTGGATTGTATTGGTGTTTTTGGTTGGCTTGGTTTTGGTTTATTATTTTCAATAATGAACCTTTGGAATCGACCAAGAGAAGAAAAAATTTAACACCCACTCAAAATTTGATGGTTTACGTTTCAAGGTATGTAGAATCCAACAATCGAATAAAAATTTGGCCGTCCGTCCGCCGTACGCGGCACTTTCCCCACTTAGCATTGACCGATTTTGATGAAATTTGGTATGTAGGCTCCGTTTGGGGTCTAGCTGTGCCCCGAAGATTTTGGTTGATGTAGGTCACTTCTAAGGGTTCCAAAATCAATTTTGAAATTTTGAAAACGCCCTAACTCAAAAAATTTTGATATGAAGGTATTGTTTTTCCTTCAATTTAAGATTCTATAGAATTTTTAGAATTTTTTGAGACCACGCGGAGCTCTGTAGGACAAACTTTTCGCTCCCTACGATAATTTAAGGTTTGGACGTTCAATAAATCAAAAACACGAGTGTGAATCGCAAAAGAGGCCTAATCTCCGTTCAAATTAAAGCTGACTGTAATGCGATCGATGTTTTTCTTCATGTGGGATGGTTGGTGGCTTTGCAGACGAGTGATCAATATAGAAAAATAGTAAAACATTGTGTAATAATTTGCAGCGTTTTACGAATGTAATCAAAGGATCTTGACACCTAGGCGAGATTATGTTATGAACGCAGGCTTCTTGTTGTGTTGTGTTCTTCGATGCTTTAGAGTTTTCGGTTTCTTAATAATAAGAATATCACGCTTCAAAATGGTAATTTGTCCCGGTCCTGATTGCCTTGCTACAACTTCCACAGGTAAATGTAGTGTTCACTATAATAATGCATCTACAACAAATTCCTAGTAAAAGAATTTGGGAGATGGGAAAATTATGTTAATTGGGGATTTTAATGCCAGAGTTGGTAGAGGACAGGCGTTACCAGAGGATGCGGGATGTTACCCGAATGTTAGCGCAACGAGAGAATCAATGGATTGTGTAGTTAATAGTAGAGGTAGGAGATTGATTGATTTTTTTATGACAATGAGCTTATAATGAACGTTAGGATTGCTGGGGATCTTGTAGGGTGTTACACCTTCTTGGGGGATCAAGGATCTTCGACAATTGATGTATGCTCAGTAAGTGGCGATATAGTTCACAAAGTTAAAAGTTTTAATGTTTTCTCCGGGATTTGGTCTGATTATAATTGGCATATTATGCCAATTAGTGTCACTCTCAAGTGGGGTAAAGTTGTTAATTCCTCAATGATTAAGATACATAGATTTTCCTGGAGGCATTCAGGAAGAGAGGAGTATGGAAGGAAGTTGAGCTATGAAATCGACAATTTAGCAACTGAGTACCTCCCTTCTGAGGGAGAGTTGGAGCGACTTCTATCCGCAGTCAAGATTTTGGCAAGTGGGGGATCGGTGATTGGGAAGAAGAGTAAAACCTTTGATCCGAAAAAGCCGTGGTTCGATTGGCAATGTTGGAATGCAAGAAGTAAATCTTTTGGTTGCTTAAACGATTAGAGCAGAGTCGTGTGGCATGTGTTTGGTATTTTGCTTCCTCACTACCGAAGGTAGGGAAGCTTTGTATTCGTGAAAGAAGTGAAAAAAAATGTCCTCCAAAATCAAAATTTCCACTTGCTTTCTGCGTTTTAGAGCTTCCTGAACAATTTTGGTCAACAAATTTGTCTGTCTGTCGGTCTGTCTGTGGTCAATCCTTGTCCCGGGCAAAACTATACTAACCTGTGGTCCGATTTTGATGAAATTTTCAGGGATTGTGCGGGTTAGGTCCTAGACGGTCCCCTATCAATTTCAGCACCTTCGGACCAATAGGAGCGAGTGCGCATGCGCCAACGTGAATTTCCCGGAACCTCGGTATCTCGGTTTCTAATGAACCGATTTTGCTCAAATTTGGAGGTTAGTTAGGGACTAACTTTTAAGAGACACCCTATAAGTTTCAATCAAATTGGTCAAGCAATAGCCGCTGCGCATGCGCGAACTTTAAATTTATTGTTACAACCAAAACTCCGCAACTATTCAACCAATTTCGATGAAATTTTCAGGGATCGTGTGGGTTAGGTCCTAGACGGTGGACCGCTAAATAAAATTCCACGTTGAAAATACAAATATCATACTACTCGTGCCCACACTTACTTCCAGGTTCCCGTGTAAATTGCTTCTTTTGTTGTGTGATCAAATGTTGTGGTCTGCAGGTCAATTAATGTTGAAACCAAATTGACCCCTCTTTTGCATCTTTCTTTCTGTCATCGAGTTAGTGGTCCACAGGTCAGTTTTGAGATGAAAATTGGCACTTCGCGTTTTTTGAATGCGCCGAACTAGGATTTTACAATTCGAATTTACACATTATAATAAACTATTATAAACATCAATACCTGCAACCCTATCCCGCATATTATCGCCAATATTTTGGTATTCAATAACTCTTTGAATCATAATTTTTTCGCCAACTGATTCTATACGTCCATGTTACAGTTGTGAGGAAGCTATACTGCCCACCCAACTTGGCAGACGTTTTTTCTTTTCTCTTATATTTCGCACTTCGGTGCTCAAACGAATATGATATATTCATATTATATTATGATGTACTTCTTGACGTAGTATGACGAACTTCGAGCAGACGTTTACATTGCTCTATAAGCTTGAGTTTATTTTTTTTTAAGTGTATTTTATTAATTTTTCTCAATAAAGCTTTTCTTCTTCTTCTTCCTAGTAAAAGGAAACAGCAAACAAACAAAACAAGGCTAAAGCATGTTCCATGTTTCTTGAATTTTAGCCGAAGGCTCTAAGCAGTAACCATCCCCTTGCCCCCTGGCGTTTTTTTGCCGTTTTTTTTTTTTAATTTTTTAAAACATACGCTAGTATATTTTAAATTCTATTTTGCACTCGGTGTCTTCCGACAGTTGTAATTTAAACATAAGTGTGAGTGTGAATGACGAAGAGCTTTCTGCTCATAATACTGGATCCACAATAGAGCGCAGGTTGATTGTGTTTCGAGTGTCTGAACACTTTTCCTTCAACCAAATGAGCTCCTCCTTTCATTTCTTCCCCGAAAGGAACGTAATCAGAAAATCCGCCCTCGACCCAGATAAAGATGAATTCTCTGGCAGGACAATGCCGAGGACGTGAGAGAGCTTCGGTAGGAGGATTGAGGGCGGTCGGCTGCAAGTGATGACGCCAAGATCTCGTCCCTCGAGAGGTTCTTTTCTCTTTATTTATTGGCTGAATCGGCAGTGTTTCCAAGGACTGCAGACGTCGTATCTCACTTGGGCTGTCGGATCTCAAATGCTCTGGACTTCCAAACGGAATGGACGTGTCCCTTCTTCTTACATCGAGAAGCAGATTTGGGAAAACTGATAACCAATTCGATGTGACGTTCTGGCTGGCTCTTCCAGCGTTTCAGATGTGAAATTTCAATAATGAATCAACAAGACGAATTCAGTTTAATTTCGAATCGTTTCTTTCTTTGTAAGAATCTGCGCAAAATCGTGAATTTTAGACCATTAACTGATTAGATACTTTGAACTGCGTACCTCGCATTACTTGAAAACCGTCCGCACCCATTCAAGAAGGCACCTCCCCAAGTCCTTAGCACCCGCACTGAATTGCTTAGTGATTTCTCACTCTATCACAATAATTCTGATTTTCTTGTCCTAAAATCTCGATTTCTGCTAGGTTTTGAAATCCAGATCTTTTAAAAATAACTTTATTGTTCGAAGAATATTACAGATTTGGTAGTCTTTTGAAAGGTAGTAGATAATAGTACCTAAAGAGATAATATACTCCTGCTCAAAATTAGAGCACCACCATGTTATTTCTTCGTTTGTCCCCTTCTTTTTTCCCTTATCAAGTTTTTATCCATTTGCACACATTGTTTGAAAACACAGAAGGAAGAAAGTAACCAAATGGCTACAGCTTTCGTACAAGTAAGCAACCACGAGAGACATTTTATGTAAGCGAAAATCATCAGAAATTTCCGCGTAACGCTCCCCGCGTGACGCTCCCCGCGTGACGATTTTTCATTTATGTGCCATAGTAAAGACATAAAATGTCAAAAAGGCATAAATTCGAGAAAAAAATATGTTTTAAATAAATTAAAGAAAAATGTACATCTTGTGGTAAAATTGTAAAAATTGAAAATGTAAAAAAAAGGTTTGAATTATGCCAGTTTAGCTTTTCAATACTTGTTATTCCCTCCTCTAGCTCGGATGAGGGCTTTGAGCCTTCGACCGATGACTCTAATCAAGTTTTGGGAGATATTGTCGGACTCCTCTTTTGCTGCTTTTTCCAGCTGCTGAAGATTGTCTGATGGTGGATCTCTGGCTCGAATTCTTTTTTTCAGCATGTCCCAATCATGCTCTATCGGATTCATGTCTGGGCTCCTTGGGGTCCAGTCCAGGATACGAAATGTATGAGGGAAGAAGGAAATAGACAAACGAAAAAAGGATGGTGGTGCTCTAATTTTGAGCAGGAGTGTAGTAGATAATAGTAGATTTGAAATTTCAAAACGCCTCAGCTCAACAACTTTTAATGTAAAGGTATTTTGTTTTTTCCTCAATTTAAAATAATATTGGATTGTAGAATCGAATGAGGCCACTCTGCAGGACCAACCGGTCGCTCCTTATGAGAACTTAAGGGTTGGACTTACGATAAATCAGAAACACGAGTTTGAATCACCAATGAAGTTTAATCTCCGTTCAAATTTTAGCTGACCGAAATGCGATCGCTGTTCGTTTCTTCCATTTGTACTTAGTTTTGCGTCCTTAGCAACCAGTAATCAAATTTCCCAATGAAGTCACCCCAACTCCCTATTTTTCGAATTCAGTGTGAAGCGTTAATTTCTTCCAAATGAACTTGATTGTCAAGTATGCAGTAGGTAGGTATTACCCACCTATGGTTCCTACCTATGGTTGGTAAAAAAAGAAAAATAGTGGCAGTGGCAAAGTTGTTATCTTTGCAGAGGAGTGATCTATACAGAAAAATAAAAATAATAAACCTTTGTGAAATAATTTGCAACGTTTTTTCGTTAGTAAATCCGTTTGTTTTGAGCCTATAATTATTTTTGAAAATAATTCAACAGTTTTACATACTTACCGCTCAGGTATTATACGGAAATAAAGACATTTGTTGTTAAATATTTTGCTATTTTGAATGCATGAAAATGTGATCCATTATTGTAATTTTGATAACTCTGTCATAACTTTCCTCGTTGTGGAGTCCCTATTTTTGCTAGTTTTGGAATCCAGACTCTAAAACTATTTTTCAACTGATTTTTTTCTCCCATATTTTAGTTTGGGACGATTTACGCTTTCAAAATTGTGTCGTAAACACAATTACGTTTCAGAATATTCGTGTTTCCCAAACCTCTAGCTTTGTCCAAAGTTTCAATAAACCGTAGGATAAATTATACATAAGGGCGATATGTTATACATCCGCCGTAACACTTGAAACTTTCTTATTGTTTATCTAAAAAAAACTGGTGAGAACGCACAGGCATTCACTTCGACTATTAATATGGATAAATGCATGTTATTGAAGATGCAGAACCCTGAGCAGCCCCACTTTTTTGCTTCCTCACTACCGAAGGTAGGGAAGCTTTGTATTCGTGAAAGAAGTGAAAAAAAAAAAAAAAAAATGTCCTCCAAAATCAAAATTTCCACTTGCTTTTTGCGTTTTAGAGCTTCCCGAACAATTTTGGTTCCGTGTCTGTCTGTCTGTCTGTCTGTCGGTCTGTCTGTGGTCAATCCTTGTCCCGGGCAAAAGTATACTAACCTGTGGTCCGATTTTGATGAAATTTTCAGGGATTGTGCGGGTTAGGTCCTAGACGGTCCCCTATCAATTTCAGCACCTTCGGACCAATAGGAGCGAGTGCGCATGCGCAAACGTGAATTTCCTGGAACCTCGGTTTCTCAGTTTCTAATGAACCGATTTTGCTCAAATTTGAAGGTTAGTTAGGGACTAACTTCTAAGAGACACCCTATAAGTTTCAATCAAATTTGTCAAGCAATAGCCGCTGCGCATGCGCGAACTTTAAATGTATTGTTACAACCAAAACTCCGCAACTATTCAACCAATTTCGATGAAATTTTCAGGGATTGTGTGGGTTAGGTCCTAGACGGTGGACCGCTAAATAAAATTCTACGTTGAAATACGTTGAAAATTTTGGTATTCAATAACTCTTTGAATCATAATTTTTTCGCCAACTGATTCTATACGTCCATGTTACAATGAGTGAGGAAGCTATACTGCCCACCCAACTTGGCAGACGTTTTTTTTTAACTTTATTGTATACAGTACCTTACAGTTGAGCGAAGCAAATGTGTATACCGCATAACTTGAGACTTGAAGAGTGGGTTCCACCCAGTGGTGGGCCACAACATAAACTAAATTATATAACATCAATTAAATAATAAACAACATGACAGGTAATCCATGATGTAACATTTTGGTAATAGTAAGTACGTAATAAGTAACATTGTAGCATAAGTAACATAATAACAATAAGTATGTAATAATGGCGGACTAGAATAGTTGTATATTTCTATATTTTAATTTCAACTCCGAGCGAGATCCGAGTGCCATTTTCTTTTGAGCCTTCGTCCACTTCTTGGTGGGGGTTTATATATATAATATATAATAATATTATATATGTAGTATTTATTTATATGGGTTATTATATGTAATATATAATAATATTATATATGTAGGATTATATATTATATAATAGTATGATACATAAAAATATATTATGTTGGACAAGTTCATTAGGGTGCGATTGAAGTCTCAGGTGGTATTTTCGATATGAAAAATGGAGGACGTCAGCGACCTCAGGTACGTCCAAGTCTTTGTGCAGCGTTTTGTTGCTTACAAACCAGTCTGCTGAAGTCATCAGCCGGAGAATTCGATTTTGTTCGGTTTGTATCTTTTTAATATGCGAGTCCGCTGCTGACGACCAAATGGTGCACCCGTACTGCCATACCGGTCTAATAAGCAGTAGGTATATAAGCTTTTTTGAGTGCAAAGGTGTAGCCCCACTTTGCTGACGTCTTTCGTTGAGTTATCGCACGAGCAGATCAACTCTGGTTCATACAAGGTTTCTTCTGCAAGAAACGTATCGCCCGACAAGATCATACATCAGCTCAGCTGCCAACTCGCCTGAGATGGTACCGAGTAAATACTAACATTGACTAGCTGATCCTTCAAGGAAGGTGGTTATAGCTGTCAGCGATCTATCTCTCCAGTGCCTGTCTATCTATCTATCTCGCTATCTATCCAAGTGACGTTGATTGATTCGAGACAGCGCCCCCGCAAAGCATATCGAGAGAAGCGAACTTCATCACTGACACGAGGCACACCTTCATCTTCTCAGCTCCAGGAATCCACCCGGTGAATTTTTATGAGGGGAAAGGTTTCTTTCAATTCGAGTAGGTAGCTACCTACGGGAGAAGATTATTCAATTTAAAAAACGAGTAGGAGGATAAAAAGTGAATATTAAAAAAAAAAACCGGCAGAAAAAAAAATAACCTTTTTTATATTTGAATGGACGCGTTCCCTCACGTAAGCGGAAAATGAAAATTGTCTTTGTTTGAGGTGTTGGATGAAATTTATATTCTCCGGAGAGCTTAGCGAGGAAGTGCGGGAGCTAGCAGTTCCTATTAGACTCTAGACAGATGGGAGGTTTTGTAGTCTCTCATTTGAATGTGAATGGCGGGAGAGTGAGAGGTTTCTGGGTCATTTTCGTTTCATGGTGATACTGCATTTATATCCCTTAAGTAGGGTTAGGGTTGCCATCCGTCCTTATTTAATCGGGCATCTGTAATTGTATAAGGTGTCCGTTACGCAGGGGTGGATATCGACCGACGAATAATCGATTAATGAAATCAACGGTTATTTCATATGGATTAATCGATTCACCGATTAAATTTTGGATAATGGTGTATTTTTGAACGATGTCGACATCCGAGGGAAACCGATGTAATCGATTATTCGAAGAATATCGATAATCTATGAGCTCACAATGGAACAACCAATAGAATTTTCAAGTCAAACTCGACTGTTTCCATTCCAAATCCAACTTTTTTTCCATTTAAAAATTAGTGAAGACGTTGTGGGCTTTTGTTCAGCCCTCTGCAACCACATTTTTTATGCTGGAGAACGTCTTAAAATCTTTAAAAAAATTCAAACCATACTATTTTGGTCCTGGAAGTTTCAATCTTTATTAACTCGAGGTCGAAAATTCCGAATATGATGTAATTTCAAGAACCTAAGGGCCGATTTATTAATGACATTTTACCCCCTGGTAAAGCAGATTTGTCGGGTAACTCAATCGTACGCGTTTATCAGTCCCCAGATAGCCGCTACCCGTAGTTTAAAGTTACCTGGTCGTCGGAGGACCGGATAAATAGTTACCAGAGGGTAACTCGACTTACCCTAGGTTTTTTTACCTCAAAGAGTCATTTCTCGTATTTTTGTTTCACAGAACGTTCGTTTTTGCAAATTGCGTGGTTGATTGCTAGTGAATTGTGCTACAATCGAAAATGGATGTGTGGGACTCTTTTTCAGACTGCAGCGACGAAGATGTTGTTATAGTCGAATTCCTGCAGTGGGAAAGAAGACCCTACATGGTAAATGCGGACTGACAATTTGGAGACGATTGCGATTTTTTGATGACATTTCGATTGGATAAAAGAATAAAAAAAGAAAATAGTTGATTGTTCTCTACGCAACACAGTGTTTATTGGTCGCGTGAGCAAGTTTTTTTTTGTGACGATTTTTCAGTTTATGTGCCAAAGCAAAGACAAGAACTCGGCGCTGCGCGCCTCGGCGGGGGCTTCGCCCCCTGCACCCCTGGATGGTTTCCGCTTAGAGCCTAATGGCTAAAATGTGACATACCTTGAAAAGGTTTTTGCTCCCTCTCCCTCTTTATCTTTCTTCCACTGTAATATTTAAGATACCTCCTTATTCATAATAACATCAGGTTGTCAAGCATATTTGTCATCAAGCATAATATGCTTGATGATTTATAATTATAATATGCTTAGATGATTTATCATATTATGATAAATCATAGCGCTACTTTCCTGTCGCTTTTTCCTGTCGCTTTTTACTGTCGCTTTTTCCTGTCGCTTTTTACTGTCGATTTTTCCTGTCGTTTTTCGGCGGAGGGTCCCATCGCTAAAACCTTTTCAAGGTTAAAAACATTTTGGTGTCTGTCGGCGACTTTTGTGGCGTCAGTAAAGCTCTGCCTGTAAAATTGTCAAGCAGGTGTCCCTGGGAACTGCCAGGCTATCCGCCCAATTTATCAAAATGCCAGCAACGGAGGGAGAATTAATTCAATCTCGGATGGAATTTTATAAAAAAAAAAAAGCCAGGTTTTCTGTAGCTATAGGTGCTATGGACTGCACGCAGGAGGGCCACACGCCGAACATTTTCGAAATAGAAAAAGGGTACTTCCCTATTAACGTACAAACTATTTCGTCTGCAAATTTGAAAATGAGGAATTTCACCGATTTCTGTTTGCATTTTTCCTGAATAGTTAATGGTGTGGGATAGATGAAAATCGGGCTGATTTCGGAAAATAAGTCTCCTGTTATTTTTGGGAGACAATCAAAATTTTTGATTTCAAAACTAACCGGGAAAACGGACGTGCAGCGGGAACGCTCGCTGATTGGGCTGTTCGTATCGCCGTCTCCTCCCAGTGTTGCCCATTGGGACGACGAAATCGTGTTTTCTAAGAGAAAAGTTATCAAACAAAAACAGAGGAAACCTAATTTTCCCCATCTCGCTTTTTCTATTTTTTTTTCTTCAGTTTTTCGATTTCGAACTTTACTGTTTCATGAAATTTTGCATCTGGGGGACTATGGATTTCTCGATCTCAGCGCTTCAAGCGGCCATAAATGAACTATTTCAGCATGACGTCATTTTCCCGGTTTTTTTTTAAACATTCGTATTTTCTACACTGTTTTGTTTATTCGTAAATGAGGAAGTTCGGGCTGAAAGTTTGCCATAGGTGGTTTTTAGAGGAGCTGAATCCGATTTTGGGGTCAAAAATAGGAAATTCCGACATGGTGAAATTCCTCATTCTGGACATAGTGGCACGGTTGACGGGATCTTGTCATGAGTAGACAATTTTCAACAAAAAACAATATGTACTGCCGTGCCAAGAAGGAAATAGGTACCGAGATCGAGAAAGGAAAACACCAAAACAAAGCACACTGCTTCTTCCTCTCCTAATTTCTCCTTTTTTCTGACGCAAAACACACTGCGTAAACGATTTTTTTATGTTGAGGAAGCTAGATTTCATTGTAAATTTTTCACAACCTTCTTGATAAGCTGGGTAATTAATCGATCATTCGGCCTACCAGACAGGTAATTTTACCAGCTAGTTAATAGTTACCTGTGGGTTAATTTCGCACTGACAAACAGCACCTTTACCTAACAGCATCTAAGTAATGGTGGGGGGTCGTAGAACTAGAACGTGAAACGTAAACCTCCATGTTTGGGATGTTGTCTATTCCTACATGATTTCAGGACCATCTGTGTCCAGTTTACCGCAATTTAGAAGCGATATTGTAGCTATGTTGGATTCAAGGTTCGAGACTCACTCCGTGACAGTCAACTGGTTATGATTGACAAAAGTGGAGGTAACTAAGATGAACCCGAATCGACAAGAAAATCTTTATTTGCTAGTTTTCCATTTCTTCAACTACTGCCTCATCTGCATATCAATCCCACCACTGCAGCAACCCTTCAGCTGCGGTGTTCTAAGCGCTTGAGGGTTTTTTTTCGATTCAGCAATTACCGTTTCGAACTTCACTGAAAAGAGGGGTTTTGAAACAGCTTTCAATGATTTGTATCCATCTCTGGCGGTGGACTCATTAAAATTTGTTGTTGAAGTTTAGAGGTTGGAAGGAGCCATGAAAGCTCCCCGAGCCAACTTTGGCAGTGATTATCCATCAAGCGGAGTTACCTCCTTTCTCCTGGCAGTTTCCCTCGTGCTCCGCTGGCTTTTGACCTGCAAGCTCCGATATTTCCCAAACTACATTTCCTCTTGGTTAGGTAGACAGCGGAAAAGTTTTTGCAGGTACATTTTACGTTCGATCAATTTCGAGAAGTAGAGTTTTGCACCTGGAATAAAATTTCCGGGAGAAGGTTGGAAAAAGGGACTTATTCTGTACTAAACCGAAGTTTTCAACCATTAAGCAGCCCTTTTCCAAGTACCCTCTTGAGATAAGTGGATAGCAGTGGACCGATGTTTGTGGCGTATTCTTAGGGGTTTTTAGATTGATTAAGCTAATCTAAGAAAATTGTCAAAACATGTTTTCTGCAAGGCGAATTTTCAATATGATCTCCATGCAATTTGGAACATTCCAAAGTTATTATAGCAGCGGCGATCATGATAATGGAAGCGATCTAACATCGACAGAAACCAACTAAGGAACCTGCTGATTTAATTATACTTAAATTTTAAATTTTGATGCGGCAATATGTATCCCTTGAGGCAGTAGAGGATATATTTAGGTAGCACGCATGCTGAAAGATACAGGGTTCTTAGTAACAAGAAACCTCTCCAACAAAACCTGAGAGGGAAAAACTAAACTAGTGTAATCTAATAGATGAAATTCTAGAGAGAAAAACACCTTCTAGATTCACTTTCGAAACATAAGATTTATTATTTTCAAATTTGGAGCCAAACAGCCAAAATTATGTGGAAAAAAGTAATTAATAATATTTCTGAAGTTCAATCGGAAACATTCTCGGGGGCGCCAAGGAACTCTTTTCTCTTTGGAATCTCTTTTCTCAAGTCTTTCACTCAGTTGTTCTTGCTAGCCTCATCTTTACCCGAAGCCTCCTCTTTCTCTCTTGCCACATCTTTTGCTTTCTTTTTTCTCCGCTTTCTTCTTCTTCCGTTTTTCTTCTCCTTGGCATCCTCCTCGTGTTCTTTACTTCCTCATTTTTCTTCTCTCGTTCTTTCTTTATGACTCCCCGTAAATTCTTCTTCTTCTTCATATCGATACCTCTGCGCCCAAAGGGCCAAACTGCTTTTTCTTGTTCAAAGGGCCAAACTGAAATCGGTTTCAAGGTCAGAAGTCCGAAGGGCCAAACTGGAATTTAAACGAAAAGTGATTAGGGCCAAACTGCATCCATCTACGTGATTCATAGGGCCAAACTGCTGATCTTACCAACAAACTACTCTGATTGCTATTTGCGTGTCAGAGACAAATATAATGGCACAGAACCACAACAACTGACTAGAAAATCGATCTCTGACCCTTTATTATGTTCACGTCCACTACCTACCTACTAGTTCCATCCTGTGTTTTTGTTATATTATATTCAATAATGAACCTTTGGAATCGACCAATAAACCATTTTTTTAACCCCTCCCCCCCTCAAAATTTGTTGGTTGACGTTTCAAGGTACGTAGAATCCAAAAATCGAATAAAAATTTGGTCGTCCGTCCGCCGTACGCGGCACTTTTGCCACTTAGCATTGACCGATTTTGATGAAATTTGGTATGTAGGCTCCATTTGGGGTCTAGTTGTGCCCCGAAGATTTTGGTTGATGTCGGTCACTTCTAAGGGTTGAAAAATAACGGTTGAAATTTTGAAAACGCCGTAACTCAAAATATTCTGATGTAAAGGTATTGTTTTTCCATCAGTTTTTGCGTTCGAGTCCACCAAGGTAGGGGAAGCTTTGTTTTCACTTTTCAAGTTTAAAAAAAAATGTTCTCCAGAAACAAAGTTTCCACTCGTTTCGGACCTTTCTGAACAATTTTGGTTCCGTGTCTGTCTGTCTGTCCGTGTGTCTGTCATGAAATCCTTGCGCACCCATAACTTCTACATTTTTCATCCGATTCCAATGAAAATTTCAGGGATTGCACGGAATAGCGTGTAGATGGTCCCCTATAAAAATCATCGCCCACAGACTAATAGTTGCTACTGCGCATGTGCAAACGAGGATTTCGTTGTACCAGCCATAACTTTCACATGTTCAAACGTGAAATATTTGTAACTGTCATAACTTCTACTTTTTCATCCAATGTCAGCGAAATTTCTCAGGATTGTTCAAATTGGAGTGTAGATAGTCCTCTATGAAGGTAGTAATAACTAAAGGTAGTAGTAACTATACCTACAATTGGGTTATGGATACGAGGAAGCTATGTGCCACAACCACTTGGCAGGCGTTTCTTTTGATTGTCTTTAGTACAATCTATTCTCCCTCCACTCGTTCTTTTTCGAATGTGGTTTTGGAAAAGGTGATTTCAAACGATGGCCAGAACTCGAAGGGGGAAGCAAGGGAATGTGTTCTCAACCAGATCTCAGCTCATGGTTTTTCGGGCCCTACAACAACTGAGAGAGGTATAATATACCTTCATACCATTATACCTCATTATATTATAATGATTATTCGAATAGTTTCGATTAAATTGACTAGAATATTTTTTATGACTTATGGCTCTTGAATCAGTAAGATTTGGCAGAATCGAGTTCGTTCTTTCAAGTCCTGATGTTTGTTTAGGTACAGACGATTCAGTTAAACAACTAAATCAATCAAATTGCATTGAATCAATTGAGTTGAAGTCTGAACACCAGAAAGATAGGTAACTTGTCAAGTGTAATGATAATTTTCTTGCCGTCCAGTTGTGTCACTGTGACCACTCCAGCTTTTTCCTTCAGTTTGTGTACCAAAGGGGCGATTCCTCACCAGTACCACGCAGAATACTTCCAGATGAAGAATAAGCTCAACATACGTGATGAGCTCATTGAGACAAATGAAGAGGACAATGCTGAATAGATGACGATAAAATCAATGATTTTTAGATTTGTTTCAAATGCTATGCTGTTCATTTACTATTGGAATAATTAAAATTTCGTTATCCGTGTTTCAGAAATTACTTAATTTCTGTGTTTTGGTAATAGAATGGCACTATTCAACCATACCTACGTGAGTTAAAATCGGGGTTTCAAAGAAAGACGAAAATATAAGTGATTGGACAGGTACAAAATACCCAGAGAGTTGTAAAAATGGGTAGTTAATTATAATAATTTATTAACGTTTAATTTCAACTGATGTATTAATTGAAGAAGAAATTGCAGATTGACCAGAGCAATTTCCTAATGAAGGAAAGTCGCAAACCTTACGGCCGAACTGCCAGTTTGGCCCCTTGTCGCTCACAAATCTCAAGGTCAAATTATGCCCATAGGGCCAAACTGGACCTCTTCCCAGTTTATCTTTTTTTCTTAATATTACAAATTGCGGATGATTAAAAAACGGTTTGGAATTCAATCTTACATAGATTTTGGACCAATTACAAAAAAAACCTAGTTGACTTCATGTACACTGGCCTCGCTACAATCGTTCGCGTTTTAGAAATAGTAGTTCCGGAAGCAGTTTGGCCCTTTGGGCGCAGAGGTATCGATATCTCGATTTTCAACTTCATTTCCGCTATTTGCTGTCAACTCAGCCGTTCTTTCACTATTGTTAATTTGTTTTCTCCTTTTCCCTTGCGACACAGTATTCCATCAGCGACTATCAATCGAGGATTTTGTTGACTTGACTTGATTTTGTCTTTTCCTTCCGTGTCTCCATCGTAGAGTGGGTTGTGTCATTTGGCCGTGTTCCCCTCTAACTCTACAATCTGCCTTTTCAGCTTTCTTGGCCTTTCTTTATTATTCCTTGTTACATTATTCTTCTTCTGCCTTTCGTTTTCATCATCAGCTTCTTTCTCCATCTGCATTTCGTTCTCGGTTTTGGTTTTTCTCATCCGTTGCTTTCCCTCCTTAGCCAACTTTTCCCGTTCATTTCTTCTAAGCTCTCTTGGTAATGTTTCAAACCCTTCTTTCCACAATAGGCCTGTTTCCCATCGCCCTGACTCTCCTTCAATGCGTCTCGTGGTTGAATTAACAATGGCCAAAGCCTTTGCATCATCTTGTGCTATATCTTTGGTTTGCGTGGCTCAATAACTCAGAAATATCCACGCGCTAGAATATCATGGATGGGAAACAAACTGGAAGTAGAAGGCAGCATCTACCTATGGGACGGTAAACGGGTGTTCATCACGGATGCTGGTGAGGACGGCACGGGCCACTTGAGGGGAGCACACGGTTTGAAGCTCTCACTCAGGACTGAAGAGATTGGACACCAGCATCCTATGACTCAACAAGGAAAATATGGGGTGGCTTTTAGCTTCCTCATATCCATAACCCGATTGTATAGATGATCCGATGCATAGTTGTTAATCCCAAAACATCAATCTCTAAGTACCTTGCGCTACACACATAAGGGACCATCTACTCGTCAACCCACACAATCTCTGAATATTGTTGGAAAATCTAGAAGTTGTGGCTGTTGCAAGGGTTTCACAAGTCCTGAAAATGTCATCGAAATCGGGTAGAAAAGGTGGAAGTTATGGCCGTTACAAGGAAATACACGTTTGCACATGCAGCGGCTACTATCAGTCCGGGGGTGATGATTTTCATAGAGAACCATCTACAAGCCAACCCGCACAATCCCTGAAAATTTAATCGAAATCGGGTGAAAAATGTAGAAGTTATGGCTTTGGCAAGGATTTTATGGCCGACACACAGACCGACAGACACGGAACCAAAATTGTTCAAAAAGGTCTGAAATGTAAAACGCGAGTGGAAATTTTGCTTTTGGAGAACTTTTTTTTTACGTTGAAAAGTGAGAACAATGCTTCCGCTACCTTGGTAGACTCGGAAGCAAAATGGATTACGGATAAAACTGCCACTCACTACTTACCTCCTCAAATGTAGCAAAACTAAATGGAAAATGACTTGATTATATTCTAAAACTTATCATGGATGGAGGTTGGACAGATTTCTCAGATGACCAATAATGAGTCTCACAGGAGGTGAACGCTCGCGCGTTGATTAAAACCGTAGGTACCTTCTAACCCTACCTGCACTTCTGTACCAATCTACTTATTTGAACGCTCTCATCCGTCCAGTCATTAATCCCCCACATCCGACGTCAACATTATTGCAGGAAATTCCTTTCCCAGTCATAAGCCGAGGCCGTTAGCTCCCCTCGTGGACAATACCTCCGAGATCCAGGGTAGTAATGGGGCACTAAAGGCAATATTCACCTCACCTTACGGAGCATAAGTGAACAAAGGTGACCCAGACAGCTCCCCTGGGACACTCTCTTCTCTGGCATTCACATTTAAATGAGCAACTAGCGGTGCTCCCGAGCTTTGCAGTGATTAAACGAAATTGCCAACGTCTTTCGAGTCAAGCTTTCTGGAGAACATGATGTCCTGCAAGCATCTACCATTCAAAGACAGTAGTAGAACCACTCTATTTCTTTTTCTCTCAGTTTGGGTGAGACTTGTCGATATATAGCATTTCCGAATTGAGTTAAACTTTTTCCATTTAGATTTAGTCCTTTTTCATTTTGGTTTAAACCTTTTCCACTTAGATTTAAACCTTTTCCACTTAGATTTAAACCTTTTCCATTTGGATTTAAACTCCATCAAAACGTCAGTATCTTCAGAACTTGATATCCGATTGTACGTAGTACGGCTGCAACCCCGAGTTGCGACAGCGTCTTTACTAAAACTGGAATCGCTCATGTTTGCTAAGACGGAATTAACCACAGCAAATTGAAAGGTCGGAACTGATTTTCAGTCATTAAAACTAAAAGCTACTGGCTGGCTCCACTGTCGCGTGATTCATGATTAAGGAACACAACATAGCATTGTGGGGAAAGAAGTTTGCATTGAGAAGGAATTGAGGATACCTTCTCAACCAAACGCCTTCGAGAAGAAACTAACAAATTCCTTCTCAACCAAACGCCTTCGGCTCCTTATCCATTACCGAGATTTCCGATTCAAAACAAGCTTTTAAAAATGCGCATTTTCTCTTACCGTTTCCTTTTTTTTTTACTTCTAGCCTAATGAAATGTTAGTAGGAAGGCACTTACTTACTATGACGGGGCTAACTACTGACGTTTTGATGGAGTTTAAATCCAAATGGAAAAGGTTTATATCTAAATGGAAAGGGTTTAAATCTAAGTGGAAAAGGTCTAAATCTAAATGGAAAAGGTTTAAATCTGAATGGAAAAGGTCTAAACCTAAATGGAAAAAGTTTAACTCAATTCGGAAATGCTATATATCCCCATCAGAGACATTTACTTTCTACTGGTCGCTATTAAGGGCTGTCACCTTACATGGCTTGTCAGTGGCTTCTTTTAAAAGGCCCAGTAGCACAGGATACTCTTTAATGCCAGTAATTGTAGTAGTAGGTGGGGGTATACCTTCTTTTCTTCCACACTTATGAGAGAAGGGGATTTTTCTCGTACTTTGCCTAGCTTCTCAGGAGGAGATTTGTAAGTTTTTCTCCTTCATTTTTTACTCTGATCCACTTCTTCTCGATAGCCAGATCCTCTTCATTGCGGGGGTTTAATGTTTTGGACTGGTTGGGAAGGCTCTGTTTTAGAGATCGTCGCCGCCTCTATCAAAACTGAATTCTCCGACTCATTAAGTAGCTATTATTTTTTTCACAATTTCATTTACGTCGCACAGGTAGCTACATAATGTACTGATAATATGGTACAGCTCACCTATTCCGTTTCGAATGTTGGATCAGGAATTCGAACTGTTGCTTGCTGGTGTCTTTTGTTGTGGATTAATGTCGGGGATCTTCCATCCATCGCTTTCTGAGTTCATCGCGCAGCAGGTAAAACATCTGCACTCGCGGCTTCTATTTTGCTTTTGTCGGCACAACGTTTCTCCTTCAGAGATTCACGAACGACTTATTTTGAAATGGAAAACCTATATTTCGTTTCGGAAAGCCTTTATTTGGTTTCGGAAAACCTTCAATTTTTTCGGAAAACCTGGAATTTTGACGGGGAAAAGATGAGTCATCGACGTACCCTCATCCCATACCTGAGCACCGACTCTACCAATGACAGGAAGAGGGCCATCCTCGCCTCCCCGTTGGTTACTCTCCCATTAGCAATAGTGCTGATTGTATCATCAATAGCAGACTTTGCTCTACTCATCATCTCCTGATTAGCTTGGAGAATGGAATGCCACTGTATGGGAGAGATTTATCGTAGTCCAGCGTCTTAGTGCCGCAGTATACAGGGTGCCCCATATGTTATCCACCAAACTTTGGGAGTCGATTCTACAACTAATTTGCGACAAAAAATGTCTCTTAGCAATTTTTTAACCCCCTTAAAATCCGACTTTTTTGACTTTTAAGATTTTTCGTGTTTTCGAACTTACACTTTTAAAACGGTCATAACTCCCTTAAATTGCACTAAAAAAAAGGTACCGTTGGAAAGAGCGTAAAATTTCTCAATAGATGAGCTGTTGACAAATTGAAAAAAACTGAAGACTAGAGTAGTTTTTTGCCTCAAACTTTAAAATTTGTCAATTTCTGTTTTTTTTTTTTTCAAAAATTTTGATGATTTTTCCCCATGGAAACAAGGTATTTGACAGAGAGGCTCAAAAGCTTAAAAACTTCTCCATTTCATCAGCTTTCCAACGGTCACCCAATTTTTAGTTTCACTGTGGAATTAGAGGGAGAAAATGGTGTTCCAATGCGAAAAAACGTGCATTTTTTTCAACGAAATTGATGGTTGGACGGGAGGAATCCAGGGTCTGCTCCCAAGCACCACGTTCCCACGTCAAACCGTCGATTTCGTTGAAAAAAATGCACGTTTTTTCGCATTGAAACACCATTTTCTCCTTCAAATTCCACAGTAAAACTAAAAATTGAGTGACCGTTGGAAAGCTGATAAAATGGAGCAGTTTTTAAGCTTTTGAGCCTCTCTGGCAAATACCTTGTTTCAATGAGGAAAAATCATCAACATTTTCACCAAAAACAGAAATTGACTATTTTTCAAGTTTGAGGTAAAAATGCTACTCTAGCGTTTTGTTTTTCTTGACTGGTCAACGACTCATGTATTGAGAAATTTTACGCTCTTTCCAACGATATCCTTGTTTTTAATTTTTGAGTCTAATTTAATGGAGTTAGGACCGTTTGAATGGTTAAGGTCGAAAACACGAAAAAAATCTTAAAAGTCATAAAAGTCGGATTTTAAGGGGGTTAAAAGAAAACTGGTAAGAGACACTTTTTGTTGCAAATTAGTTGGAGAATCGACTCCTGAAGTTTGGTGGATAACAATGTTGTATGGGTCCCATATGTCATATAGGACACCCTGTATTCCTCGACGCATTGGATCGCCCATTTCCTCCAATTACTAGTTAATAGTATTATTGTGAGTTTATTTTAACTTCACAATTCGTTACCCACAATAATTTATTATTATTAGTATCGATCGGTAAGATGGAAAGGCCAATAATGAAATCGTGTTGTGAATGCAAGGAAGCTATGTGGCACACCCTCTTGACGACCGGACTGTTGAAGGTGAAGGAAGACGCAGTGGCTGGCGCGGGCTGTAATCGATGCCGCCGCCAAGTCTGCAGTCGAGTCAGCGCCTCAGCTCGCATTCCTCTCTCGTCATCCTTTCTCTTGTCCTGTACGAATGTTACGTTGTCCACAGCAAAGAGTGGAGTAAAATCATAGCAGACAGGAAATCAGATCTAGCCAGAGAAGAAACAGAATATGGCCTGTCATGGCAGACCAGTTTAGGAACTCGGGAGGAAATTTATGAAACGTTCATTTGAATTAATATCTGGTTTTGGTAACAAACTCTTCAAATTGTTACTTGAAATACTAAGCGAGTTGCACATTATTTCACCAGAGTATCGAAATTAGCAAGAAGTGGGGGCGAGTAGGGAGATAATATTCACTAAGTATCCGATTTTTCAATATTTCGGTTCCCTACTTAGCTTCGGTAGCTTACTTATTGTACCCAAGCTTTGAAAATTAAGGGGAAATTCTCAATATAACTCTGGATTTTCATGAATAATTATTCTTTGTGCCACCATGGGCACCAGAAACCACTTATTTCGTGGGTTTTTGTGAGTTTCACTTAGAATAGGGATGTGAACTATTACGGACTACCTAAACAGATGAATGTTCACCGTTACGACGTAAGACCGCTTTGGTGCCAGACTGGCACCATTGATGGTGGTGGGGGGTGAACTCGAATTCGCATGTTGGGTATCGTAGATCATGGATTTCAAAATGCTGTTCAAATTCGAGATGCCGCTAAAAACCAAATGCAACTAAATTACATTGGGTGAAACAGTTCCGCTACCAAGTTAATTAGGAAAATCCCAGGTGGTTTTCAAAGTTTTCAAAACATACTCAACTCAATACTCACAATACTCAAGGAATTCACGTTTTGCATGCGCAGTCGCTTCTATCAATCTGGGGATGATTATTTTCATAGGGGACCGTCTACACACCAACCCGCACAATCCCTGAAAATTTCATAGTAATCGGACAATAACTTCGTATTGTTATGCGCGTTACAAGGAATTTATGACATACAGACAGACAGACAGACACGGAACCAAAATTGTACAGAAAGGTCTAAAACGCAAAACGCGAGTGAAAATTTTGATTTTGGAGAACTTTTTTCTCGTCCTTGATAAGTGAAAACAAAGCTTCCGCTACCTTGGTAGACTCGAAAGCAAAACGAGTGACTTTGTAAACCTTCTCCATGATGTGTTATCATCTATCGGCTAGGCCTAGCGACACCTTCATTTCTCTACTTTCATGTTGTAAAAATTGTATTCTCTTCGTGATAAGGCAATTTTCTGGATTTCTCCACTTCTGATTTCTCATTTTTGTTATCAAGGAAGTTATCGTTTCTGTTTCAGATTCTTTCTCTTCTGACTTACATTTTGTTGTTTTCTAAGAGTTTTGTTACTGTTTCTAGATTAGTTCTGAGTGGTTTTCCACTAACACTTCAAAATAACGCGACAATGCCTCTTTTAGTGGATAAATTTCACATTTTTTTCTGTTTTTGAGTTATTTTGATTCTTTATCTTGAAAACTAACTTTTTCACTCAGTTCTACAAAATAAGTAAAGTTTTACTGATGCCAAGTTGTTCTAAACATCTTTTCCATAACCGAAATGACGAAAGTTTGCTGAGATCCATAATGTGTTTCACTTCAAATTGCCCTTACAGTTTCGATCATAAAACACCCTTTTGCACAATCCTGAACAATAATATCAGCAAACCAAATGTTGGCAGTTTCGTCAAGGTAGCCGACTTGTTAGTGATTGTTTATTTTTGAAAAATTGTATGTTTTTGTTACATTTGATGAAATTATGTAAATTTTTATTGAAAATTAAACAAAAAATTTTAAAAACTCATCGGTGATAGAGCTTAGTTGAAAATCCCAAAGACCAAGAGGGTCAAAAAATGATACTCGTTGAAGTCCGGCCGTTTAAAATTGCGCACTGCTCACTATGTCCTGGAATAATATATTCTTTCCTGGCGAATATAGTGTATATGTGACCGTCCATGGGAAAAGGGACCTTAAGTTAGATTTTGTGAAAATGGAGTTATTGGTATTTTCGAATAGTAGAAGAGTAGCTGAACACGATGGTGTTTTCAAAATTTTTCTACGATTTTTTTTCAAAAAGTTATGAGTTTTCGAAGTTTGAGTTTCGAAAAACACAGTTTCGAGAAAACAAGCCTCAAAGTTTACCAACATTTTTCAAGTGTTCAAATGTGAATATTCGCCGTTCTAACAGGAATTTTCAGTCAATTTTTTTTTCATCCATTAGGTACTCATTCACAACCAATATCTGAACATTTTCTACGATTTTTTTTCAAAAAGTTATGAGTTTTCGAAGTTTGAGTTTCGAAAAACACAGTTTTGAGAAAACAAGCCTCAAAGTTTACCAACATTTTTCAAGTGTTCAAATGTGAATATTCGCCGTTCTAACAGGAACTTTGAGCCATTTTTTTTTTCATCCATTAGGTACTCATTCACAACCAATATCTGAACATTTTTGGGCCATTAGTCTTGCGATCGGTTGGCAGTGACGCAGGTTCATCCCCACTTACTTACCTCTTCCTAGCAGAAATTTCGTACCTATCAGTTTATTTCTCTCAAGTTCTAAATTAAACAAGCAAAAATCGTTATCTGGCCAAATCATAGAAAAACAAGAGATACTATCTCTTGGAAACTGTTGGAAACACTGCTTTGGGAAAAGGGACCTTAAGTTATCCCATCCTCCGCTCCATATGAATTATGGAGCGGGGGGGTGGTTAACTTAAGGTCCCTTTTGTTGAGATTGACCTTCTCTCGATTTTTTCCATTTTTCGATTATTTAATCGATATAACCTTGCAAACGGCCTGTATCTCCATAAAGAGGGATAGTTGCTGCATCAGAATCAATCAAAACCCAAAAATCGATTTTTTTGGCATTTTTTCTTAAAACTGCTCTCCTGAACATTTTGCCATTTTAACTTAAGGTCCCTTTTCCCATGGACGGTCACATATAAGGACCAAATTTGAAGAACATCAGTTTAGACTATTCGTACTCACTAATAAAGTATTTACTGTTTGGCCGTCTGTCCTGATATTCGTCAGACATCACCGGTGACCTAGTGACCTTCCTCATGCCGTAGAGTAGATTGATATGAAGAGTTATTTCACAGTTTTATTACATCGTTCCTATAAATCTTGCATCGCCTTCTGTGTGCGAGATCACGTACTCACCTACTGTGGGGTCCTGTATGGAAGCCATTTCGTCTGACAGAAGTATCTCCTGACAGGTCTGCCGTTCTAAATCAAGTCAAGCGCAGATGTTGGTGGAAAATGAAGAATTGTCCCCCACTACCCCCCCCCCATCTCTATCTGTCGAGGCCAGCTAATAAAGTGCAAGTTTGCGGGGTCGGAATGTCATGAAACTGTAGCTGCCACTCCCAACTAATTTCAGACAAGTTCCAGCACTATAATTCTCTTTTCATGGTTGTATTTCTCCAACGTTCGCGATTATAACGAAAACCGGATGTTTTGAGGTACTAAACCGAAGTCATGCTTTCCACCGAACTTCTACTTCATGGGAAATTTTACGAGTACAAAACTCTGGACAGGGTTGATTGAGATGGGTAACTCTCGGAGCCAGTGTTGTAGTGGTTGTTTCCCTATGAAAGGCCTTTTAAGTAAAACTCACTAAAAAACCCGGATGGATTTATATGGAGGTTTGGTTGGGCACAATAACAATAATACTCATTTTGGTTTATTATTTTCAATAATTCCTTGGAATCGACCTAGAAATAAAAGGAACCCCCCCCCTCCTCCTCCTAATTCGTTGGTTTACGTTTCAAGGTACCTACGTAGAAACGGAAAATCGAATAACAAATTACTACACTTTCCTTAGTTACCATGGACCAAATTTGATGAAATTTGGTATGTGGGCTCCATTTGGGGTCTAGTTGTGCCACGAAGCTTTTGGTTGATGTCACTTCCAAGGGTTGAAAAGTAAGGGCTGAAATTTTCAAAACGCCAGTTTTTTCTTAAAAACTTTTTTCTAAGGATCACAATTTCACAATATAACGCTGCAAATAATTGCATAATGGTTTATAATTGTTCTTTAACCCTTAATTTCCCACTTGTTAAAAAAAATGTTTTTTTCGGAATTTTGAATTCAAATTGAGAGAATATTTGAGCAGAAGGTACCTCAAAGGTCTACAATCTTTCCCCTCAAGGATGATCTCTCCAAGGGCCACTCTAGCGCTATCTGCGTCAGCAAAATCTGTCCATAAACCCAATTTTGATGGAGTGAAAGAAGGAAACTTTGAAAAATCCTTGGTGGGATGTTAGGATCTGCTATTTTCCATAAAGTATCGAACCAAGGAATAAGGTGGAGAAGATTCACTTCATAGAGGAATCTGTGCTGCCTTTTCTGAGAAAACCCAACTAATTTCCTACAAGGTGAGAAATTAGGGTATAAGGTACCTCAAAGGCCCTATTACAGTTTGCCAACTCTTTAATATGTTATTATTATTATTACGTTTTCTTACAAAATTTTTCTTACTCCATAGTTGGAGTATCAAGATAGCCAACGGCTATCAGTTTTGGTTCAAAAATGGATAAACTGTTGCAGGTTAAAATCGAACTTCCAGAAAGATACCTCAGGATATTGAGGGTTAATTGGTTATTGCTTCAGTCTACCAAGGTAGCGGAAGCTTGGGTTTCACTTTTCAAAGTTGAAAAAAATGCTCTCCAAAATCAAAATTTCCACTCGCGTTTTACGTTGTAGACCTCGGACAATTTTGGTTTATTATCTGTCTGTCATGAAATCCTTGTAACGATTTTGAATGATTGTGCGGGTTGGCTTGTAGACAGTCCCCTACGAAAATCAGCACCCCCAGTCTGATAGATGCGACTGCGCATGCGCAAACGTGAGTTACATGGCAACAGCCATAACTTCTACATTTTCCATCCGATTTCGATGAAATTTTCTGAGATTGCGCAGATTGCAGTGTGGGTGGTTCCTTACGAAAATCTATGAGGGTAGAGCTACTTAGAGATTGATGTATTGAGATAAGCTACATTTCATCGGGTCAACAATACAATCGGGTTATGGACACGATCAAGCTATGTGCCACACTCACTCGTTTTCAACTGTCGCCTACGTTCAATACCGTCCATCTGTAGTGAATGTTGTTTATATTCATGGCTTAACTAACATCGTTTGTCAAAAGGCAAGAGGTCAAAACAAGGAGTAACCAACGTTTTGTTTTTTCTCCCACGAAAGAGATTTTCGCTCGGGAGATCATCTTGAATATCCTCCGGGATTCCTTTGAGCTTCGCCGCAACAAAAAAGGTCGAAAAGGACCGCCTTTGCGCCCTTCTGCAGGGAAAATGAGATCAACGGTTATAGGAGCTGTTGCCCTGGCAACGCAGACCTTTCACACCAGAACATAACAGGAGGGTATCAACATGAGATTAAGGTCTATTGGCCGGGGACTCCCCTTACAACGCCAGGAGATGCAATCACTTAAAAGCCTCAGCAAGGCGCAGGCCGTCACCGCTGGGGGTTGGCTAAACGTTGTTTACACTTCCCCTTATTCTTTTTCGAGGTATTTTTTTCTCTCTTCGCGGCTGTTTGGAGCTCATACGGCTGAAAGGGCCTGACGTTCCGGCCTTTTGGTCG
Organism: Apolygus lucorum; assembly: GCA_009739505.2. Taxonomy (NCBI): domain Eukaryota; kingdom Metazoa; phylum Arthropoda; class Insecta; order Hemiptera; family Miridae; genus Apolygus; species Apolygus lucorum. The sequence continues at coordinate 16,003,337 of CM019183.2, forward strand.
GTTCGGGGTGTTAGGTTGGTTCTTGAAAGGAGGTTTTTCTTGCGGTTAGAGGGAAAAGAAGAAGGGAAGAAGAAGAAGGATAGTGGAGGCTGGGGACGTCTCACGGCTCGTTACGTTGCTCTCTGAAACAATCCCCGTGAGTTTTCACCTTTCAGGGCCGACGCGAAAAACACGACATTTCGTTTTCCACAACTGCCTGCTATGCAAGGTGGAAGAAAACGTCGCATGAAAACCTCTTACAATAGTTACAATTCCCCCGTCCACAGGGACTTGGATCTGTAGGAACCAGGGAAGTGGAGAAAGTCCAAAATAGAGCAGTTATTGAGGTTTCTAATTCAAAATCATAAGAAGTGTGATATTATATATCGGGATAGTATGAATTTCAAAAGAAAAGACCAAAAATAGAAAGATTTCGAACTAAGGATGTTTTCTTATAATCGAGTTTTCTGTCAAGTGATTTGACAAGTAGTCTGATGAAAAAAAAAGAAAAAAAAAAAACGCTGTAAATTATTATACAAAGGTTTTTTCTGTACCTACAGATTTTTCTATTTGGATCACTCACCTGCAAAGAACACAGCTTTGCATCAACTGACAGACGTCAACCAAAAGCTTCGGGGCACAACTAGATCCCAAATAGAGCCCATATACTACAAAATTTCATCAAAATCTGAATTTTTTCTTGGTCGAATCCAAAGGTTCATCATTGAAAATAATAAACCAAAAGGCTAATTGTTGGTCTCTGTGCATGAGCTAACGTGAAAGTATTGTATCAAGCACAAAGTCTATTTTTCCTATCCTATTAGAATCGGGGATTCACGTGCATCACATCATTAGAACAATCATGTTAAGTATGATTACAAGGAAACTATGTTTCACACCCACTTGGCTGACTGTTTTAAAATTTTATCATAAAACGGTACATATTATATGTATATTTATCACTCTAGACGGTAACTCACCCTGGGATCTGGCATTTAAAAAAAACAGTCATGCCAAAATGCCAGATGTTTAAAAACATGGTTTTCAGTGAAAATAATCATAAAATGCTCACTTAAATGGTAATGGGAAATCATCGTTGACTTTTCCATATTAATTTTATTATCAAAAGTTAAAATTTGTTACAGTATGAGTACATTCAAGGATGGTGGCTTAAAAATCGGTTGAAGATTCTTCAAAAATTTTCTCAATAGACGAGTTTTTAAATAAGATTTAACTAATCTGTAGAGCAATTCTTGTGCTATAATTGTTATTTATTTTTGAATTTCTGAATCTTATATTTCACTATTTCATGCTCTTAGTGCATAAATTGAACTTTTTGATTGAATGAAAACCCTGTAAAACACGTTGAATTCTGTCATTACCATTTTGGGATTGATTATGAGAGCCAAGAGTTAGTTCTGCTAAATTTATTAAGGCCCACTAAACTTAATTAGACCTCCTAAACTTAGTACCCACTAAAATTAATTAGACCTACTAACTTATTATGCCTCTAAACTTAATTAAACCTACTTAATTTGGTCCTAAGGGTCAGGAGTACAAGACCCGTTTAAACGTCACTTATCGATTAAACTACTGTTTAAACGGAGAATGCAGTTTAGGGCAGGGGCATAAGTTCCTAAACTACGCTTTTAGTTCCTGATAACAGCTAAACTAAGACTAAAGTTAAACGGTCGCTGGTGGCCGTTTAAGCTCAGCTTATTGAATCGTAACGAGAAATATTGTTACCAATGTGGTGAAGTGTTTTGGTTGAGGTTGAATTTCATTAAATAAATTGTACTAGCTGTTCAGCTGTGTTCCATTATTCACTGACGATTTTAGTGTAGAAGTTAGTCTGAACAAATATGCATTGAATTTTAGGAACACCTAGTTGGAAAAAGCATTCAACAATTTGAACATTAAAGTAGAAAAATATTCCAGCGTTTTATTCAAGTTTCAAAGAACTGAAGATAGTTATTTCTAGAACGAATCAAGAGAGGTAAAGTCACATAAATTATAAAAAAGGTACATTTGTGTATTTTTTGGAAAAAATATACAGCATATTACTTATCTCAAAACATTATTGATTTGTGATAGGCACAGTAATTTAATTATTAGGTATCAGTCAGGTCCTTCACTCAGTTTCACAATAATTGATACCTACAGAATAATATTGTATTGATAAAATAAAATGGGAAAGTAGGAGGAAGCGACCATTAGGAACGGGGCAGCACCCTACGCAGGAGACGCATCTTCACTTGAACATGGTAATTACCTGAAAAAAAGGAATGGGGTGTGATGAAAAGAGTTGTGAAGTAGGTAACTATGATGAAGAGTGACGTAAGAAAGAAGTTAACAAAATGCATCTGTAGTATTACGAGCAATTTGAGCTAGATAAGTTGCTGTAGGTACCTACTCGTTGCTGGTTTTGTAGGAGTGCTTTTTGGTAGTACATTCTATCAGGTATTCTACCGATTGTTATGATTATTTACGTACATCAACCAACATTCGGAACCAAGTTGCTTGCCAGTGAAAGAAATAGTAGTTATCACTACTCACTTTCACATTATCGTCGCAAGTATTTGGCATGCAAAATGTCTCTTAATGATAAGAAATAGGATAAAATTAATACGACGAAAGTACTCACCACATCTTCGAAAAACCGCTGTTCTTGGACCACATCTTCAAAAGGACTCTTTCTTGAATAATCGACTTTTGGGTCGATCATGAAAGTTAATACGTCGTTTTCATCGTTGGTTTGTTTTTATTTATTTTCCGACACCTTTCTTTCACCACTAGTGTATTACAATATATAGAAACGCTAAAATAAAGGTTTTTGAGCCGATTGAAGTAAAAGTCGTCCGCACTTTTATTCTAGCAAAACTCACATTGAGGTTTAGGTTATCCTGATTAATGTGAAGTTGATGTTTATTCCAACTTCTGCCTTGACATTCATCAAAAATTTGCAGTTACGAACATGGAACTGCATGGAATCTATATAGTTCCATGCCGTTTTGTTCTCTTCCTCTTCGTCTTCGTCGTCTCTGGATTCCTAAACTCCAGTTTCCTAAACCGAGCTGATAAGGACTTGGACACCCGTTAAACGGGATCTGTAGTTTAAACGGCGTTTCAAAATTAAGCGAAGCTTAGCTGTGTCCTCGTTTGAACGTTTACTTGTACCCCCGGCCCTAAGGCTCACTAAAATTAATTAGACCTACAAAATTTATTAAGGCTCTTTAAACTCAATTAGACCTACTAAACTTATCAAGGCCCTTTAAACTTAATTTTGCTAACTAAACTTATCAGACCCACTAATCTTGCTTTTTGATTCGATAAAATCAACAAAACCTAAAGTTTGTCTAGCTTCCGGTTCGATGTTATCAATGTCCACGAGAATACCTTCAATTTATGGAAGGTTCGAGTTTCCAAGAGTCAACAGAATGTGTACCTACTTTGGGTATTTGATCCCAGATTGGGCTGAATCTATTAATATGCCTGTGCTTAGTCGATATACGTTTTAGAATATTTAATCTCGTGAGTTCCGTTCGTATTCCAGACTTAGTTTGGGATTCCGATGTGGGGACTGACTGAGGGGGGAGGGAGTTAAGCAAAAACAGACGTCCAAATTGGTCTGCTGGGCCCCTTTTAGGGCGATAAGAGTTGCTTAGCATCCCTCGGTTAAACTAGACAAACTGCCAGTTTATCTACTGACCATCGTTTTCACATTAGCGGCGCCTTCCCTGGGAGTCGGTTAAAATCGCCATAACTCCGTCCTTTCCACTCCGTAAACTACAGGAGATAATCTTCGACGACCCCACTGCCTACGGAGGTGTGAAAAAGTCAACGAAACAACCATTTTCCTCCCAAGTGTTCTTCAGCCATTTGCTGCATCCTAGCGGTGAAACTCGATGCTTTCATGGGTGCACACTAGTCATGCCGAGGGAGCTCAGGGCAAATAATCAGATTGAGTTTTTGACGTGTAATTATTAGCAGTTGGTTCTGTAGCTTCTGTGGGGCCTCATTCAATTTTCGACTTTGAAAATCTCAAAAAAAAAAAAAAAACGCTGCAAATTATTAGACAATGGTTTATTATTTTTCTATAGATCACTCGTCTGCAAAGCCACCAACCATCCAACATGAAGAAAAACATCGATCGAATTTCGGTCAGCTTTAATTTGAACGGAGATTAGGCCTCTTTTGCGATTCACACTCGTGTTTCTGATTTATCGTACGTAAAAACTTTAAATTCTCGTAGGGAGCGAACGGTTTGTCCTACAGAGCTCCGCGTGGTCTCAAAAAATTCTATAGAATCTTAAATTGAAGGAAAAACAATACCTTTATATCTACATTTTTTGAGTTAGGGCGTTTTCAAAATTTCAAGATTGATTTTGGAACCCTTAGAAGTGACCTACATCAACCAAAATCTTCGGGGCACAACTAGACCCCAATTGGAGCCTACATACCAAATTTCATCAAAATCGGTCAATGCTAAGGGGGGAAAGTGCCGCGTACGGCGGACGGACGGCCAAATTTTTATTCGATTTTTGGATTCTACGTACCTTGAAACGTAAACCATCAAATTTTGAGGGGGTGTTGAAAAAAATTTTCTTGGTCAATTCCAAAGGTTCATTATTGAAAATAATTAACCAATACACTACTCGTCTCCATAGAGTATCCACAGCTATTAAGCAGACCATTAAACACTGTTTTTAACGCAAAATTTAAAACAAATATTTTAAAACAACAGTTTTTCTAAAAATAAGTGTTTAAAACAGTACCAAACATGTCCACTTTCCTTGATATTTTCAGGAAATGTGCGGGTGGGTGAGTAGATGGTCCCCTATGAAAATCATCGACCTCTGACTGGAAGAGGCAACACTGTGCATGCGGAAACGTGAATTACATGTAATAGTATCATTGGATTCTATCATACCTTGCAACCCTTGATAAAGACAAACACTCGTCTGCAAAGCCACCAACCATCCAACATGAAGAAAAACAGCGATCACATTTCGGTCAGCTAAAATTTGAACGGAGATTAGGCCTCTTTTGCGATTCACACTCGTGTTTCTGATTTATCGTACGCAAAACCTTTGAATTCTCGTAGGGAGCGAACGGTTTGTCCTACAGAGCTCCGCGTGGTCTCAAAAAATTCTATAGAATCTTAAATTGAAGGAAAAAAATACCTTTATATCAAAATTTGTTGAGTTAGGGCGTTTTCAAAATTTCAAAATTTATTTTGGAACCCTTAGAACCGACCTACATCAACCAAAAGCTTCGGGGCACAACTAGACCCCAAATGGAGCCTACATACCATCAACAATTTACATTTGGAAAAAATACTTCACCGCTACAATTGATGGTATTGTACCTACATAAATAATTACATTACAGTATTGTATCAGCACATTCAGCATTCAGCAGTCATGTCCATCTGGCTGCTTGTTATCAGGATCCGAGATCCGACCTCGGACATTGGGATGAGGGACAGGGTTGAATCACCTTATCCCACAAATGATGGAGGGAGGATTGTGCCTCTTCTGGCTATGCCATCAGTCGACGCTTCTCCTCCCCATGGGGTTCGAGTTCAGCTCCAAGTCCAACGGGGCCCACTTGCTCGAGCCGTGGCATTCCGTCGTGTGGCCGTAGCCCTGAATTTAGACCAGATGAATGATCCTCCTGTTGTGACTCGAGTGGTCATCCACTCCAGGATAAACAGTGGGTAACCAGCCCGAATCAGATCCTATGCTGACTTGCCATACCATATCCCTCTCCAGGTGATCGTTGCTCCAATCACCTTTAGTTGGTTTCGCTGAATGTTTGCAAGTGCTGCTGCAGCATCTAGTAATGCGTCAACTTCATATTTTTGAATTTTGGAAGCATTGATGTCTGCTAGTACCAAATTTCATCAAAATCGGTCAATGCTAAGAGGGGAAAGTGCCGCGTACGGCGGACGGACGGCCAAATTTTTATTCGATTTTTTGATTCTACGTACCTAGAAACGTAAACCATCAAATTTTGAGGGGGTGTTGAAAAAAATTTTCTTGGTCAATTCCAAAGGTTCATTATTGAAAATAATAAACCAATACACTACTCATCTCCATAGAGTATCCACAGCTATTAAACAGACCATACACTCTCCAGTTGGGACATGTTTAAAACAGTATTAAACACTGTTTTTAACGCAAAATTTAAAACAAATATTTTAAAACAACCGTTTTTTTTAAAGTGTTTAAAACAGTTCTAACCATGGCCTCTTTCCTTGAAATTTTCAGGAAATGTGCGGGTGCGTGAGTAGATGGTCCCCTATGAAAATCATCGACCCCTGACTGAAAGGAGCAACACTGTGCATGCGGAAACGTGAATTCCATGTAACAGCCCTAATTTCTACATTTTTGAATTCTGAATTCTATGGAATTTTCAGGAATTGTGAGAGTTGACGTGTATATGGACTCCTTGTACGGTATTGTGAGGTTTGAAGATTTGAGATTCTATCATTGGATCATACCTTGCAACCCTTGAAAAAGACAAAAATTGACCCTGGAAAACCTGGAAAACTCAGGGAATGTTTTTCGGGGAATCGCTGGACTCTCTATCTTTGTAAATGGGTAATCTATACAGATGACTCCTTGTGTTTTCATTCGCAGCATTTTTCCTATGCATTGCGATTGCTGACCTCCCTGACACGCCGTTCCTGAAAAATGTCTGGCTTGTTCATATTAGTTTACACGTTGTCTCAAAGCTCAGTCCTGATGAGGTCACGAGTGTGGGCTTTATGTGACCTACTATGATGTAGACAGGTACCTACTGAATTTCACTATCTCTTCTTATTGTATTGTCGAGGACCATAGCCGGTATAAGTGCTTCACTTGCCGGGGCAAATGCGAGGCGCAGGTCGATCCGAGGACCTGCAGTGTTTTGTATCGAACGGCCCTCGACTTACGAGCGTGAATACAACAACGTTTACTAAACTAGTCTCGTCAATAATAAATGCAATTAGCCAGATTGAATTTCAGTGTAGGGCAGAGCTGAAGGGATGTCCCTCCCTGCCTTCCCTACACACACGTACATAATTATGCGACCCAGAGCCGTCCAACAATCTAGTCTTCTGCGTTGTACATTCTGAAGAGGACTCGAAATCCTCCGCTTTTGTATTTTATGCCTTCGAGCGCCCTGCAAATGTGCATATTGAGTTTGTCAATATGAGGTTACTGGCGACGAGATCTTAACTTTTTTTTATCGGCAGACGTAACCATCGAGTGCATCCCGACCCACAACCAGCCTATAACCGGAATTGAGTAAAATCTTGCGAGATTCTAAAACAGTGGAAATTATTAAACAAAGGTTTCTTATTTTGACATTTTCATGTCTTTGTTTTGGCACATGAACTGAAAAATCGTCACGGAAACTAAGCAAGCCTTGCTCACGCGACCAATAAATAAAAAACGCTGCAAATTATTACACAATGGTTTATTATTTTTCTATATAGATCACTCGTCTACTAAATCACCAACCATCCAATATAAAGAAAAAAAAATAAAAAATGAAAAAAATTCAAAAAAAAAATTCAAAAAAAAAAAATCAAAATCACCAACCATCGGTCGCATTTCGGTCAGCTCTAATTTGAACGGAGATTAGGCCTCTTTTGCGATTCACACTCGTGTTTTGATTTAAATATATATATATTTCAATGTAAACCCTTAAATTTTCGTAGGGAGCGAACGGTTTGTCCTACAGAGCTTCCCGTGGTCTCAAAAAATTCTAAAAATTCTATAGAATCCTAAATTGAAGGAAAAACAATACCTTTATTTCGAAATTTGTTGAGTTAGGGCGTTTTCAAAATTTCAAAATTGATTTTGGAACCCTTAGAAGTGACCTACATCAACCAAAAGCTTCGAAGCACAACTAGACCCCAAATGGAGCAGTCTAGTCATCACCAACTAGTCATCAAAATCGGTCAATGCTAAGTGGCAAAAGTGCCGCGTACGGCGGACGGACGGCCAAATTTTTATTCGATTTTTGGATTCTACGTACCTTGAAACGTAAACCATCAAATTTTGAGGGGGTGTTAAAAAAATTTTTTTCTTGGTCGATTCCAAAGGTTCATTATTGAAAATAATAAACCAATAGACTCACTGTGTTGCGTAGAGAACAATCAACAACCTTACATTTTGCTTTGGCACATGAACTGAAAATTCGTCACGAAAACTTTGCTGCTTGGGTACATGAACTAACAACCTTACTTCACTACCTTGTTGTGTAGTGGCTGACATGAAAATGTCCCAATGTGTTGCAGACTCGTATGCAAGCATTTAAAATTGAGTTTATGATTTCGTTTTCAAATTACCTACTACGTTCTTATTCATACCCACCTAGTTGAAATTGTTTTCAATAAAATGTATTTCGTTTGCCTAATATTCATGGTTGTGTACCTTATTTGTGTTTCTCTAATGTGAAAGTCAGTGATCAATGTACACACATGCACTTATACGCCAAAAATATCATATTATTCGAAGGCGGCCAAAATGCGGCCAAAAATCGGTGTGAGCTCATTGAGTGAGCCCAAAGGTTAACTTTGATATTTTTCTTCCTTAAGTAGGTAGTGCGGAATCAGAAGTCGTCCTATTTCTCAGGAAACCAGAAAACCTAGTGAGAAGCAACTAGGCAAATCGAAATCGAATTCGGCATTTCTAGTTTCTGACGCAAAAACCTTCTTTTTTTGTTTTTTAAAATTTTTTCTCAACAAATACGAGAGAGAAACGTCTGCCAAGTGGGTGTCGCACATCAATCTCTAAGTACCTTTCACTACCCTCATAGGAGACCATTTGCACGCTAATCTGAACAATCCTGAGAAATTTCGTCAAAATCGGACGAAAAATGTAAATTTTATGGCTGTTACAAGGATTTTACGTTTGCGCATGCGCAGAGGCTACTGTCAATCTTGAGGCCTTGATTTTAATTGAGGACCATCTACTACCTAATCAGCGTAATCCCTGAAAATTTAATCGAAATCGAATGAAAAATGTGGAAGTTATGGGTGTGGCAAGGATTTCATGACAGACACACAGACGTACAGAATCTGTACGTAACCAAAATTCCGTATCTGATACGGAATTTCCCTGATACGGAATTCCTGTTCCGTATGTGATACGGAACCAAAATTGTTCAGAAAGGTCTGAAATGTAAAACGCGATTGAAAATTTCGATTTTGGAGAACTTTTGTTTCAACCTTGAAAAGTGAAAACAAAGCTTCCGCTACCTTGGTAGATTCGGAAGCAAAATCTGTCAAAAAATACGAGTATTTCTATGTAAGCACTTTTGAGTTATTGTCAATGAAATGGCAATTACATGGAGATTTTCTGTAAAGATCACTCGGCAGCAAAGAACACAGCTTTGCCATGGCACAAACTTCACTATCAACTTTATTTTGAAGTTAGTAACTAATGGTGAAATATCGCTGTCCGACAGTTTTGTGGTGCCTTCAATACGAATTTTCTTTCGGCAGGCAGGTGAGAAAGAAAATCTTCAAGATCCATAGGTGGAGTTGGATCTCGTAAGATACCTGGAAGGATCTGCATCTTCCGGTTACGTGGGATTCACACCCACTAAAAAAACACCTCTTTTTCTCCCTCGTTGGAGCTCAGCCCGGAACCGTTTAACCCATTACTTCGGGCTGAGTCCTGGGGCGGTTAATCATTTCTGGGTGAGGGGGCGGACCGGATGCTCCCTCGTCACTCTTTCTCCTTCTAATAGTATCTTCCTTTTCAGGTTGCTTTCTTGTACTCTGCCACATCAGTCCAGCTCCTTTCACCTTCCAGCATCCTGCTGACAACATCCTCTGGTGTTGAACTCTGGGGAGCTAACTCCAGGTCTGCCATCAGCTGGTCTATTTCAGGCGCCCATTTGGTGCATTTGAAGAAGGTGTGGAGCACATCATCGTCATCATTGTTCTGGCAGTGTAGACATGCCCCAACATGGCATAAAAAAAATCCATGTCCTGTAAAGAACTGTGTAAGGAAGAAGTTCACTTCTCCATGTTTCCTTTCAATCCACGTCTGCATGTTTGGCACCAGCATGCAGTCCATCTTCCTCTATGTTCTCCCGTCCATATATCTTGCCATTTTGCCATTGTGCGCTCCCTTTCTTACTTTGCTATGCACGCCCTGTTTCCTTCATCCCTTCTCTCAAAGATTCTTTTCCTCTCTGTACCCATCAGCTGAATGGGTATGACACTCGTGAGGACAAAGATAGCGGGTTCTGATACTGTTCGGTAAGCACAGGCGAATACGAAATTTGGTACTTACTTGTTTGCTGAGGAAGTACTACAGTTACATGAAACTCTCCTATGAAGAGAAACTCTCTTCTTTCTCTGTGGGGAAAAAAAAACAAAAAGGTAGCATTTAATAAGCTTTATTTTGAACGGAGATTCGGCCAATTTACGTCAGTGAACATCCCTTTGCGATTTTCTCACTCGTGTTTCTGCGTTATTATTCGTCCCATCTTCAACTCTTATGTGGAGTAGACAGTTTGTCCTACAGACACAGGACAAACAGGGTGGTCTCATTCGATTTTAAAAATTCAATACTATTTTAAATTACGGAAATATAATACCTTTATATTGAAAGTTTTTGAGCTAGGGCGTTTTAAACATTTCAGCTCTAATTGTCCGAAGTTACTGACATCAACCAAAAACTTCGTGCCAGAATTAAACCCCAAATGGAGCTGCCTACCAACCTGCTTAGAAAACAGCAGACACCTACCTAGTCTGAGAAATAGTTAGGAAGATAGGTACCTCCAAGTTTTTTTTTTAACCAATTTTGCTATGATTTGACACTCTAAATTTTTGTTCATTTATATTTTGGTTTATTATTTTCAATAATAAGCCTTTGGAATCGAGCAAGAAAAAAAAATTTTAACCCCCCCCTCAAAATTTGATGTTTTACGTTTCAAGGTACGTAGAATACGAAAATCGAATAAAAAAATTTCCGTCCGTCCGCCGTACGCCGTCCGCCGTACGCGGCACTTTTCTTAGCAACACTGGACCGATTTGGTTCAAATTTGGTATATGGGCTCCATTTGGGGTCTAGTTGTGCCGCGAAGCTTTTGGTTGATGTAGGTCACTTCTAAGGGTTGAAATTTTCAAGAGTGCCCTAGCTCGAAAACTCTCGAAATAAAGGTATCGTTTTTTCACCAATTTTAAATAGTATTGAATTTTTAAAAATTTTTGAGACCACCCGGAGCTCTGTAGGACAAACCGTTCGGTCCCTACGAGTACTTGAAGGTTTTCCTTCGATAAAACAGAATCATGAGTGTGAATCGCAAAAGAGGTCTAATCTCCATTCAAATTTTATCGGACTAAAATGCGATCGCTGTTCATTTCTTCGATTTGTATACAGTTTTGCCTTCTGCGTAACCAGTAATCAAATTTCCTTATGAAGCTTTCTATTTTTCCAATCGAGTGTGAAGCGTTTAGTTCTTTCTAATAAACTTGATTGTGAAGGTGTGAAGCCAGTATGGTGTGGTAGGTAGTTCCTAGCTGGTAGGTAAAAAAAAGTTGGTAGGTAAAAAAAATGTTGGTGGGTAAAAAACGCTGCAAATCATTGCTCAAAGGCTTCTTCACTCTTCAGATCACTGATCAGCTGAGTGAGCTCCGAAGCCATTTTCAATCCTATTGAATGGAAGTGCTCTTCCAGTCGTCTCCAGCATTCGAGGAGATCTTCTTCACTCTTCAGATCACTGATCAGCTGAGTGAGCTCCAAAGCCATTTTCAATCCTATTGAACGCAGGAAGCTGTAATTTGAGAGGGAAGGTCAAGGGAGAATACAGATGGTGGTAGGTGCTAGTGATCTATACAGAAGGGTGATCTATACAGAAAATAATAAACCTTTGAGCAATGATTTGCAGCGTTTTCAATACAGAATGAGTTGCTCACATTGTTAATAAATGTTATTCGCCTAAATCCATTGCCATTCAGAGAAAAAATGCGAGGAAAAAGGAGTTTTCCTACGTGGGAGTAACAATTACTCAATGTTTCCATTGAGAGGCATGTTTCCATTCTAGGGTTAAACGAAATGAAAAACGCTGCAAATTATTACACAATGGTTTATTATTTTTCTATAGATCACTCGTCTCCAAAGCCACCAACCATCCAACATGAAGAAAAACATCGATCTTATTTCGGTCAGCTATAATTTGAACGGAGATTAGGCCTCATTTGCGATTCACACTCGTGTTTCTAATTTATCTTAGGTCCAAACCTTAAATTCTCGTAGTGAGCGAACGGTTTGTCCTACAGAGCTCCGGGTGGTCTTAAAAAATTCTAAAAATTCTATAGAACCTTAAATTGAAGGAAAAACAATACCTTTATATCGAAATTTTTTGAGTTAGGGCGTTTTCAAATTTTCAAAATTCATTTTTGAACCGTTAGAAGTGACTTACATCAACCAAAATCTTCGGGGCACAACTAGACCCCAATGGAGCCTACATACCAAATTTCATCAAAAGCGGTCAATGCTAAGTGGCAAAAGTGCCGCGTACGGCGGACGGACGGCCAAATTTTTATTCGATTTTTGGATTCTACGTACCTTGAAACGTAAACCATCAAATTTTGAGGGGGTGTTGAATTTTTTTTTCTTGGTCGGTTCCAAAGGTTCATTATTGAAAATAATAAACCAAAATAATACCTGCAAAACGCTGCAAATCATTGCTCAAAGGTTTATTATTTTCTGTACAGATCACCCTTCTGTATAGATCACTGGTTCTCCATCAATAGCACCTACCACCACCTTCTCCCTTGACCTTCCCTCTAAAATTTCAGCTTCCTGCGTTCAACAGGAGAGAAAATGGCCTTGGAGCTCACTCAGCTGATCAGTGACCACTCATGCGCCTCCAGCATTCTCCATTGACCCGCCCTCTCAAATTTCAGGTTCCTGCGTTCAACAGGAGAGGAAATGGCCTTGGAGCTCACTCAGCTGATCAGTGACCACTCAGGCGCCTTCAGCATTCTCCTTTGACCCTGCCTCTCAAATTTCAGGTTCCTGCGTTCAACAGGAGAGGAAATGGCCTTGGAGCTCACTCAGCTGATCAGTGACCACTCAGGCGCCTTCAGCATTCTCCCTTGACCTTCCCTCTCAAATTTCAGCTTCCTGCGTTCAACAGGAGAGGAAATGGCCTTGGAGCTCACTCAGCTGATCAGTGACCACTCAGGCACCTTCAGCATTCTCCATTGACCCGCCCTCTAAAATGTCAGCTTCCTGCGTTCAACAGGAGAGGAAATGGCCTTGGAGCTCACTCAGCTGATCAGTGACCACTCAGGCGCCTTCAGCATTCTCTATTGACCCGCCCTCTCAAATTTCAGGGTTCCTGCGTTCAACAGGAGAGAAAATGGCCTTGGAGCTCACTCAGCTGATCAGTGACCACTCAGGCGCCATCAGCATTCTCCTTTGACCCGCCCTCTCAAATTTCAGGTTCCTGCGTTCAACAGGAGAGAAAATGGCCTTGGAGCTCACTCAGCTGATCAGTGACCACTCAGGTGCCTTCAGCATTCTCCTTTGACCCGCCCTCTCAAATTTCAGGTTCCTGCGTTCAACAGGAGAGGAAATGACCTTGGAGCTCACTCAGCTGATCAGTGACCACTCAGGCGCCTTCAGCATTCTCAATTGACCAGCCCTCTCAAATTTCAGGTTCCTGCGTTCAACAGGAGAGGAAATGGCCTTGGAGCTCACTCAGCTGATCAGTGACCACTCAGGCGCCTTCAGTATTCTCCATTGACTTTTGATTATGGAAATTTGATTACTGGTTACGCAGAAGGCAAAACTGTATACAAATCGAAGAAATGAACAGCGATCGCATTTTAGTCAGAAAAATTTCAACGGAGATTAGACCTCTTTTGCGATTCACACTCATGATTCTGTTTTATCGAAGGAAAACCTTCAAGTACTCGTAGGGACCGAACGGTTTGCCCTACAGAGCTCCGGGTGGTCTCAAAAATTTTTAAAAATTCAGTACTATTTAAAATTAGTGAAAAAACGATACCTTTATTTCGAGAGTTTTCGAGCTAGGGCACTCTTGAAAATTTCAACCCTTAATTTCCACCCCTTAGAAGTGACCTACATCAACCAAAAGCTTCGCGGCACAACTAGACCCCAAATGGAGCCCATATACCAAATTTCATCGAAATCGGTCCATGGTAACTAAGAAAAGTGCCGCGTACGGCGTACGGCGTACGGCGGACGGACGGAAATTTTTGGTTTATTATTTTCAATAATAAGCCTTTGGAATCGAGCAAGAAAAAAAAAATTTTAACCCCCCCTCAAAATTTGATGTTTTACGTTTCAAGGTACGTAGAATACGAAAATCGAATAAAAAAATTTCCGTCCGTCCGCCGTACGCCGTACGCGGCACTTTTCTTAGTTACCATGGACCGATTTCGATGAAATTTGGTATATGGGCTCCATTTGGGGTCTAGTTGTGCGCCGAAGCTTTTGGTTGATGTAGGTCACTTCTAAGGGGTGAAAATTAAGGGTTGAAATTTTCAAGAGTGCCCTAGCTCGAAAACTCTCGAAATAAAGGTATCGTTTTTTCACTAATTTCAAATAGTACTGAATTTTTAAAAATTTTTGAGACCACCCGGAGCTCTGTAGGGCAAACCGTTCGGTCCCTACGAGTACTTGAAGCTTTTCCTTCGATAAAACAGAATCATGAGTGTGAATCGCAAAAGAGGTCTAATCTCCGTTGAAATTTTTTCTGACTAAAATGCGATCGCTGTTCATTTCTTCGATTTGTATACAGTTTTGCCTTCTGCGTAACCAACCAGTAATCAAATTTCCATAATCAAAAGTCAATGGAGAATACTGAAGGCGCCTGAGTGGTCACTGATCAGCTGAGTGAGCTCCAAGGCCATTTCCTCTCCTGTTCAACGCAGGAACCTGAAATTTGAGAGGGCGGGTCAATTGAGAATGCTGAAGGAGCCTGAGTGGTCACTGATCAGCTGAGTGAGCTCCAAGGCCATTTCCTCTCCTGTTGAACGCAGGAACCTGAAATTTGAGAGGGCGGGTCAATTGAGAATGCTGAAGGCGCCTGAGTGGTCACTGATCAGCTGAGTTAGCTCCAAGGCCATTTCCTCTCCTGTTGAACGCAGGAACCTGAAATTTGAGAGGGCGGGTCAATGGAGAATGCTGAAGGCGCATGAGTGGTCACTGATCAGCTGAGTGAGCTCCAAAGCCATATCCTCTCCTGTTGAACGCAGGAACCTGAAATTTGAGAGGGCGGGTCAATGGAGAATGCTGAAGGCGCATGAGTGGTCACTGATCAGCTGAGTGAGCTCCAAGGCCATTTTCTCTCCTGTTGAACGCAGGAAGCTGAAATTTGAGAGGCAGGGTCAAAGGAGAATGCTGAAGGCGCCTGAGTGGTCACTGATCAGCTGAGTGAGCTCCAAGGCCATTTCCTCTCCTGTTGAACGCAGGAACCTGAAATTTGAGAGGCAGGGTCAATGGAGAATGCTGAAGGCACCTGAGTGGTCACTGATCAGCTGAGTGAGCTCCAAGGCCATTTCCTCTCCTGTTGAACGCAGGAACCTGAAATTTTAGAGGGAAGGTCAAGGGAGAATGCTGAAGGCGCCTGAGTGGTCACTGATCAGCTGAGTGAGCTCCAAGGCCATTTCCTCTCCTGTTGAACGCAGGAACCTGAAATTTGAGAGGGCGGGTCAATAGAGAATGCTGAAGGCGCCTGAGTGGTCACTGATCAGCTGAGTGAGCTCCAAGGCCATTTCCTCTCCTGTTGAACGCAGGAACCTGAAATTTTAGAGGGAAGGTCAAGGGAGAATGCTGAAGGCGCCTGAGTGGTCACTGATCAGCTGAGTGAGCTCCAAGGCCATTTCCTCTCCTGTTGAACGCAGGAACCTGAAATTTGAGAGGGAAGGTCAAGGGAGAATGCTGAAGGCGCCTGAGTGGTCACTGATCAGCTGAGTGAGCTCCAAGGCCATTTCCTCTCCTGTTGAACGCAGGAACCTGAAATTTGAGAGGCAGGGTCAAAGGAGAATGCTGAAGGTGCCTGAGTGGTCACTGATCAGCTGAGTGAGCTCCAAGGCCATTTCCTCTCCTGTTGAACGCAGGAACCTGAAATTTGAGAGGGCGGGTCAATGGAGAATGCTGAAGGCGCATGAGTGGTCACTGATCAGCTGAGTGAGCTCCAAGGCCAGTTTCTCTCCTGTTGAACGCAGGAAGCTGAAATTTTAGAGGGAAGGTCAAGGGAGAAGGTGGTGGTAGGTGCTATTGATGGAGAACCAGTGATCTATACAGAAGGGTGATTTGTACAGAAAATAATAAACCTTTGAGCAATGATTTGCAGCGTTTTTTATTCGATTTTCGTATTCTACGTACCTTGAAACGTAAAACATCAAATTTTGAGGGGGGGTTAAAATTTTTTTTTTCTTGCTCGATTCCAAAGGCTTATTATTGAAAATAATAAACCAAAAAGCGAAGATTTTAAGATTTTAGTTTTATAGCATTTTCTCATGTTTTTTGATATCCATAATCTAAGGAATCTGATTCTTGAGTTCTCTGAAAATTCCTTGAAGAGGGTCCACTCCTTACTGTGATGAAACGCTATGTGCGATGAACTGACTGCCGCCGAAATCAATTGCTCCATATTGGTGGCAAGTTTGTGGGATCCCCGTAAAAATGTGCGCCTTTGAGGTAGAAACTCTTTCTTCTCGATATTTTTTAGTGTTGGGAGATGTGAAGGGAACAAGATTTTTTTGAAAAGGAGAAAAGGAAGAAGTGAAATTTATTGCATGAGACAGGAAGTGAGGGCGTTGTAAGAACCTTCATATCCCCCTCCAGGAAACACGTTGCTGGGACAACGAGTCTTTTTGGAAGGTACGGAAAACCCAGTTTGCACAGATGGGTTCTGGAAGATGCGGAGGGCGAGGCCTCGTTCTCTCCCGTGGAAGTAGATCACAATCCATTGTAGTTTCCCAGCAAAATTAGAGAAAAACGCTGCAAATTATTACACAATGGTTTATTATTTTTCTATATAGATCACTCATCTACAAAATCACCAACCATCCAATATGAAGAGGAAAAAAAAAAAAAAGCAAAAAAAAAAAAAAATCACCAACTATCGATCGCATTTCGGTCAGCTCTAATTTGAACGGAGATTAGGCCTCTTTTGCGATTCACTCTCGTGTTTTGATTTGTATATATATATATATATTTCAATATAAACACTTACATTTTCGTAGGGAGCGAACGGTTTGTCCTGCAGAGCTCCGCGTGGTCTCAAAAAATTCTAAAAATTCTATAGAATCTTAAATTGAAGGAACAACAATACCTTTATATCGAAATTTTTTGAGTTAGGACGTTTTCAAAATTTCAAAATTGATTTTGGAACCCTTAGAAGTGACCTACATCAACCAAAAGCTTCGGGGCACAACTAGACCCCAAATGGAGCCTACATACCAAATTTCATCAAAATCGGTCAATGCTAAGTGGCAAAAGTGCCGCGTACGGCGGACGGACGGCCAAATTTTTATTCGATTTTTGGATTCTACGTACCTGATGAAATTGGATGAAACGTAAACCATCAAATTTTGAGGGGGTGTTAAACATTTTTTTTTCTTGGTCGATTCCAAAGGTTCATTGTTGAAAATAATAAACCAAAATGGGAGATTCATTAAATTGACATGAAGAACCCGATAAGTTGAAAATACTTGTACATTTAGCGGTGGGGCGTTGAAAAAAACTTTTGGCTAAACTGTGTGGACAGTAAGCTTCATGATTATATTACCAAGCAACACCTCTGTAAAATTTCTCAATTTTGGTTTATTATTGTCAATGATACACGTTTGGAATCGACCTTTGTAACACTCATCTGCTAGGATCACAGTTTAGTAATATCACCATCTTACAACCATATTTTCGCTTCACAATCGAATTTAATCGGAAGAAACAAATGCTTCACACTCAATTCGAACAAATACCTAGGGAGTTGTGGGTGCTTTCGTTATAATCCTGGAGCCGAGGGTAAAATCGCTCTTCATTTAGGGATACGATTTGACGACTAATTATGAAAATCTTGTCCATTCTGAGACAGAAAATTCAAGTCTGCCATTCCGAAACGGTTGCTTTCGAAAATGGCGGCCATGTGAAATGTTCAAAAATCGCGAAAAATCATCATATCTCCGGGATGGATGAAAACTCCGTGAATGAGAGATTAGGTCCAATCGTGGATGTTTTCATCAGTCTGCCGCTCTTCAACGGCTGTTAACCCTCGGCAGACTCGATTTTAAAGATTGTACACTTCTGTTGCAAAAATCCACAACGTTTGGGACGTCACAAATTTTTACTGCTGGATTTTAAAAGTCTACTTACGGGTTTGAGACTTGTCTGCCAATCCTAAGCAGTTGTAAAGTCCTGGCAGAATTAAATGGAAAAATTGTCAAATTTGATTTAAAATTCAGACAATTTTGGGATGGTTCACATTTTAACACGTTGAAGTATGAGTGGTAAGTAAACAATAGAGAATGGTCTGCCTTGGATAGCCCGCTGTCTTCTAGTGACAGAATCAAATTCAAAAATTGTCAATTTATTGATGAAAATTTGTTGATTTTGGGATTCTCCAAATTTTTGTTCAAAGCTGTACTACTTTATTGAAACTCAAGCAGCGTGGTCTGCCTTCAGTGACTCATTGCTTATATAAGGCAGACTAAAATTGAAAAAAGGCAAATTTGAGGGTTGAAATTTATGTATTTTGGGAAAGTTGCAATTTTGGCATGTGGTACTAGCACGTAAGTATAATCTTTGTAACCCAGTCTGCCATCGGTATTTCGTTGCTTTCTAGCGGCAGACTGAACTGAAACGTGAAAAAACTGGATTTACCTACTTGGAAATTCTTGCGGTAACGATTCATCTTCTTCAAGACTATTCAAATTTTCGATCTAATACTAAATGCTGTGCATGGAAACTGCCGAGGGTTAACAGCCGTTGAAGAGCGGCAGACTGATGAAAACATCCACGATTGGACCTAATCTCTCATTCACGGAGTTTTCATCCATCCCGGAGATATGATTTTTGAACATTTCACATGACCGCCATTTTCGAAAGCAACCGTTTCGGAATGGCAGACTTGAATTTTCTGTCTCAGAATGGACAAGATTTTCATAATTTGTCGTCAAATCGTATCCCTAAATGAAGAGCGATATTCGGCCTCGGCTCCAGGACTATTAGGAAATATTATTACCGGTTGCTAAGGACGCAAAAAAAGAGTACAACTCGATAAACGAACAACAATCGCATTTTGGTCAGATGGAATTTGAACGGAGATTAGACCTCTTTTGCGATTCACACTCGTGTTTCTGACTTATCTCAACTCCTTAAGTTCTCATGGGGACCGAACGGTTGGTCCTACTGAGCTCTGGGTGACCTCATTCAATTCTAAAAATTCAATAGTATTTTAAATTGAAAAAACAAAAATATCTTTATATCAAAATGTTTTCAGCTAGGGCGTTTCGAACATTTCAGCCCTTATTTTTCAACCCTTAGAAGTGACTGACATCAACCAAAAGCTTCGGGACATAACTAGACCCCCAAATGAAGCCCACATTTTCACACCAAATTTCATCAAAATCGGCCAATGCTACTTGATTGAGGAAAGTGCTGCAGACGGCGGACGGACGGTCAAATTTTTATTCGATTTTTTTTTATTGAATTTTTATTCGATTCTACGCACTTTGAAACGTAAACCAACAAATTTTGAGGAGGTTATACAATTTCTCTTTTTGGTGGATTCTAAAGGTTCATTATTGAAAATGATAAACCAAATAAGGGCTGAAATTCTGAAAACGCCCTATCTCAAACAATTTTGATATAAAGATGTAACTTTTTCGTTATAGTTGTTGTTTTTTCATCAATTTAAATTAGTATTGAATCTTCAAAATTGAATGAGACCACCCAGAGCTCTGTAGGACCAATCTTTCGCTCCCTACGAGAACTTGAGGGTTGGGCTTACGATAATTCAAAAACACGCGTGTGAATCGCCAAAGAGGTTAACCCTTAATTTCCCACTTCATCAAATATTTTTCTTTTTCGATTTTTAAAGATTATATTTGTATTTATTTTGATGTAGAGTATTTGAGCTGAAGGTACCTCAAAGGCCCTATTACAGTCTGTCAGCTCAAGATTGATCTTTCCAAGGGCCACACTCCGTCTATAAACCCAATTTTGTTAGAGTAGAAAGAAACTCTCCTTGATGGGATGTTATCAGTTATTCCTTATAAAGTTAAGTACCAAGGAATAAGTTAGAAAAGGTTCACTTCACCTAGGGATCTGTGCTGCCTTAGACGGTGGCGCCATCTCTGACGAGGAACCCTAATTATCAGCCAACAAGGTGAAAAATGAGGATAGAAGGTACCGTAGACTGGGGTGATAGTGATCAATTTCTACAGTTTTTCCTTGAAAACTACCAGTGTAATAATTCAAAAAAATCTGAAAAAAATAGTTTATATTCTCCCACATCTTACGAACAGTATCCTATATCAAACTTTGAAATTTTGTTGAATTAAGCTCATTTAAAAAAAGAATTAAATTGATCAGTATCACCCCCCACATAGGGGGTGATAGTGATCACCAATTTAAAATCGAACTTAAATATATTAAAAACAATTAAAAATCGAACTTGAACAATTAAAAATTGTTTTTTAGTACCCTGAGGTTAACAAAAACCACTAACAACTCATTTCAGAACAATTTTTATTGAAAAACTAATGAAAACCAACTCTTTACTTATAAAAATCAGAATCAAGCCAAAATTCAAGACTCGTAATATCCTCTTCAGTATTTATTATTATAATAAGACCATTCGTGGCACATGATTGGTAACTGACAAGAAACAACTTATTTTAAAGCACTTGTTACCAAAAATAATGATGGACCAATCACTTTTTGATAGTTTCGGGCATTTCGGCCGTGATCACTATCACCCCCTGAAAATGATTTGTTTTTGTTTTTAACAGATAACCAACTGTAGTAACACGGAAAAAACAAACTAATTGCAGATATTTCATGCTTACCTCTAGTAGAAACAAAATCTTTTCGCTAGAACTTCACCACACAACACCCGACACCCGCACAACAGAAGTTACAATTACAATGTGAGCTGGGCCCGATTTTGAGGTTTGTTTATTTCCTTATCAGCTACCATGGTAACCTAGACTATCGGGCGGGAACGATATCCCCCCAGAGAAGACATTGCTACGAACACATAACACGACCTAACTTTCCAATTTAGGACTGTGTGGAGTTCCGCAATCGCATGCATATGAAAAAAGGCGTGTTGATCAGTATCACTCCAGCATATCAGTATCACCCCAGTTCACGGTACCCTATTGCAGTCTGTCAACTCGATAATTGTTTTAATAATTAGGTTTTTATTAAGTTTTCTAACACAATCGATACTTGGAATATCAAGATTGTCAATGGCTATCAGTTTTGGTTTAAAATTGAATTAACAGTTGTACGTAAAAATTAGACTTCCAAAAAGATACCTCAGGATATTAAGGGTCAAATCTTCGTTCAAATTTTAGCTGACCAGAATGCGATCGCTGTTCGTTTCTTTGAGTTGTTCTCAGTTTTGCGTCCTCAGCAACCAGCTATCAAATTTCCTGATGAAGGCACCCACAACTCTTCATTTCTTCTAATTAAATTTGATGCAAAAATCTGTTGGGCAGGTTTTGACTCAGGCAAAAGTGTGTTCTTTGTAGACGAGATCTACGAGCATACAGAAAAATGAAAAAAACCTTTGTGTAGTAGTGTGCAGCGTTATCCGATTCTTCTCGAAAGCCGTAGTATGTTGAAGCAGCTTCCGTTTTAGAACCCATCCTCAACAACGACTTCTTTCAGACTCACTTCTCAGTCCTTGCACTTGGTATCAACTATGTTTCTCTTCTCAAACAAGTGTTAATTAAGTATTTTCTGTATTGCCCTACCCCATTTCTTGTTTTTTCTTTCTTTCATTTAATTTTGTCCCCACGAAATTGCTTTCTTTCCTTTTTGACCTGTTCTTCATCTCAACAGTGTCGTCTGTGTCGCTCTTTTAATTAGTTCTCCCCTCCACTGCTCTCCACCGCCAAGTCTAACCCCTCCCTTATCTACCCTCTCTCTTCTCTTCATTCTCCCCCCCCTCTCCCTTATCTACTCCCTCTTCTTCCCCTTTCCTCCCAAACTCTAGCTGACACCCACTCGACCTCTTTGACCTCCATGGAACGTCATAATGTCACGTTTCAAGGGTGGTTTTTCTTCGTTTTTTCCTCTGCGAAAAAAATGAATTTCCATCCAGTTCCTCCCGCGCGACCACCACTAGGGCTTTTGTTGTTTCCTTCGAGCGGAACACGTGTTTTTTTAATGACTCCCTCTGAGAGCCTCTCGTTTTCAATTTCCTCGCCAAACAACAAGATAGCACTTTCGCTTTGAAAAGCTTCGATGAGAGGTAGTCAGCATAGTCACGTTTCCTCTAAATAATATTTTATTTTCATCCATTTATTCGTTAGTTCTGACATAAATAATGTCTTTTCGCTGGGGTCAATCCAAATTCCCACTACATCGCGCATTTTTTGTCATTACTTACTAGTATTATTAGTATGATCACGCTTTTTTCATGAGTGAGTAGGTAGCATAAGGTTTCGGCATAAATCGAGAGTTAAAGAGTGGTTAACGATTTTTGGAGTTGGAAAACATACTACTACTACTAGTATTCATCCAAAGTTTACTTTAATACTTACTAACTTTCACTTTGACTTTAACGACTAATATTGTTTTATTTTTGCTCCAGGTACGTTCGTGAGCTTTATGAACACTAAATGTGCACTTCTACGTAGGTACACGTGAGTACTATCACCTTGGTAAGTGAAGAGTTTAGTAGAACTAGGTACCGATATAAATTGATATACCTCTCGATTTCTCCCTATAGACGCGGTAAACTTATAGGAATATAATATTATACATGAGTCCACAGTCCACCTTGTTGACAGCTCAAGTTTTTAACACAGAATGTGTTTTTGCGATGACCTACCGAAAAAAAATCGTCACGAAAAAGCGACAGAAAAAACATCTGGTGATATGTTTATTGGTTGTCATGTTAATGTCAACTCCACATTTATTATTGTTGTTTTTTATTTAACGGATGACTAGTATCGCAAAAACACATTCTGTGTTCCTATGATTTCATACAGAGTATGGAAAAAGAAATAAACCGGGGGGTGCAGGGGGGCGGAGCCCCCCGCCGAGGCGCAAAGCGCCGAGTTTTGTTACTTACTTACCACTTTATCTTCTGTCATCTTTCTTCCCACATCGATGATTGAAGGGAGTCTTCCTCTGTTTTTAAAAAAATAAAATGGTGCCCGTCACTCAAACCTTAAAGGGGGTCTCAGTCGGTCGCCGTTCGTTCCTCGTTCCAGGTTAGTATTTCTCTCAAGAACCGGCGCTCAAAGTTTAAGAGTTGCACCTAAATTTTTCGAAATTGATTAGTGCATCTACCTAGGGAATCAAAAAACTAAAAGATTACCGCTGGAATCATCAAAATCCAAAAAATGGGAATTCAGTTAGTAAATAAACGGGTTTTCCCTTTTTTCGGCAATTATTGTTCGATTTTTGACTAATTAATACCGAAAATCGTTGAAAATTTCAAATTTAGGTACAACTTTTAAACTTTGAACGCCAGTTCTTGAAAGAAATACTAACCCGGAGCGAGGAACGAACGGCGACCTTAATGTGACCACTTTCACTCCAGTTTTTAGGACGTCCCACAGTAAGACTTGGGCGTCCTTATGCGATCGATCTGGGGTGAAGGAGGACAACACTCAACCGAAAAAAAATAACCACACACTAATCCGTTTTAGACCATTCTGAATCCAAATCCGCAAAAAAAACCATAGGTGTGTGTGTGTGTGTATGACAAAATCTTGTTTCGTCTGCACAGGCCTTAGTTCTCAACCGATTTTCCTGGTTCTTTTTTTGTTCGTTGCGGAAAACTATCTGGTTGTGCACTACGTCGTCGGAATTTCGAATTTTGCCTTTTAAGGGGGGAAAGGGGGGGTTAATGCTCAAAAAGCGCGCGTTTTTGGGCAAAATCTCGTGTACTCTGCCCAGGCCTCAATTTCCAAGCGGTTTTCCTGGTTCTTTTTTTGTTCGTTGCGGAAAACTATCTAGTTGTGCACTACGTCGCCGGAATTTCGAATTTGGCCTTTTAAGAGGGGGAAATTTAAGGGCCTTTTAAGGTGGGTTAATGCTCAAAAACGCGCGTTTGCGGTATAATCCTGTAAAATCTGCCCAGGCCTCAGATTCCAACCGATTTGAGTGTTTCTTCTTTTGTTCGACTCAGAAATCTTCCAAACTGCACAATATTCCACCAGAGTATCAAAATTAGCATGTGGAGGGGATGAGTGGAGGGCTAATATTCACAAAATATCCGATTTTTCATTATTTCGGTTCCTTTCTAGCTTACTAATTGTACCCAAGTTTTGAAACTCGAGTTCGCATGTTGGGGTTCGTAGATCATGGATTTCAAAATGCTCTTCAAATTTGAGGCTCCCATGCCGCTAGAAATGTTTTGTTGGTTAAGGTTGAGGTGGGGGGGGGGGTGTTGTGGTGCCTAAAATACTTAATAAATTACATCGAGTGAAAACGTTTTTTCGCTTACCAACTTGTATTAACTGACCTAATGCTTATCCAATGGGACGGCCCGTGGAATGCATGCATTACTAAACAATATGTTTGTATTATAATATAACCATAGTATTATAGAAATAATAGTAACTACAAAATAATAAACCATAACAATAACAACATAATAAAATCGTGTTCCCCTACTTGACTTGCAGTAAGTCCACGGTACTTAACGTCACATAAATATTGCAAGTATTTGTTTAGGGGGATTGTCAGGATGAATCCCGCGACTCAACTTGCCAAGTTCTTGAGGAGTTCGGCGGGCGGAGAAGCGGAAAATTGAGCCGTTATCAGTCAAGTAGAGTTATTTATGAGACGGGGATATCGGATTGCAAGGGCGATGTGAAGGATGGAAGCTGAGGGCTGAAGGGTTGAGAGGTGGCTCCAGTTAACTTGCGTAACTAAGTAGGGTCGTCACCAGCCTCGTCTGATTAATCTCGAGTGTCCTTCCGCGTGACAGGCGTGAGAGCGCGGGGTCTTCTTCAGCGGGAATCCTCGCCAAAGGGTGGCTCCACTCTGCACTCAACAGTTTGGATGTGCATGAATGTCGAGCCGTTCCTATGCTGTGTCCAGATATTCCTCATTGTCTTTGCGTTTATACCACAGCGGAAAATTAAACCTTCTTCTTCTTCTTTAGGTGTCCTGTCCTTGACAGTAGGCTGGGGGTCATCAACGCACTCTTTATTCCATCTGCGACCTTTCTATTTAAAGATGTGGCGGTCTCCCCAAACCACTGGGTCTGCTGCAAGATTGATTGATTGAATTGTTTATTTAAACACCTGGGGTACAGTAGGGCCTTAAGGTCCTCTCTTCCCTGTCCCCAGGAACAATTAATACAACATGTAATACCTCAATTACAATACAATGCATTAACGATAAAAAACTTAACCAAAATTAAAAATTAAAATTAAAACATAATAAAATAATGGTATACAAATTAAATTGTCACTTTTGTCTCCAATATATAAATACTTTTACGAATAAGGAAAAAGTATTCTACCTACACTGATACATCATTTTTTTTTGTAAAATAACTTTGTACTTCTTTCTAAAACTGCCTACACTCTCTTCAAAATCAAAAATTTCCCTATTTTCATTGAAAATTTTCACTCCTTTCACGCAAAAGGATCTACTGAAGAATACAGTTTTATGTAGAGGGATCTGTAATATATCCCTCCTAGTCCCATGCCCATGAACCGTACTTTGCATCCCAAATTGTTCCCTCAAGTACCTCGGGTTATCGAATTTAATGGTCTTAAATAGTAATGTTGCTGCTGATAGTTTTATTCTTTCTTCGATCTTGAGCCAGCCTAACTTCTTATAGTACGGCGTTACATGCTCATCAATCTTTAGCCTGTAAACAAACCTAACAATAGCATTCAAGGCTCTCTGCATCCTACAAACTTGCTCATCTGTCATATCACAGAACGCAAGGAGGACATAATCAAAATTGTGCAAGAGGAGACTCTCGGCCAAGCGTAACCGCACTCCAAAAGGCATATCAATTGCCAGTCTTCGGAGCTGATATAGTGATCCGTACACACGGTTACAGACAGTGGTTACGTGAGGCTACCAAGACAATGAATTTGAGATTTGGAGGCCCAAATTCTTCATTTTCGAGATGAACGGAATCGTGCTACTACCTATGCTAACCATACCTATCCCCTCAATATCGGCGTGCGAAATTAGACGACTGTTGCCCAGGATCATGGCATTGGACTTGGAGGCATTGATCTTCATGCCATGTAACCTGCACCATTCGTCCAGTACCACCAATTCCGCATTTACAGTCGCAATAGCCTCACGAAGACCAGATATTGGCACACTTAAATAAAATTGCAAATCATCGGCATATAGCATACACTGGCAATGTCCAAAAAGTCTAGGCAGCTGGTCAACAAATAAAGTGAAGAGCCTGGCAGATAAGACCGAACCTTGAGGCACACCCTCTTCCATGTCTCTGGTCTCCGACAGCTCTCTATTCGGACCCCTCATTCGCAGAGATCTTGACTGGAGATATGACCCGAACCAGCTGAGCATCCTCCCCGAAACTCCGACTGATTCAAGGACCGCCAGCAGCAGATCATGCTGGACTCGATCAAAGGCCTGGGAAAAATCCACCGCTACTAGAACGGTTACCTTTCGTTCGTCCATGGCCTGCCTCACATCGTCAAGAACTCTCACAAGAGCCGTCTCAGTGCTGCATCCAACTCGATATGCCGATTGTCTATCATCCAGAATATTATTAGCCAGTATAAAGTCGTTAAAATGGCGGTATACACATTTATCTAGAACTTTTGCCGCAGCGCACAGGATACTGATGGGCCTATAATCACTAGCACTTTTAGGTTTATCTAATTTTTTCAAAGGTTGAATGATCGCCTGTTTCCAACATTTAGGGTAGGTCCCAGTTTGAATAGAAGTATTAAAGATATGCTCGAGCACTGGACTCACCACATCACTTAGCATCTGCAATACCTCAATAGAGATTCCATCACATCCTACAGCACTTGACTTTACAGTTAGATTGTAAGAGGTAGATTGTAGATGAATCCGCGGATCAGGGTGATGGGAGCCCAAAGCACTGAAGCCGAGTGGCTTATCTGCAAGCGGTACTTTTCATTTCTAATTAGGTGGCCAAAATACTGGAGTTTTCGTCGCTTTACGCAGTTCATAACTTCACACTCTTTATCCTTTCTCTGGAAGATAGCTGCATTGTGGAGGATCCCTCGCTTCATAATTCAAATTCAGTTCTTGTAACATTGCTGGAAGTTGTACCCGGCGCACCCTACTGAGGAAAAGGAAGAACTAGCCAGTTCACCCCTTCGCCACTTCTGTGATGCCCAGCTTCTACAAACGTCGTCTTACGTCACATCTATACTTCTATCACAAATCTCGTCCAATGTACCCCTTTCGAACTTACTGTGCTGAATTATCATTTTTGAGTTGTTTTAATACAAGTATTCGCTCCAAGTCGCTCTTCAATCAATTTTATACAGTCCACACCAGTCCTAGGCCTTAACATTTGGTCCTTCGAGCCGGAATTAAGTCAAATGTTACATTGGTTACCTACTCGATCAACCCATGGAACCTTCAAAGTCTCTCGATAGGCCCAAATGTCTCAATTCTTCGGCTTAGAGCACCTGTAAGCGTCCATGTCTCCTCGCCATACAGTTAGACCGAGAATTTTGCAGAATTTCCGTAGCATTAGTGCCTTCTTCAGAAATCCAATTAAACCATTATGTAATAATTTGCAGTGTTTTAGATCCCAAGTCATAGAAACTGAAGTCAAATCCCGGTTACGTTGATCAATGCTCATATGCTCATGCTGCGGTAGAAAAGAAGAAAAAAGTTTCAAATTATTACTTGGTAACAGTTTATTATTTTTCTGAATTGATCGGAGGTAGGAAAAGGCTTTCTTTGCCGGTGGTAGGTTTTGCATTCTGTAAGTTTTGATAGTTAATTTCTGGTTAAGCGTGTTTAGAAAATTTTTCATTACAGTTGGGTATCATTGACTTTTGAAAACTGTAGGTGTTATGTTTGTTTGAAGAATATCACGTTTGTGCTTGCGGAGAGGCTGCTATCAATTTGAGGGCCATGATTTTCATAGGGGGCCATCTAAACTCCAACCCGCACAATCCCTGAAAAATTCATCAAATTTGGATAACAAATGTAGAAATTATGGATATCACAAGGAAATTCACGTTTGCACTTGCGCAGTGAGTTGGTACATACTGTCAGTGGGGGGATGGCGATCATAAGGGACCATCTACACTTCAACCCGCACAATCCCTGACAATTTCATCGAAATTAGACAACAACTTCGCATAGTTTTGCCCGTTACAAGGATTGCATGACAGACAGACAGACACGAAACCAAAATTGTTCAAGAAAGCCTAAAACGTAAAACGCAGTGAAATTTTGATTTTGAAGAACTTTTTTTTTCAACCTTGAAAAGTGAAAAATAATGCTTCCGCTAACTTGGTAGACTCAGTAGCAACAATACCTATTGGATTAAGTCGGATAGTTGCTAAGCATTCAAATCTTTTGTTGCCACAGATTATTGAAGATCCGAGAAAAGTCATCCTTGAGAGAATGGAATTGGGTTCCATTCTGAAGTTAATCCGGCTCTTATGGATAGAAGAAAATAGCACCATTTCCAATTTTCCGACAATAATTTATTGAGAACATTTGGAAAGATAAAGAAATTTAGGAACACATGATCAAAAAGTAATAATTTTATATGTTACTCGAGCGACTCTATGACAATAGCGTTCCTTTTACCTCGTGTTTCCTTGAATAATACAATTAGTTGAAGTTAATATCATTGAACGCACTGTTAGAGATCATTACATTTCTGATAATTCCCCAGTATGAGACGTTATTTCAACTATTATGTTGATAGTTTTTTGACCAACGCCATCGACCAATTGATCCAAATTGTAGGTTGATGATTCCTGTCCACTTCTTCAGTGGCTCCTTCATGATATCCTTGGGAATCTCTTGGTCTTCCCAACCTGCCAATCGATGAGAAATCGGAAATATTGAGAGATAGAGGAAAATTAAGATCGCGCTACTGTCGTCGACAAAATTCTCTTTCCTTCTCTGCCTGTACCAACTTCCTAAACTCTTCAACTCACTCAACTCTCTTACAACTCTACTTCCTTATTCTCATTCCATTCCAGCGCATTCGTTACTCATTCTTTTCATTCTAGTCTTTCTCTTTAAATACTTTGTTATAAAATTGAACTAGTATTTCTCGTTAAGCCGAAATTAATTGTCAATTTATTTCAAATCCAAAAACGTGAAACATCTGGAGTTAAATCATTTGTTTTAAAATAATAATGTTTTGAAGTATAACTTCCATCAACTCGTCGAATCTGACGACACTCGGGGCCTGGGAAGTGCCTGGGAAAGCGGATCCGTGGGTGCTTGCTTCTCTTCCTCTTCTTCTGGAACTTCAATGGGGTAGACCATGCCAATAGATCGAGATATTACACGATGGTTTGGAAGAATAAGTTTAACAGTTCTGATGCTACCATCCCTGCTTCTTCTGATTTCGATGATTCTGGCTAACCGCCACGTACCTCTTGGCGATGAGTCTCCTATTTGAACGACTGTCCCAACCTTCGGTTCTTCTTGAGCAAGGATCTTTCCCTGTCTAATGGACCTTTGGGTCCTTTCTCTTAAAACGAGTAAATACTCTCTTTCCATATCTTACAAAATGAATTAAGAATGGACTGTCCCAGATTCCAGCCCCAATCAACTCGTTCCTAGTTGACTTGCTATGCTGATGCCGCTCTTGTGTTCCTAGAGTATAGCTGTTGGCATTCAGAAAATGAGCAGGCAAATATCATTAGCGTTAATATCTTCTCCTACGTATGTTAACGGGCGTGAATTCACCATGGACTCCACTTCTGTCAGTATCGTTGTGAATTGACTGTGATCGAGTTTCTGTTTTCCAACTGTCTTCCGCAATCCCTGTTTGACGAGAGACACAAGACGCTCGTATACTCCTCCCGCCCATGGTGCTAGTTCTGTGATGAAATTCCAATTAATTTTCTGTTCAGCCAAAAAATTGTCAACAATGGGGTCAGACGAAATCCTATTCCCACTGAATTTGGTTATCTCAGAGACTAACTTGAACTGCATAGCGTTGTCTGAAAGAATATACTTGGGTATTCCTCTTCGAGCCACGAAACGTTTCAATGCGAGTAAAAATTCCTTCGCGGTCATCCCGTAAACAACTTCTAAATGTACTGCTCTAGTAACTAAACAAGTAAATAAGCAAACCCAAATTTTTAAGGTTTCGGTTCTTTGTACGACCTCGTAATTTGATGTACAAAGGTCCCAAATAATCGAGTTCGGTATTTTTGAATCGTAACGATCTTGATATTCTAGCTACTGGCAGTGGAGGCATATCGGGTATCCGGTACGGGCGGTTGTAGACTGAGCCCAGAGTCCTAGGTGCGGAGTCCGAGGCGTTAATCCTATGTGTAAACTGAGCCCACTCCACCGGTCACTCCTTATCTAACGATTCATCGATGTGTAGACTGAGCCCAGGGCAGTTTGTACGTAGCTATTGAAATAGGCAGAACTCGCGAAATATGTCACAGCAGCCGAACGTAATGTACGGGCAACGCGGCCACATTTTGTTGGAGATGGGCGGTTACAAGTATAAAAAACATCGACCTATGGCTACAGGAGAAATGCCGCTGGTATTTTGTTTGTTGAAAGATAAGGAGGGTGCAACGTATGAATTGTGTTTCAATATATTGGTGGACATATGCAATGAACATTCATTGATTTTGCTGCCACCTGTTATTGTGACCGATTTAGAAGTAGCTTTACAGAACGCCTGTACAGCTGCGTGGCCTCTGTGCAAGCTTTTCTCCTGCCGATTTCATTTGTGCCAAACATGGTGGCGAAAAATTCAAAACTTGGGGTTGGCCGCAGATTACAAAGACAACAATGAAAATGGGAAGTGGCTGAAGACATTTTTTGGTTTACCTTTTTTGAAGCCAGATGACGTCGAGGCTTGTTTCCGTGAAATTATTTCTCAACAGCCTCACAAAACTACGCCGTTAAATGGGTTTGCTGCTTATTTATGCACTAACTACACAACCAAAAGGGCGAAATTCCCCCCATCAATGTGGGCTAAAGGATCTTCGGAATTGAACATGACTACTAACGGCTTTGAGTCATTCCATTCCCATTTTAATAAGCACTTTTCCAGCCCGCACCCCAATATTTTTAGTTTCGCGGAAGTTTTACTAGGGTTTCAAAAAGAAATTGTAATCCAAATTAATACTTCCCACACTACACCTTCCACTAAGAATGCCCACACCCGTAGAAAAAAAGAATTTATAGAAATCCACCTCCAAAAATATTTATCCGGTGAGCTGTCTTGTTTGGGCCTCGTTTCCAGGGTCAGCAGCCACTACAGTTCAACCGTAGATTAGACTTAATGATTTTTGATGATTTGATTTTTGTGTGACTTACTGTATTGACGACCACTTTTTAATTGTGCAATATTAATTTATGTTATATTATCTTGGCTTACGTGTAAGACCCCTTGACTGTTCATCAATTCTTTCAATATATTATGAATACATAACACTGCATACTCTTATTTGCGCTCATTTCACATTACTCAGCACAGCTTGTTGAGGTCAGTAAGTTAACGAAAGCCTTCCGAGGTGTTGGGCTCAGTTCGTATTCGTCGGGGGTTGGGCTCAGTTCGTCTTTTTCAGATTGGGCTCAGTTTACATTTCGATAAGAAGGTCGGATTAGGGAGAAGGAAGGCATAGGCTCAGTCTACAGTGGGTCGGGATTTGGGCTCAGTCTACAATCGCCCTCCGGTACGGCCCTCCACCCCACCGTTCGCATATCAAACATTTTTTCAAAACTCTTCTAACTTCAGCTCGTCCTTTGATCCAACGGATACGGAATTCTCGAGACCGCCTCAGAAACGCAAAATGTGGGAGACAATTTTATTTTGATTTTGGAAGACCCACATTTTTTCGCCCGCTCCAAGAATGACGAAAGTTTTCGTATCCATTCATCTTGTTTTTGATAGCTTCCCCCTCTAAAATTATTTACGGAGAAAATGAATTCTGAATCGGAGCAAATCAACGAAATCGATAGGTGTATAAATCGCTGAAAGGTTAGAAACGAAATTGAAACTTGCGTTGCCTGTTACACTGTTATTGGGTTTATGGTCCTAAAAAGTCATAATCGTAAATAACCCCTCCCCCTTCTTCACTCATTCCTGTCTGCTCTCTTCTTTTCCTTATACTTCTTTCTGAAAGAATTACCATTCAGGGTAATTGAATTCCCTTGATTCGCCTTCGGATTGGTTTTCTTTTCTCATCGAGTTTATCGCAGTTTAAGGTCGAAAAGACTGTTTTCCACGGAATGTGCGACTTTTTTTCTGATAAAATACCTTTTCGTAATTGGCGAGTGTCAATAACAAGGGGAAGTAATAAATTATTTAATCTCGGTGGACATATATTGACTTGGCACAGTTTTTGGTAACCGATCATAGAATTTGGGTCATGAAAAGATATAGTCGATGTGAATTGTTACGTTAGCACATGCATTCTGGATATCTAATGCAGGCGTGAAGAAAGGGAGAATCCCTTCGTCTCAAAGCAATTTTGAATTTTCGAATCAAGAATATTCGCTCATGACAACAATTTTTCACGAAGCTATATGTTGGCCGATTTCATAACGGGGCTGAGCGATTTATTATTTTCGATATTGAACCGTTTAGCCCAGTAAATAGAGGGGTTAGAGCTCGCAAAAAATGGAACAAGAGATAAAGATAGAGCGAGAGAGTTTCCAAAATGATGTCACTGAACATCGCAAATTCAACTACCTATTTTCCATCCGTTTTTTTTTCTTTCTTGATTAACTACCCTGCCTTGGGTAAGCAAATAGAAATCTATGAATTCGAATATCTGAAACTCGCAGAAATAGAAGTAACATCACTTGAAAAATAAGTACAGTCCGTTTTATTTGAAGACTGTAAAGATGAATTTCATGAGATGTCAAGGTAAATACGATTGTCAAGGTTCACACATGAAGATAATTATGAATGAAGCTAAAAAGAATTGAAAAGTTGCTAGACATGCATGATAATGATATATGTGCAACTGAAAATACTCACAATTTTGCCCTGTTAGATGGACCAGGTTGCTAGCTTTTGCATCTGGTTCTTCCTTCTAGTTATTGTGCAAGCCTGCAGGGATAACAATAGGCTTGATAGCGTTGTAAAGATGAGACTTTGTTTCCTTTCGTAGTTCCTTTAATTAAACCAACCTCTCTGGGGAACCAGCTCCCCAGACAACCCTTCAGTTAGTAACCTGTGGGTGCAAGAAAGACTAATAGATGCACTTGTAGGAAGTCAGGCCTGATGTGCACTACCCACTTGCACCCACTCAGCTGAGCGTTGTTGGCTCCGAAGTTGAGTGCTAACCACCAACAACCTTGTTTAAGAGGATCTGTACTTCAGCTACCAGCTCGTATCATTTCCACTATCGTTGTTTAGTTAAGAAGGACTTCGAAAGAAACAAAACTCATCTTTACTAGGCTTTCAAGCCTTCCCACTCAAACACTGCGAAGAATCACAGCTGTAGGGCATTTCTGCAGGTTCAGGCCTGGCTTGTCAACAGCTTCAATCCGCTTCAGCTTCGTGTGGGAGTGGAAAAGAGATAGCCTCGGACTCAGCCTCATTCCAATGAGTAGAGGACCAGCTCCCCATACTTCAGCTAGTATTCTGTGCGTGCAAGGAAGTGGGTGGAGCACATCAGGCCTGACTTCCTACAAGTGCATGCACCACTAGAGCCTTCCTTGCTCCCACAGATTACTAACTGGTTTAATTAAAAGAAATACGAAAGGGAACAAAATCTCATCTTTACAAAGCTATCAAGCCTATTGTTATCCCTGCAGGCTTGCACAATAACTAGGAACAGGAAGCAGGATGCAGGAGCTAGCATTATGGAAGAAGAAGAGCCTCAACCTGGTCCATCTTACAGGACAAAATTGTGAATATTGTCAGTTGCACATATATCATCATGCATGTCTTGCAACTTTTCAATTCTTTTCAACTTCATTCATAATTATCTTCATGTATGTACCTTGACAAATGTATTTTCCTTGACACCTTGATGTCAATTACATCACCCTTTTGAGCCAGCCCGAGGACCGAGCCCCTTTTCCACCAACCTATAGTCCTTAGAAGGGTCGGAAGAATGTTGAGGCCATTGAAGAAACTTCAGTGTTTTCGAAAACTACAAGGCAAACCTTCGTAGGAGAAGTGTTATCCAAGAAATCACCAGGAAATATTCATAGGAAATAATAAGCCATTTAGTGAGTTAATAAATTCAATCCTACGAGGTTTTCTGATATCAAGTCAGCGGTTCATGAATATAACTGCTTTTTTGAGGGAAGTAGAATCATTTAAATGTGGAAAGGGTGTAAAATGTGGATTTATTTTTTCTAGGCGAAAAAGACAAAACGTACAACTGGTGACGCCAATCTCAGGCGGAATAAAAATAGGGAGGATTTCACGAGGCGACGAAATTGTAAGCGGCAGCGTTGGAAATAAATTATTAACGGCTTCCCTCGGTCCTAATTAAGAACGGAAGAGGTTCCGGTCGGTATCGACTGATCGCCAAACCATTAAAAACCCGCCGGGATCTCCCTTTTGTTAATCACCTCTGAAAGAACGGTGGAGAGAGAGGTCGAATTTTCGGCGAAGCGAAGGGAAATCTTCCTTTTCATAATTAACGGTCAAGAGAAGAGGGAGAAGCCGCTCAGAAAAAAATTGTAAAAAATATATTTTCTCCGTAAAAGTTGGAGGGAGAATTTTCCAAAACTAATTCTGAAAAATACTGTGGAAAATGAGTGAAACTGAAGGGTTTCTCAATCTGAAGGGTCATGGGCGAACCAATGTTCTTTCATTCGGGTGAGACAGATAATTTGTGTACAAGTTGATACTAATATCTCTCGAGTTCCAGGAGCAATAAAATCAATATACCGCCTACCAAGTTTGGTGGGCAGTGTAGTTTTCCCTCGGAGTACCTCGATTCTTTGATACGAAACATGAATTTCACGATCAAGTTGCTGGTTTCTTACGTTCAGAAAAAAGATCACGATTGAGAATTCTTTCCGATTTATGTCGCGAAAGGTCCGGAGCTCCTTCCGATAGGATTGTTATGAAATTTATAGCAATCCTTGTCGCTCATACTCTATCTTGGACGAAGGGAATTTTATTACTTCAAAGAGATCAAAAAACCTCAACAAATCGTAATAAAATGAGAAAGAATATGATTTGACGGGTTAGAGTATTACGATGAAGGGCAGTGCAACTCGTAGAAGCTACCGTGACATGTTAAGGACCGGAAAGCATCAGGATTTAACCCATTTCAAGCCGAAGGTAGAAATAACAGAGTAATGGGAGGAGGAGGATGAACTATTTTACAGAATGCCGGCCGAAATAAGGTATCATTTGCTCACCAATCGAGAGCAAAAATGCTCTAAATTGTATGAATTTAACATTTTATAGGATTTGAGAGGTCTCAATTTTACAAATCGATATAATTTAACCATTTCATTGTTAAAAAACTAAAAAATAATCTAGGTAAAATATGAAAATCTATTTATGAACCGGAATCTGTTTCGACTCATGGCCCAGCACGCTCACTCCCCCAGGATCGAATTTGAGCCACCATAATCACGCTTTCGGCCAAAAGGCCTCTTTCAAAAAAATTTCCCAAATCTCATTGAGCTCCCGAATTTTGAAGAAAACATTTTTTTTAAGTTTTGGAACTTAATTAACGAGAAAAAATTCTTTTACACAAATTTTCCATTATTTCAATATTCAAAAAAAAAATCATCATCATCATTATTATGACGATGCAAAAATGCATCTGTGGCCGGAAATGGGTTAAGTGAGAAAATGTCTCTTAGCAGTTTGATTTCAATCCCTTGTTTTTTGAAGTTTTCTCGATTTTAAGAATTTTTTCGTGTTTTCGACCTTATGTCGCTAAATTTACCACAGCTACCTTAATTTACCGTAAAAATTAAAAATTAAGGGCATCTTTGGGATAGACATCAAACTTCCCATCTATTTTTGTGTTCCTGATGGGTCAAAAATCACCTCGCAAAGTAAATTTTGTCACATCGGCGAAATTTCATTTTCTTTTCTTTGGGCAGTTGAGGTTTTTCACATACCTGAACACCGAAAACTTTGCGAAGATCTCAGAAGAATAGCGATTGCATTCTGGTTCTGATTTATAGTCCAACCCTAAAGTTCCCGTAGGGAGCGAAAGGTTGGTCCTACAGAGCTCTGGGTGGTCTCATTCGATTCTAAAATTCAATACTATTTTAAATTGGTGAAAAAACAATACCTTTATTTCGAGAGTTTCCAAGCTACTCTTGAAAAATTTCAACCATTAATTTTCACCCCTTAGAAGTGCCTGACATCAACCAGAAGCTTTGTGGCCCAACTAGGAGCCCATATAACCAAATTTCAACCAAATCGGTCCAGGGTTGCTAAGAAAAGTGCCGCGTACGGCGGACGGACGGAAAATTTTGTATTAGATATTTGGATTCTTCGTACTTCGAAACGTAAACTAACAAATTTTGAAGGGGGATTAAAATTTTTATTCTTAGTCGATTCCAAGGTTCATTATTGAAAATAAAAAATAAAAAATCGACGTTTTGACGGGAAGACTAAGTGGTTGACTAGTGGTGGGAGGAGCATATCCCGGAATCCTCCCGTCTAATCGTTGAAAAAAATTTGAAATTGAAAAAACTTGGAGAAACAAGGGGTTCAAACAAAAATGCTACGAGTCATTTTCTTACTTAAATTAGTTGTAGAATTGACTCTTCAACATGGGACACCCTGTAATGACCTTTGGAACTCAGAACTCCTCAACCGCTCCTTAGCTTCAAAATTGCCGTTGGTCAATACGCTTCACATTGACTACCTCTAGTGCTGACTTTGAAAACTAGGATAAGTCAAACTATCTTTGGCCCGAATGCCTCAACTCACTATTATAGTGAGTGTATGTATAATACAGAGTGGATGTATAATACATGTATTGTACTCGTAATACTTCTTGAGGAGAAATCTGCCAACTCAAAGCCTGCAATCAATTCGTACTACTTTTTGGCCATTGAAGGAAAGAACCACGTTAAAGTTTCTCGAGAACCCTAATCCTGGACCTTTTCCTGCGCGTTTAGGAGGCTCAGAATTTCCTGAGAAATCAAATATTCAACTAACGAGGTTCGCGTTGAAAGAAAGGGAGAGAGCCCGAGGCCTCGCTGAGCTTATCTCGGGATTTCGCTGACTCGATGCAGTTTCCGCCTCATTTAAGAGCGACAATCACGTTAGAAGGGAAAATACCTTAATCATCCAACTTTCAGGGCATTAGTTGGTTACCTGCTGAAATGTAAACGAAGGGTCGCCCCTCCCTTCTGTTCACCATCCGCTTGTCCATTAGAGTTGTTAATCCTATCTGCGTGTTATGCTAAGAGAGAAAGTAAAGTTTTAAAAGCTTCGCTATTTTCGTATTTAGTCTTTCAGGCCTTCAAGGGGTGGATAATGCGAGTAACGTGACCCCCTCGGGCTAAGACGAGTACGAAACGGGAATTACACCGGATTCGTGCTCAACAACTTTGACACTCACCGCCTGCCGTCTCAGGGGAGCAAAAAATAGGGAGTAGAAAATGTCGAATCGTCTAAAACACCACTAATCCCAGTTTAAAAAAAAACCTCTACTACGTTTGGTGATCGATCTAGATGTAAATAAAGTAAAGTAAACAACCATCTCAGTAAACAACTCTCAGGTCCAATTTTCGTCCAACTGCCATTCATGGTGTCGCGGAAGTCATCCTAATCTTCCAAAGGGAAGATTAGAATTGGGTAATTATTGCCTCGCCCCCTTAACTGATGCGGGGTTCACCAACGCCCACACCCAAAAAATTATCAAGACCGCCCTCGAGCGGCCACCAATCTAGATAACCACATAGGATGATAAAGACCCGTTGGAAAATGCACCTAATTTCCCATCTTTCTAGTGCCTACAAAAAATGATGTTAGGGGTCTTGATGGGTGAAAAATCTATTACCCCAAGACCCAAATCACCGCGCAATAATGAACCTTTGGGATCGACAAAAAAAAAATTTGTTTAACATTCCCTCAAAATTTGACTGTTTACATTAAATGTAACCTTGAAATTTTCAAGGTACGCAGAATCCAAAAATCGAAAAAAAATTTGGCCGTCCGTCCGCCGTACGCGGCACTTTCCCCACTCAGCATTGACCGATTTTGATGAAATTTGGTATGTAGGCTCCATTTGGGGTCTAGTTGTGCCCCGGAGATTTTGGTTGATGTAGGTCACTTCTTAGAGACTGAATGAATTTTGACATTTTGAAAACGCCCTAACTCAAAAAAATTCGTCATAAAGGTATGGTTTTTCCTTCAATTTAAGATTCTATAGAATTTTTAGAATTTTTTGAGACCATGCGGAGCTTTATAGGACAAACATTTAAGGGTTGGACGTACGATAAATCAGAAACACGAGTGTGAATCGCAAAAGAGGCCTAATCTCCGTTGAAATTACAGCTGACCGAAATGCGATCGATGTTTTTCTTCATGTTGGATGGTTGGTGGCTTTGCAGACGAGTGATCAATCAAAATAAACCATTGTGTAATAATTCGCACCATTTTCATCCCTGAAAAGAGAAAACTAAGCCTCCGCTACGCGTTGGTAGACTCGGAAGCAAAAATTTTTAAGTACCTACTAATCTTTTTTTGTGATTGGCCACCCTGCATAATACGAGACAGTGAAACATTAAATTAGGTTA
This sequence comes from Apolygus lucorum, assembly GCA_009739505.2. Taxonomy (NCBI): domain Eukaryota; kingdom Metazoa; phylum Arthropoda; class Insecta; order Hemiptera; family Miridae; genus Apolygus; species Apolygus lucorum. The sequence continues at coordinate 16,042,408 of CM019183.2, forward strand.
AGAAACATTGGAATAAAGTCCGTAAAGGTATATTCAAAGAAATTCACCAAAAACCGGCCGCTTGGGTGGGTTCGCATAAAACCCTGAGATTGGGCGCTTCCCCGCGTTTTGAAAACAGCTAAGCAGTCATTTGCGTAGGAGGGCGCACCCAATGGATAGTTCCATGAATTAAAATTAACGACCTACTAAGTCAAACTTTCATGTTTGGGTATTTTTTCGTAAGTACTAAAACTTTTTCCCGCAGACTGCCGGAACTTCCCACAAAAAGGATCGGCTCTTGAGATTTCTCAGGGTTTTCGGGGGAAAAAATGAAATTTGCTGAAAAATTCTCGGTTTTCCAGGTCGCTGGACACCCTGTAATTGAAGTTTGAGAAGTTCTCCTACGATAATAGTAACTAGAAGGTATTTTCGTACCTAGGAATGGCATTTAAACTTGAACTTTGAACGAATCAAAATTATCAACAGATTTTTTGCAGAACAATTCAAACTTTAGGCACCATGATGAAATGTTTACTAGTAAAATTACATTTTGAAGAAATTGAGTTATTAAATCATTGACATGGTTGGCAAATGTTTAATTTGGTTCGTCAAAAGTTCGTTTCGATTCTCCGTGGGCTGAACATAAAGCTATGTCTCTCATCTATCTTGAATGAGTCGGGCGCTGGAGAGCTACAGTACCGGCAAGACCTGCGCGCGTTGAGGGTTCTTAGTATTCAATCCCCTGCCGATGGCCCCGTAGAGACAAAGCTGCTATTTCACAACGGTTTATAGCATTTCCGAATTGAGTTAAACTTTTTCCATTCAGGTTTAGTCCTTTTTCATTTTGGTTTAGACCTTTTCCACTTAGATTTAGACTTTTTCTATTCGGATTTAAACCTTTTTCATTTGGATTTAAACCTTTTCCATTTGGATCTAAACTCAGGAAATTATCGTGGAGTTAGAGGTAAAAGGACCCTAGTCACAAATTCAACACGTGGGAAAATCAAATGCAGAATATTATGATTATTTAACTGTTGTTATTATTGGTGATCAATATCATAAACTATGTATCCAACCTAAGAAAATAATTTATTATCATATTTACCAAACTAATTTTTGAAATTTTAATTTGATTTTCGCACAATATGAATTTACCTCTTTGGCTCCTTATCCATTACCGAGATTTCCGATTCATAACAAGCTTTCAAAAATGCGTATTTTCTCTTACCGTTTCCTTTTTTTTTACTTCTAGCCTAATGAAATTTTAGTAGGTAGGCACTTACTTACTGTGATGGGGCTAACTACTGACGTTTTGATGGAGTTTCAATCCAAATGGAAAAGGTTTATATCTAAATGGAAAAGGTTTAAACCTAAATGGAAAAGGTTTAAATCTAAGTGGAAAAGGTCTAAACCTAAGTGGAAAAGGTTTAAACCTAAATGGAAAAGAACTAAACCTAAATGGAAAAAGTTTAACTCAATTCGGAAATGCTATATATCATTATTTCTTAATATTGTTATTTCTCTGTGTCTCTTTCTGTTGTCTTTGTTGTTTCTCTTTCTCGTTTATCTTGTAAACACGAGGTTCGGCGTTGATTTGTTTCATTGGGCCTGACTGTCTCAATCCATATTACGACTTTTCAGATGACATAGTTTTTCCATTTTTCCAGTCATTTAACATTTTCATCTCCCGCCTTCCCGTGTTTACACTAAGTGTTGTAAGTTGAAAAAGTTCGCATTAAAGTAATGTATTATCCTAAAATAATACAATATCATTGAAGAGAAATCGTCATATGAATATGTTACCATATTATTATTCTATTGGAAGTTTTTGAACGTGAGCGAGATTAAATTTTATTCCTATTTTTGACATCTTGAAGTGTTTTCTTACTCGATTTCAAAAGTTCTTAATTGAAATTAATAAACCAATAGTACCCTAAGAAGAAATTGAGAAAGTTTACCTCGAATTCGATTTTTTTTTAATTTTCCTAACGACACTGATATTGTTGTTGGGCAGTGGTATCAATCCCACCGATCGTTCCCACTCGTATTCTACGAAGAAACTATCCTACTGTCCCCAATGAACTGGCGTTTTTCAGGCATCGCAAATCTTTTCCACATTGCAAAACGATTCTACATTGAAATAGTTCGCGAACCACATAATCCGCAGAAGAATAAAGCAGAGTAGACATTTCGAAAACGACCCCATTGTCTGAGCTCCTCTTTTGACCCTCACGAGTGCTTGAAAGCACCTGGTTTGGGGGAAGAAAGATGGTTGGATGAGGCAGCTGGACCTTTTTCCCCCACCATTCTTTTCTCCTTACGGTTCTCCTACCTTCTCTTCCTAATAATTTATGACTGAGCACCGCCCTAATACACTTTTACAAGAGTGCTTACATTCATTTTACGAAGGTTCAGGGTAATAACTTGTTTCTTAGCCGTGCTTGCAGGTTTCTGTAACGTGAGGCCCTCACCTCTGAAATTTTGGGTTTTATGGAAGTTGACACCTGATTTTCTGTCTATCTAGTTTGCATTGAAAGTTGTCATGTTGCTTATTGCTTCATATTTATTATTTGCAATAATGGACCTTTGGAGTCAACGAAGAACCCGAAAATCGAATAAACGTTTTCCGTCCGTCCGTCGTTACTTCTTCCTTAGTTACCATGGACCGATTTTAATGAAATTTGATATAACATGGCCTTGATCGGGGGTCTAGTTGCGACCCGAAGCTTTTGGTTGAGAAATAAGGGCTGCAAATCATTGCCCAAAGGTTTATTATTTTCTGTATAGATCACCCTTCCGTATAGATCACTGGTTCTCCATCAATAGCACCTACCACAATCTGTATTCTCCCTTGGCCTTCCCTCTCAAATTTCAGCTTCCTGCGTTCAATAGGATTGAAAATGGCTTCGGAGCTCACTCAGCTGATCAGCGCTCTTCCAGGCGTCTCCAGCATTTGAGAAGATCTTCTTCACTCTTCAGATCACTGATCAGCTGAGTGAGCTCCGAAGCCATTTTCAATCCTATTGAGAGGGAAGGTCAAGGGAGAATACAGATGGTGGTAGGTGCTATTGATGGAGAACCAGTGATCTATACCGAAGGGTGATCTATACAGAAAATAATCAACCTTTGGGCAATGATTTGCAGCGTTTTTTTACCTACCAACTCGATTCCGAAGGCTTATTATTGAAAATAATAAACCAATAGGGGGTTTTGATTTGAAGAGTACAGGGGAAGAATGATACATGTCCATAAAACCTGATTTCGAGAAAAACCAATTTTAAGGTTTCAAAACGTTTTGAGGGTATGATCAAAATTCAAAAAAATAAAAATACGAGCCTGCATTAATACTATTATTGAACTTTATTACAGGAAGGAAAATTGGAAATAACTATCTGCTTTACTGAAAAAAATAAGAAATGAACGGGAGATTCGGACAGCAACCATTGTTTCCTACATTTTGTCACCAATGATCACTTCATCACTGATCACGTCCTCTTTGCTTTCCTCGTCGTACTCTCTTTTCTTCTTTTTCTTGATCTTCGGCTCTTTCCTTTTTGGTTCTTCTATTTTCTTAGGTTTGAATAAAATTTTGGGATGCTGTTTTCTTTTTAAAAAAATGTTTAAGAAACAGCAAATTTCCGTGTTTCGCTGCTTGTATGGGAAGCATGGTTTTGTAAATCTTCTTCTTGAGGATGATTGGCTGTTTTTGGGGGATTTTGCTTCCGAGTCTACCAAGGTAGCGGCAGCTTTGTTTTCACTTTTCAAGATTGAAAAATAAGTTCTCCAAAATCAAATTTTCCCCTGGAGTTTTACGTTTCAGACCTTTCTGAGCCATTTTGGTTCCGTGTTTGTCTGTCTGTGTGTCTGTCATGAATTCCTTGCCACGGCCATAACTTCTACAATTCTCATCCGATTTTGATGAAATTTTCAGAGATTCTGCAGGTTGGCGTGTAGATGGCCATCTATGAAAATCATTACTCCTGGACTGATAGTAGCCGCTGCGCATGCGCAAACGTGAAATCCTTGCCACAGCCATAACTTCTACGTTTTCCAACGGATTTCGATAATTTTTTCAAGGATTATGCGAATTGGCGTGTAGACGGTTCTCTATGATAATTATCACCCCCGGACTGATAGTAGCCGCTGCGCATGCGCAAACGTGAAATCCTTGAAACAGCCATAACTTCTATATTTTCCAAAAATATCCAGATATTGTGCAGATTGATTGTTATGATAATGCAATGTACTATGAGATTGATGTTTTGAGATTAACTACTATGCATCGGATCATCTATATTATCGGGTTATGGATAGAAGGGAGCTATGTGCCACACCCACTTGGCATGCGTTTTCTTCTTTTTTTGTCCCTGTGAAGGTTTGGTTGAAGAAACTCTTTGGTTGGAGATGCTTTCTGTCAATGATGAAATGTTGAAGTTTCCAAAATCAGTTTTTTTACGTCATTTTTTGGTATTTCTTTGTTTATATGGATGATCTTAACAGGTCGAGTAGGGAATGGACATTTCATAATGTAAAAGCCTGTTAGGTGCTCAGTCCAGTTTGAAAATTACATGGGAAAAACAGAAAATGATACGTAAATCACAGAAGCCGTGAGACGCCACCTGCTGGTGGTGGGAGGGAGCGCGGGACAAGAACCATTCTTTCCCTGGCGCGCGAGATGGAACCATTCTTCCCCAGTTGGGTAAACCTTCTCAGTGTAATATCTTCGGAAAAGAACACTTTTCCCCTGTGACAATATTACAAGTTGCTAGCTACGTTGAATAGGCAACCCGTGGCGGTCTTATCTCATTTTTCGTAAAAAGTGGACAAAAACCATTCTTTCCCTGAACTCTGAAACAAAATTTTTGTTTAACTAAAATTTGAACGGAGATTAGGCCTCTTTTGCGATTCACACTCGTGTTTCAGGATTTATCATTTGTCCAACCCTCAAGTTCTCCTAGAGAGCGAATGGTTGGTCCTACAGAGCTTTAGTTGGTCTCATGCGATTCTAAAAATGCAATACCATCTTAAATTTATGAAAAAAAAAACAATACGTCTATCTCAAAAGTTTCTGAGCTAGGGCGTATTTAAAATTTCAGCCCTTATTTTTCAGCCCTTAGAAGCCACCTATATCAACCAAAAGCTTCGCGGCACAACTAGACCCCAAATGGAGCCTACATACCAAATTTTCTCGGCAAAATTTTTATTCGACTTTCGGATTCTACGTACCTTGAAACGTAAACCAACAAATTTCGTAAGGGGTGCTGAAAATTTTTTTCTTGCTCGATTCCAAGGATTCATTATTGAAAATATTGAACCTAAAGGGTCATTATGATACGAAAACATCCAATCAGTATCCATCACTAGGATAAGAAAGTGTTATCGTCTAGGTCTAGAGGTTAATAGCACAAATGTATACTGGCAGCTTCCATACACGCAGAACACCAAATAATTGATTTAGACCGTTTCTATCAATTCCACGTTATCAGAAATTGTACTGGCGCTTTGTTCGAATCTTTTTTCCCATCCGCGCCAGATATCGCGTTCCATCGACAAACGTGATCAGCGTGAGCAGAATGGAACCCCCCCCCATCACCATTGGGGGTAGGAAAAACCCTCTTTTTTCCGCCTAGCGCTTTTGTGGGTTGACACGTTATGAATGGGCAGAGACGAGGGATAAAAGGTAACGCAGGCAGGGTCCCCGATAACTCCCTTCCTCCATAATCGATACGTCGTAGGGTTTGACAGGAGTGCCACACGGCGAAGAAGCAGCTGAAAAGAAAATAACCTAAAAAAAAGGAATCAGAAGGTTTTTTCGCCGAGAAAGTGCAACTGGTGCTGAGAAGGCCAAAAAAAGGCCAGGATTGTGATTCCACGGACCATCCCATCAATGGCGACTGATAGAGTAGATGCTCTGCATCTTTTCCGCTCTTCGCTCTCCTCTGCAAACATTCTTTCTCTCTTTCACCCAGCATTCTCCCGCTTTCCCATGGCCTTTTCCCCCTAATGGCGCCTTGCTACACTCCATCATCCCCCTTCCATCCCTAGATAGGTTTCCTCTCTTTAAAAGGCAAACCTCGTTAACAACCCTACTATCTCTCCCTTCCTTTCCCTCTACTGATTTTGAATCGCGATAAGAGCACGTTCCTGCCCGGAATGAAGTTACTCTTTCGCAAATGGGTTTCTAGAGAGAACATCTTCCTTCGTTTATTAATTTGATAACTATTAAACACGAGGAGCAACCAGAACAGTTCTCTCCGTTCCAACACTATAATTCAGAAACACGGTATAACGTATAATTATCGTGGTTGTTCCAACTTTAATAGGGAAGGTTTGACTTTGGAAACGCTCTTGAATTGTCTATTCACTCTGCTATTCCACGGTAGAGATAACAAAGGGCAAATTAGTAGTTGTATGTCGAAAGCTCCATTCAGAACATGTTGATACAATGAATGTGTAGTCTTGTATACCTTATTTCATAGAAGTGGAAAGACAACTACTTGATAATAATGAACGGTACAATGTACAGCAATATGTCATATTTTTATACATAGCAATGTATATATATTCAATGTATATATACAAGGCGTTGGTGAAGCGGCTGGATTTTACTGGACAAAACATCAGGTTTTTCATCCATTAAAAACGTCTGGCAAGTGAGTGTAGCTTCCACATGTCCATAACACGAATGTATACAGGGTGTAAGCCTAACTGGTCTGCAGTATGCTGCTCGAGTCAGTCCTACAACTAATTTGCAACAAAAAGTTCCTCACAGAAATGTTTTTTTGAAGCTTAGTTTCCGAGTGAGTCAATTTTAATTGCTTTCTCATGATTTTCACATTACGTCATTAAATTGGTCATAACTCCTTTAATTTGTTGTGATAATTACAATTTGAGGATACCGTAGGGAAGAGCATTATAATATAATTTCCTATCAGATAGATGCCTTACCTGTTTTGGGACGTCCCACAGTAAGACTTGGGCATCCTTATGGGATTGATCTGGGGTAAAGTTGGACAACAATCAACAGAAGAAAAATAACCACACACTAATCCTTTTTAGACTATTTTGAATCCAAATCCGAGGGAAAAAAAAACCATAGGTGTATGTCTGTGTGTGTGTGTGTGTGTCAATTCCAGCCATCAACTAATAAGTCCATTTTTGGACCAAAATTTGACCAATTTGGACCATTTCTGCTGAATAAACGACGCGGAATCAGAATGGCAGAGTAACGAATTTCGAAAGAACTAATAATTAGCTACTCGCAAAATAAATTTCAGCCATCAACTCGATAACTCAATTTTGGGACCAAATTTTGTCAAATTTTGGACCATCTCTACTGAACGAACGACGCGGAATCAAAACGGCATAGATGGTTTCTATCAACCAGATATGCATAGAGAACTAGTAAAGAAAAATTCACGCGTCAACTAACGAGTCAAAATTTGTGTCAAAATTTGACAATTTTGAATCGATTCTGCTGAGCGGAAGACGGGGGGTGGGGAGGGCAGAGATAGTTTTTTGTTTCTTTCTCGTGGATACCAACCTACTACAAAAATTTCAGCCGTCAACTAATAAGTCAAAAAATGGTGAAAATTTTGACAAAATTTGATCGACTCTGCCTGTACAGGGGCGGGGAACTAGGGTGGCAGAGATGTATTTTCCACCTTTAGATAATTAGTTCTTGCAAGTGAATTGATTTCCAGCCATCAACTAAGTAAGTCATCATTTCTCTAAATTTGACAATTTCAAACGGCCGCCATTTTTGAAAGACGGGGCTTTGGAGTGGCAGCAATCCATTTTTTTACTCACCTTGGAGGACATTTTAATAAAAATTGGTTTGTAGCTTTCAACTCGTAAGTCACCGTTTTTGGCCTCGGCTCCCGGTCTACAACTATGTGCCAGCCTTTCTCGATAGCAAGGTGATACCATATGCCAATGAAGCGAAATATCTTGGAATGACGCTGGATGCTACATTAAGGTGGTAGTCCCACGTTAAGAAGAAAAAGCTGAGCTTTTGATTAAATTCAGAAAAATATACTGGCTGATGGGCCGACGGTCAAAATTGTCTGTCCACAATAAGCTTCTACTGTACAAGCAAGTCCTAAAGCCCGTCTGGACTTACGGTGCACAACTGTGGGGGTGCACAGCCCAGAGCAATCGAGACATAATTCAGCGCTTCCAGAATAATGCACTGCGATGCTGCGTTGATGAATACAGATACTTTAGAAGTGACAGACTTCACTACGAGCTGAAGATAGAATCTGTCAATGAGGTCATTCGCAGCCAAGCTATGAATCACCTTTTGAGGCTCCAAGATCATGCAAATGAGGATGTCATCCAGCTACTCAACACAGATGATCTGCTTAGAAGACTTTAGAGAACCAAACCACACGATTTAATCCACTTAGTGTGACCATCATGAAGTGCAAATTTCGGGACAATAAGAACTAAGTGAAGTATCTTAGTTTTATTAACGTACACCAACTACGTATCAGAAGAATGTTGCTTATAAGTTGTAACTTCGTGAAAAAAAAACATGGTGCCAGGACACTATAAACAGACACCATAATTTTTTTTTTGTGTTACACTTGAATACGGATGCGACCTTCTACGGTCTGCCTACCAAAACTAACTGATGAAAGTTCAACGCATGTTAAGTATCGTAGACGAAGGATTTTTTAAATGTTCTTCAAATTCGAGGCTCCCATGCCGCTAGAAATGTTACGTTGGATAAAGGTGAGGGGAAGGGAGGGGGACCATTATTGTTTGTTCAAAAATACTAAATACCAGTAAATCACATCGAGTGAAACAGTTTTATTGCTTTCCAACTGGTTGAAATTGACCTAATACTAAACCGATGGGACGTCCCCTGGAATGTATGGATTACTTTACAATATGTTTGACTCACACATGAGTTGACTCATGTCACTCTTTGAAAGCCTCGAACTGTCATGTCTGATGCCCTAGAGTCTGAGCCGGTTAAGTTTCTGGGAGTTGTGATTGACCCTTCATTGACCTGGGCTGCTCATTGCTATCAGTTGGCTGGTCAATTGCGCAAAGCAATTTATTTGCTGCGTAGCCTGTCTTCTCAGGTTTCTCCGGAGGTGCTCCGTCATGGAAACTATGGCTGTTTCCACTCTCTGATGACCTATTCCATTGTGTCCTGGGGACACTGCTCATCTGCTAGCAAAATCTTTGGCATTCAGAGAAACGCAGTTCGAATTTTGGCTCAAAGAGGTTATCGCCAGGACTGTCGTGATTGTTTTATATCGTTAGGTATACTCACATTACCTTCTGTTTTTATTAAAGAATGCTTGGTTCTGGCACATGAAAACAGTGCGGATTGGAAGAAGGGTAGCGACGTCCACGATTATCAAACTAGAGGCTGCGATAAGTTGATTTCAATATTCAATAGACTGAAAAGATGCCAAAATTCCAGTAACTATTGGGCCATAAAATTGTACAATAAACTGCCTATTAACTACAAGAAATTAGACATGAACAATTTCAAAAAGCAAATTACAAATTTTTTGAAGAATCATGCATTTTATTCAACTGATGATTTCCTCCAGTTTCACTTTTAACACAGTTTTGTTGACTCTCAAAATCACTTAGTTTTCTTTTTCGTCATAATTGAGAGGAAAATTGAAAGTAGTACGCTCATTTATGTGCCTGACTTTGTACCTACAATTTTAATTATTTACATTGTTCTTGTTATGATGGGGTTTTAATTATTCTGTAATTTGTTCCTTGGCAGTGATAGAAGCCTGGGATTTCGATTTTTGGGCTGTGATTGTATTTTGTTTTGCATTGTTGAGTTTTAATGAGTATTGTTGTGAGACATGATCTGTTAAGAGCCTTGGTCCATCTCCGCTGTTTTTTTTTTTTTTTTTCAATTTTCATTCTGACGTTTGTTACATACCACTGGTATGAAAAACAATAAAGAGCTCTCTCTCTCTCTCTCTCTCTCTCTCTCTCTCTCTCTCTCTCTCTCTCTCTCTCTCTCTCTCTCTTGGATACCTTGAATTGGAACTTACATGTGACTGAAATTTGCAAAAAAGTGTATAGGGGGCTGTACCAATTACGGAGGGTTGCCTTTGACTTCCCTCAATACGTGAGGGTCCAGCTAGCGCAGTCCCTGCTCATACCGTATTTCGAGTATGCCCCACTCGCTTACTGCGACCTAAACAGCGACCAGACGAATAAATTGCAAAAAGCCCTAAATTGTGTGGTCCGATTTGCCAGTAGGATAAAGCTGGATGCCCACGTCACCCCCGTTTTCATCAAACTAGGCTGGCTCAAAATTGCCGAAAGGAAAAAACTAGCCCTAGCCACAATGTTATTTAAAATATTAAAATTTCAAAAACCAACTTACCTCTACGAACAATTTAAATATCTCTCCGTCATCCATAATATTTCAACCCGTAACGCTACCACCACTCTACAAATACCTCGACATAATACAATACTATTTAGTAAATCTTTCATGCTGCAATCCATCAATTTGTATAATTCAAACGAAGACCTCTTTGATATGAGCAAAACCGTTCTTCAATTCCGCAATGTTTATAAGGAAATACTACTAAAAACTTATGAACAATAATAATTTACGTTAATCAACTAACTATATAACTAACTAGATAAATACTGTAAAATTTCTTTTTTTACAAAATATTTAGAAGTGTTGTATTATTTTTGCATTTTGTATCTTTTGTGTGCATCAAGTGATGTTTATCTTATACAGTTAAAGTGATATTACGATTGATCGAGGATTATATTTGTCTGATGCTGCCAGGGGAGGTGGAAGAGAGGACCACTCGGTCCTAACCTCCCCCTGGTTTTTTAAATAAAATCCGTCATTCATTCATTCTCTCTCTCTCTCTCTCTCTCTCTCTCTCTCTCTCTCTCTCTCTCTCTCTCTCTCTCTCAAGGTTTAATACGTGAAAAAGCCTTATGAAAAGAGAATTTTACATAATTTGGGAAACAGCAAATTTGTCCAATTGCAAATTGAACTACAAACAAAACCCTTTTTTTTTCAAGATGCAAGATGTTTTTGTGAAAAAATGCGCCAAAATCTCAGCTTTCCAACGTTCTAGTCATTTTTATTTCCCAAGTGGGGCTTCTTATGAAACTTTGTGTTTGAACGCGGAAAATCGTGAACTTTTTCAACGAAATTAGCGCTCAACAAACTAAGCTTATTTACTTCTCATTTCCTCAACTTGGGTCGTCGCTGAACTGTGGCAGGGCTGGCGGTGCCTGAAATTAGAGCGAGTTCTGGGGAAAACACTTAGCTGCGATATCGCGGCGTATTATGGTAAGCACCATGTTCGCTCCTCACTTGTCTGAGCTAATGTACGCCAACTCTCCGCCTGTGTCCCAGGTATGCACCGCCTTGCTTCGATCTAATGCCTTTATAATGGATAAGTTCCTCTCCTCCTCCGATCCAACTTCAGAGGGGGTCTCCCGATCACTAAATACGTGAGGGGAGCTGGTTTCACGGCACTCAAACCGCAATCTCAGTTTTACGACCGACTGTCATTCGTTTCCCATTTTGCATAGTTAAAGAGATCCGAGGAAACTTGAGGCAAAGAGATGAGGGAGAGCATCGCGCTCCTGAATTTTTGAAACACGCTTCGCGGGGTCTGATGATAGGTTTGAAGTAAAAGGCTTCGCTACTCAGCTACAAAAGAACACTGATAAACTCAGATTGAATTCAAATCGGATATTGATTTAAATTTCAAGCAGCTTCATGAGACTGAAATTGAATTTCCTACGATACATCATTTCTTAATGACTCGTGCTATCATTAAATCGGTGCTGTTTCGGTATGCTTTCTACTCACTCGCGGAGGTCCTTATGTCCTCCAACTTACCCAAAAAGAGGTCGCGGCGTCTTTTCGATACATTTTGGTTTACTATTTTCAATAATATTAAAACCTTTGGAATCGACGGACAAAAAAATTTCTAACACCCCTTCAAAATTTGTGGGTTTACGTTTCAAGGTACGAAGAATCCTAAACCCTGCAAATTATTACACAAAGGTCTATTATTTTTCTACACTGATCACTCGTCTGCAAAGAACACGGCTTTGCCATTGTTACCACCAACCAACATGATGGAAAACATCGATCGCATTTCGGTCAGCTAAAATTTGAACGGAGATTAGGCCTCTTTTGCGATTCACACTCGTGTTTCTGATTTATCGTAAGTCCAACCCTTACGTTCTCGTAGGGAGCGAACGGTTTGTCCAACAGGGCTCCGAATGGTCACTACAAATTCTAAAAACGCTGCAAATCATTGCTCAAAGGTTTATTATTTTCTGTATAGATCACCCTTCTGTATAGATCAATGGTTCTCCATCAATAGCACCTACCACCATCTGTATTCTCCTTTGACCTTCCCTCTCAAATTTCAGCTTCCTGCGTTCAATAGGATTGAAAATGGCTTCGGAGCTCACTCAGCTGATTAGTGATCTGAAGAGTGAAGAATATCTCCTCGAATGCTGGAGACGCCTGGAAGAGCACTTCCATTCAATAGGATTGAAAATGGCTTCGGAGCTCACTCAGCTGATCAGTGATCTGAGGAGTGAAGAAGCCTTTGAGCAATGATTTGCAGCGTTTTTTACCCACCAACATTTTTTTTCAATCGGATTCCTACATATCGGTAGATATGAAGCAAGGTTCTCTAAAATACTGCGATATGTCACGTGCGATCGGAGAATTTTTTTTAGAAAAAAAAATCTGTTTATTCGTAGAAACAATGGACATAACCATTATCTATTGTTTTTCCCTCTAAGAGAGAAATTTTCCACGTTATCATTTTAGCATGGAACATGCTTTAGCCTTCACCTAAGTGGGCAAAAACGGGACGAAACAATGGAACGAAGGTAACGCGGGATTTTGTAATGATTTTCACTTACAAATGGCCCGTTTCTAGGGAAATGTATCGCCGTTAATTTTCATCCAACGAAAATCGTTCGCCACTCGTTGAAAAGCTCTCAATTTATGCGTAAAGTATACCTATACTGCCAAAATAGCTGTAAATATGGACGACGCTGAGATATACCTCTGATTTAAAAGAATTGTAAACAACATTCGCGGTAAAAACCAACATCGATTACGTGGATTATAAAATTGATGTTGTTTTGTTGGTTGCCTTGGTTTTTACGAATGTAATCAAAGGATCTTGTAACCTAGGCGAGATTTTGTTGCCTAAGTAATACTACGCCAAAGTGAAAAATTTGATAAGTAACTAATTTGATAACTAACTAATTAACTAACTAAAAACTAACTAACTAAAAACTAATTAACTAACTAAAAATTTGATAAGTAACTAATTTGATAACTTATCAAATTTTTCACTTTGGCGTAGTTTGTTACGTAGTCAGCTCGGGTGAAAAATTTTTTATTTCGTAATGAGCTAAACGGAAATTTAATGCTCTTTCACTGCAGTGTTCTATGTTGAATTGGTCAAGCAACTCTCAAAAACTTGAGCGTTGTAACATACTGCCAAAAAAAAGTGGGGCCAATAACTAGTGCCTTTATCCTACATATGGGGGAGGAATTCGCCCCTTCAGGAAATCATCAATTCCGAGGCGGAAAACAGCCCCTTTATTAGCGTTACCTGCCTTAGTCTGGGGAGAAAGGAGTATGAAAGCTTTGGCGGTGGGGCTGCCACAGGTGGTCGAAAGAATCCTCTCCCGTCCGGCCTGGCAGAGGGCAGAGGTGAGGCGGATGTACCTGCCAGCCCTACCTTGGTCGCTGTTTTCCTCTATGTAAAAGGGCAGCCCTTTGATTACTCAACCATATATTTATTCAGACCCTTGCCCTTTTCCTCGGGCGTCGGGAAGGCCTCGTCCCCTTTCCATATTTCTTTGCTCGCCATCTGTACGTACTTGTAAGTGCGGAGTTGATAGTCCTTAAACCACCAGGAGTAGGTTGGTGAAGTTTGAGTTGTTACAACTTCCAGTTCGCTAGCTATCGCCAGCAGTAGTCCATTGAAAGGATTCATTCACCACCAGCTAGGAGCTTGTTAGGGAAGTAGCGAGTGTTTCTCCTTCGTTTACTCGTTAAAAAATCCATTCAGAAATATCTTGAGAGGTGTAATGGAGTCGTTAGACACCTTCTTAAGTTTCCTGAAGTACTGTTTGCAGATTGAAAGAATGCGGATGGTTTGGTGAGGTGTCCGTGAGTATTACAGTCCCAAAAACATCGTCCTTCTACCTGCCACTCAAGCCAGGGAAATGAGACCGAGGGTTGTTGACTACCGACCGATGATGAAGTGAACGGATTGATTTATTACAGGCAAAACAAAACACTAATAAAAAATAAAATAGGTTCCTTACCCTTGGGAAAGTCTTAACAATTAAGAGAATGTGCATTCATTCATTCAAAAATAAAATCACGCTTCCAGTACCTAAAGGATAATGCTTCTTTCAAGTTTTAAAGGCGACTGAAGGGTTAACAGAAGGGCAAGTGAACTCACATTCTAGATAAAAATAATCCTTCCTAACAATTGGCTAAGTGGAGGGGCTCTCTACCTTACTATGACTCGAGTTGCTTGATCTCTGGATTATGATTACTGAGGATCGGCCTTCCCCAGCCTGACCTAACAGGCTACCTAAGATTTTGGAACAGGTAGTCGTCTATGTCTGGTATCCTTCGAGAAATTGGCCAACCGCATTCTTTCTATCTGCGAACAGTATATTGAACTTGGAGTGTAAGGTTCATCACAGCCTTCCCAGGATTCTCTTATTTCTATGGACGCTGGTGAGGTTGCTTGTCACGGCAACACCACTTACCTAAAATGGGAATTCTGCACCACTAAAATCACAATTTTGCGCCTCGTAGGATCGTGCAAAAATCGCTTAGAATGATCATCATACAGCCTTACAATGAATAAGTGTCGATCTCATTATAGTACAGTCAACAAAAAAAAAAAAAGCTGCAAATTATTACACAATGGTTTATTATTTTTCTATATTGATCACTCGACTGCAAAGAACACGGCTTTGCCATTGTTATCACCAACCAACATGAAGAAAAACATCGATCACATTTCGGTCAGCTAAAATTTGAACGGAGATTAGGCCTCTTTTGCGATTCACACTCGTGTTTCTGATTCATCGTAAGTCCAACCCTTAAATTCTCGTAGGGAGCGCACGGTTTGTCCTACAGAGCTCCGCGTGGTCTCAAACAATTTTTAAAATTCTATAGAATCTTAAATTGAAGGAAAAACAATACCTGTATATCAAAATTTTTTGAATTAGGGCGTTTTCAAATTTCCAAATTCATTTTTGAACCCTTAGAAGTGACCTACATCAACCAAAATCTTCGGGGCACAACTAGACCCCAAATGGAGCCTACATACCAAATTTCATCAAAATCGATCAATGCTAAGTGGCAAAAGTGCCGCGTACGGCGTACGGGCGGCCAAATTTTTATTCGATTTTTGGATTCTACGTACCTTGAAACGTAAACCATCAAATTTTGAGGGGGTCGAAAGAAAGACCAAGAAAAATTTTTTTCTTGGTCGATTCCAAACGTTCATTATTGAAAATAATAAACCAATAGTACAATTTGTGATTACATCAAGGGCAGTATTGGACAGGTTTTACCAATTTGTTCATCAACTTTGGCTTACACTGTATGGAGTGAAGATGTGAGCCTTGCTGGTGGTCTGAGATCATCAGAACGCCAAGAGCAACATTTATCGACATCAGAGATCTGCTGGAAGATATGTGGAGTTTGCTTCATCTAACACAGTCTGTGGAATACGTACAACATTAGGTCGTATACATTCTCAATAATTTATAAACCAATTCGGAAGATGAGAAACTGCGAAGCACATTCGTTTCAAAAAAGTCTGCCAAGTAGGTGTGTCACATAGCTTCCTCATATCCTTAATCTCAAAACAATTAAGTTAAGTTTAATGCGGATGGAAAAGACGTGGATAATAATGGAGAAAATCGTATCACAAGACTCATCATGATAATTGCGACCCGCAATGATGTCAAGTGGTCAACAAAAACTGTGTTGGACGGAGGTTTCTCTGCCTCATCTCATATGAATGGATCTCAGATCTAATTTGGATGTTGCTCCGATGTCTATAGGTTTGCAGAAGTACCATAAATATGTAAATGCTGTATATCGTTAAAGCATACTCTCAAACAAGTTTGAGAACGGAATATCTTTTAAAATAATTTTGATACCGGTAATTTTACAATACACGACAGGGTTAAGTGTTACGAACCACCTACAGGATTTACTGTAAATAGTACTGGGAGAACTGTTAGTCTCTGCAACACTACTCAATTTTTATTACTTCTCTAGGGAATCTTTTATTACTTTTATTTTATTACTCTAGGGAATCTTTTATTACTTCTCTGCAACACTACTCAATTTTTATTACTCCTATAGCCTCTACCAACCACCATGCTTAAACCTCGATATTACCTACCACAATCGCTTCAACCAATCGTTGAAATTTGTGTTTCAGGGCACGGCAGAAGTACCAGTAGCGCACTTTGAACCTCAGGTGGCGATGCTTTGCCACTCGAAAGATGACGCCTACCACAGTCAGTACATGACTGAGAGCGGGCGGTGGGCGACGGACACGACGCACAAGTTCACCTGCCCAAAGGAAAAGATGGACATCTTAGATTATTGTAAAAAGGTGAGTCATTCTTCTTACCAATGTCTTGAGACGTCCTTCAAGTGAGTACGTCATTCATCAGGTGATCGTCCAAAAAAAGGTCGAAAAAGAAACTCGGGGCGTCCATTAATAGGGTTGGCCAATTCTTCTATGATCAAACAATTTTAGATTGGCCAACTTTTGGAAATGCCATTGATTTTTAATCGTTTTAGATTGCTGAGTACTCACCACTGTTAGATCAGCAGGGGAATCCAGAGATAATAGCAAAATATTCTGGAAAACGCTGCAAATTTTTACATAACAGTTTATAATTTTTTGTAGTATTTTACCATTTATTTTAACCTTTCCACAATGAGTTGAACCTTTTGTACTTTAAATTATACCTTTTTGTCTTTCATATAAACCTTTATCACTGTCGTTTAAACTTTTTTCACTTTCATTTAAACCTTTTTCACTTTCATTTAAACTTTTTTCACTTTCGTTTAAACCTTTTTCACTTTCATTTAAACTTTTTTCACTTTCGTTTAAACATTTTTCACTTTCGTTTAAACATTTTTCACATAGAATTGAACCTTCTATTCCCGAGTAGGAAAGTCAATTTTTGAACAAATGAATGCATGAAAACTTTATTTCACACACTAGAAACATCAGGTGAAAACTTTATTGTATAGGTAAATGTATACGAACAACAAAAATTATATACTTAGTGGCTAATAATAAGTACATGTCTGTCACATAATTTTGACAATCACGTGGAGTAAGAGAAGCAACACTTGCTGCTATTACTTGGGGAAGATAGTGCTCTTCTCGGCGACTCAGTATGTCTCTTGCTAAATTCTTTATCTTGGAAAACGCCTTTTCCACAGGGTTGAGCATTGGCGAATAAGGTGGTAGGAATTTCATCCTCATTGTAGAAGCTAGAATCCCTAACAGCGTGTGAGCGATGAATTCGAGCGTTGTCTAGCATAAGGACAACCCCCTCGTCAACAGAAACTTGACCCTCAAGTTCTCTCAAGAATTCCACGAAAATTTAGCGTACGCTCATCGTGACACGCAGTAGTAATGCTTAAGCTCGTCTTGACACACAGAAGGTACCCTAGTTACACAGAAATGGGTAAATACGGATCGCCTTCTTCTTAGGAGAAATGAGGCGACTGAATGTATTTTCCTCTATTTCTACCTAGATCAGAACCGGGGTAGGCACCTGCTTTCGACTGTGACAGCCAGCATATCAATTTTTTATCCAAATTCACATTCTCTTCCAAGGTTTAATTCAATACGAAATAGGTTTAATTTAAAGTAAAAAAGGTTTAATTCAAAATACAAAAGGTTTTAATGAAAGTTAAAAAAGTTTAATTAAATACGAAAAGGGTTTAGTTCATAGTTAAAAAAGTTTAAATTAAAGTAAGAAAGGTTTAAATCAATGCGAAAAAGGTTTAAATAAAAGGTAAAATACTATAGATCATGTAAGGAACTATGGAAACGACAACCGTGTTGCTACGGACAATGTAAACATTAATTATTGTAATTCTGTAGATTTGCCATGTTGGCACGAATAAAGTGAACTTATACTTTGACAAGTACGGAGTCTTTATAAGTGGCGCTGCGGAATGGTGAAACCAAAGAAAAAACCAACAAGGGGAGGAGGCGCTCCACAAAATGACGATTCGAGTGAGGAAGAATTTCTACCAGGACCGAGTAAGATGGAAAATGGCATGGCAGATGAAAAGAAGTTGGCCAAGATAGTGAGTTCTTTTCATTTTGACAGGTTTGACGAGGAAAATGAGCAATGGGAGTACTACATCAGTAGGTTCGAAGTTGAGGTAGGACGGAGATGTTATGGGGTGGTCGTACCAGAACGCGTACTTGCAATGCTACTGGTATCGTCGGTCGGATCTTGCTCGTTCAAGATTTTATTCGATCATTTCCGTCCGAAAGAAATTAGGGATGTGCCATATAAAGAACTGAAAGAGGTGCTTTCGCGGTTCTATACTAAAGCAACGTGTATTTTTGCGGAACGAAGGAGTTTTATGATGCGTTTAAGACAAGAAGGAGAAACAATTAACAAGTTTGTCAACTCTTTACGGGAACTCGCAGGAACTTGTGAATTTGGAAAAACGTTGGAAGAAAGGCTGAGGGATCAATTAGTTGTAGGCATTAACCATGAACGTTGGCAAGAAGAGTTGATACGTATACACCCTTCAAACGATGCGACCTTGTCTGAAGTAGAAAATACTGCGTTGGGGTTGGAGAGAGCTACTGAGCAAAGAAAGGCGTTAAGCAATCTACAGGAAACAGCTGCCCTAAGAGTGAATAGAGTCATCAAGTCACAGGAACAACAGAATCGAAGTTTCAAGGCACCAAGGAAGTTAGACCCTATGCGTGAGTGCCTGCAATGTGGATTCAAGAAACATGAAGAGAAACAAAGCTGTCCTGCCCAAGGTAAAAAATGTAGTGTGTGCAGTAGAGATAACCATTTTGCGAGGGTATGTGTTTCTTCAGGCAGAGCTACGATTGACAAAACTCCAGACAGAAAGAGTAGCCAAAGGAATGTAAGACAGCTAAGAAGGTCAGGTCCTTTCGAGGATGATGAATTTCTCAGTGATGCGAGTCGAAGCACAATAAATAAAATGACAGGGGGAGGAAACCGCATTATGTTGAATGTTCTCATAAATAAATTCAAAGTGGACATGTTGTATGATCCAGGTGCTGCACAGACAGTAATAAGCAAGTCTTTGTGGGAAAGCATTGGGGCACCCCAGTTGGAAAGAGCTAGTGATTTAATTGCTTATACGGGGGTTCCAGTGAAAACTTTAGGCAAAGCAGTTGTGGAAGTTGAAGCATTTGGGAGAGTACTATATTTACCACTGGTAGTAGTAAGAGGGTCTGATGTACCACTGTTTGGGTTGGATTGGTCATTGAAATTCAACATACCAATGCCAGAAGGATCACGATTGTGTGCAGTTACGAATAATTCTTCAAGTAAAGTTGACAGAAAGGAATCACAGAAGAGAATTGACGAGTTGAAGACTAAATATCATACTGTTTTTGATGGTACTATGGGGAAGATCATAGGTCATAAAGTGAGAATTCACCTTAACGAAAACGCTACACCCAAAATTTTCCGCCCACGTCCAGTTCCGGTTGCCCTACGAGGAAAAGTCGAGGATGAGCTTGAACGGTTATTGAAACAAGATATAATTGAGCCAGTGGACACCACAAAAACGCCATTGTCATGGGCTTCCCCTATAGTACTGGCTATCAAATCGAATGGTGCATTGAGGATTTGTAGTGATTTTAAAGTAACAATTAATAAACATATTAAAACGGATTTACATCCGCTACCCACGTTTGAAGAGATTTTATCAAAATTGGAGAAAGGAAAATGTTTTACCGTCATTGATCTAAAGGATGCATATCTGCATTTAGAAGTGGAAGAGGAATTTCGCGAGTACTTAGTGATCTCCACCCACAAAGGATTTTATCGATATAAGAGACTTCCATTTGGGGTTTGCTTCGCACCAAATTTTTTTCAAAAAACAATGGACTCGATTTTGTCTGGGATAAAGAACGTTGCGTGCTATTTGGACGATATCATAGTGGCTGGAGAGACAATGGAAGAGCATCTTAAATCTTTGGAAGAGGTTCTCAGCAGACTGGCTGCTGCTGGCATCAAGACGCAAGATACCAAATGCAAGTGGCTCCAGGATAGTGTCAAATACCTAGGGCATATCATAAATAAGGAGGGTATTCATCCCACACAAGAACACTTGGAAGCAATCAAGAAAATGCCGGTTCCTCAAAATCCATCTGAACTTTAATCATTTTTGGGTTCCATCAATTACTATGGGCGGTTTATAAGGAACTTACAGCAACTTAGTGTTCCGTTACACAACCTCACAAGGAAAGGAGTCACCTGGAACTGGGATGATCATTGCGAGAAAACGTTTTCGGTATTGAAGGAGGCGATAACATCTACCAGCTCTCTTGTTCATTACTCTTTGGAACTTCCACTGATTGTATCAACGGATGCGAGTTCAAATGGAGTAGGAGCGGTTTTATTTCATCGTATGCCAAATGGCGAAGAACGACCTGTAGGATTTGGCTCGAGAGTTTTAACACCAGCTGAAAAAAACTATTCAGTTTTGGACAGGGAAGCTTTGGCGATTATTTTTGCTCTCAAGAAATTTGACTACTATCTGAGGGGAAGAAAGTTTACACTCCGAACTGATCACAAGCCCCTCATGCAAATTTTAGCGGAAGATAAAGAAATTTCTAAGATGGCTGCTAATCGATTGACAAGATGGGCATTAATTTTGAGAAGCTACGATTATAACATCGAGTACATCGAAGGTAAAGAAAATTGTCCAGCCGATTCATTATCAAGATTGCCACTAAATGATGTGCATCCAACGAGGGTAGAAAAAATGGGAACTCTTAAGGGAAGTCATCTTTTACACCTACGGCTACAAGATGTTCCAATAACAGTTTCAAACTTGAGAGGAGCCACGAGTTCAGATAAAGTTCTTCAGGAAGTATCTAGGTATCTCGGGTCGGGGTGGCCGGAAAAGAAAAATGTAGACACGAAGTTGCTGCCTTATTTTGAGAAGAGGGATGAGATTTCCCTGGAAGAAAAAATAATGATGTGGAATGGAAGAATAGTTGTCCCTCACGCAGTTAGAGAAGTATTCCTGCACATGCTTCATGCTGGCCATCCAGGAGGAAGAGCTATGAAAGAAGTTGCTCGAATTCATTGTTGGTGGCCGGGAATGAACAGAGAAGTTGAAGAGTTCGTAAAGAATTGTCATGCTTGCCAGGAATCACGCCCAAAACCGGAGGAATCACCGGTGTTTTCATGGAATGTGCCGTCACTTCCGTGGTCAAGACTACACGCGGATTTTGCTGGACCTTTCGAAGGTCTATATTGGCTCTTGGTGGTGGATTCCACATCAAAATGGTTGGAGGTTGTTCCAATGAAGAAGACTACAGCTACAGCAACAATAGAAAAATTCAAGGAAATCTTTTGCATTTTTGGATTGCCATTTTCCATAGTTACAGACAATGGACCGCAATGGGTTTCTTCAGAATTTTCTGCTTTCTGTAAAAAGATTGGAATAAGGCATATTCGAATAACTCCATACCATCCACGGTCAAATGGATTAGCGGAACGAGCGGTTCGAACTTTTAAAACAAGGATGACTTCGTCAAAGGAACAAAACAACAGTCTCGCAGATCGGTTGAGAGATTTTCTGTTTTCCTATCGGAATGCACCACACTCTACAACTGGAAGAACTCCAGCTGAGGTACTGATGGGAAGAAGGGTGCGCTCATGTTTCGATCTATTGAAACCCAACATGGTGCGCACTGTGGATGATGCACTAACGAAGCAAAAGATTCATCAAGCTCAAGGGAAGAGTCTTCGGGAATTTACAGAGGGAGAAGAAGTGTGGGTGCATAACAAGATAGGGAAAGGAAGTGTGCCGGGGAAAATCATGGAACGTACCGGGGATCTCTCCTACGTCGTTTTGGTTGACGGCAAGAAGGAAAGGAAGCATGCTGACCAGTTGAGGAAAAGATGAGCCAGGAGCCGAATGATGAAGGGGTAGGGGTGAGAGGATGTAAGGAACTATGGAAACGACAACCGTGTTGCTACGGACAATGTAAACATTAATTATTGTAATTCTGTAGATTTGCCATGTTGGCACGAATAAAGTGAACTTATACTTTGACAAGTACGGAGTCTTTATAGATCACTCTTCTGAGAAGAGTAGTGCCATTGCTACCACCTATCAACCATACTTTAGCGTCACAACCAAGTTCATTTTGAGGAAATAGACACTTCACTCTCAATTCGAAGATATAAAGAATATTGTGTTTCATTCCGTTCAACCCGGTGAGAAGCAATACTGAGTACAAACTCGTTTATAAGAACATCGATTGCATTATGGTTAGCTAAAATTTTAACAAAGATTAAACCTCTTTATTGATTTACCCTCGCGTTTCTGATTTATCGCAAGTCCAACCCTCAAGTTCTCATAAGGAGCGAGCGGTTGGTCCTGCAGAGCTCTGGGTGGTCTCATTCGGTTATAATAATTCAATATGTTTTTCATTAATGAAAAAACCATACCTTTATATCAAACGTTTTTGAGCCTTTTGAAAATTTCATCCCTTAATTTTCAACCCTGAGAAGTCAACATCAAATAAAAGCTTTGCGGCTCAACTAGACCCCATTTACCAAATTTCATCAAAATCGGTCCATGGGAACTTATGAAGTGCCGCGGACGGACGGGAAAAATTTCATTCGATTTTCGGATTCAACGTACAAACCAACAATTTTTTATTAATGAGGGGGGGGGGAACTTTTTTCTTGATCGATTTCCATTTTTGGTTGGTTATTTTCAATACAGAACCTTTGGAATCGCCAAGAAAAAAAGTACCACCCCCAATTGTTGGTTTACGTTTCAAGCTACAATACATACATAGCACTACAGGCCAATGTGGCCCCTGGTTTCCCGAACTCCCTTCCGCCACCGGGTAAGGTCTAGGGATGGGATATCGATATCGATAATATCGGAATATCGATATTTCCCTTGCGATATCCGATATTTCTATATCGATATTTTGATTCCGATAATATCGGAATATCGATATTTTCCTCGTGATATTATCGGTTTAGAAAAAAAATCATAACTAATACTGAAAAATACAATAATTGAGTAGCTAGGTCAGAAAGTAATAAAAACTTATTTTTTAGTGAGTTGAAAAATCGATGAATGTGTGTTTGATTTAATAGACTTTAATAACTATTGGCATCTTCCCTCTCACTCGCACACTTGTCCTCCCCCATGGCCTTAATAGACTTTATTAGGAATAGGCATTTGATGTGAATGAAAACTTAAATATGTAATTATAAAACAATGATATCTAATGGTTATCACAAAAAAGCAATCGTTCTACTTATTCTTCTTCTTCTTTGAACAAGAAGCTTCTCTCTTTCTATTCACCTTAGCAGTTAGTGCAACATGAACATGGCAATAGCTGGCACTTTAAATCTGGAGACCACCACCACCTATTCACCTTGTTCCCAGTTGATAATTCAACTGATCAGTATGCAACCCTCAGATAAATGTATAGAATATGTAAGCTCGTGTGCTCACACGTTGTGGACAGAGGGAGGGGGTTAACCTACCACTGTCACCAAGGTATGAGCGTATCGTTCAACGAGTGACGACTGACGTCGTTAATCGATGAACAACTTTGGCACGAGTTCTGGGGGGGGGGGGGAGAAACAAGCAAATACCAAAACACTATTGACTAGTTTAAAATTAAAAAGGGGTAGCGTGAATATAATTACCTGTGGCGAGGCGTAAACAATTTAGAAGCTCTGTGGCGATGTTGTGTCGAAACTGTTTTAGCCTGAAGGGCGCATGAAATCGAAACAGATCACAAATGTGTCTGGCCTGATTATGCAAAATGAACCTGTGTGTCGATGCACGTTCCTCGTACTAAGTTATCTGAACCAGGAAAAGTCAAAAACAACTACAAGGTTACAACTAATAGCTTTGGTTTTATTATAGGAACAATTTAACGTGCAGCGCATGGAAGAAGGTACAGCCTGAAGGGCAAACGTTTTAGGCCCGACTGTGACACAAAATAATAAAAGTTGATACAAATTAAATCCGTGTTTTCAATACAACTCCATAATCCAATTTCAGTTAGCGAAGTTCAAGTTCCAGGTCATTAACGTAAGAGACAGTTCAGTTACAAAAGTTATATCGTTTTCGTGTTCAAATAGCACTTAGCATTTACTCTATCACTCACTACTTTGGCCAAAGATTTTCAGATTAGTATGTTTAGTTTGTGCACTCACTCTGACAGGGCCCTGAGGAAATCTGTACAGATTCGTGGCGAAGGTTGTAGAAGGTCGTTCTCTTCTGAAGCGCAGGGTCGTAGCAGGGGATTACGTGAAATGAGTCGACTCGTGGTTAAATTGTGCGCACAAGGTAGACTGGGGAAAATGGCGGGATCAGTCGTGGGGTCTGGCTCGCTGCGACTGATCGGGCTGACTGTTGGTAGGGGACTGAAGCGACGCCGCTGACGCTTCTGGAAATTCCGGTGTCACTCCCCGCCCCTCCACTTAGATGTTGGTCGTGGAGGGCTCCGATTGGCTGGATGAGGGGCCAGCTGTTCCGCCTCGTCGGGGAGTTGGGACGCTTAGGTAGAGGTAGCGTCCCGCTCGTCTAGGGGCTGCAGGAGGGAGGCTAATTGCTTAGCCCAGCTCCGCCACTGAAGTAGGTGTAATTTCAGTGAGCGGGAGCTCACAAAGATATTCTGTCATTTTAGAAAGAGTTATCGAGGAAAGTTAAATGATTGAAACTGAAAATAAAGTTCCGATATTTTGGTCCGATAATATTGGATATCAATATTCTTATTCGATATATCGTTTGATGCCAATATTGATATTTTCTTTTCGATATCCCATCCCTAGTAAGGTCACCAGCCTGAGACCTCTGCAATCCTACTGCCCCGAGGTCCTTCAAGACATCATGAAGCCAGCGACTTCTAGTTTCCATCCTAGCTCGCAGCATCATCCTCGGGCAGGCCTCCACTGACATAATTTCTTAGTCACCGTGGGGACCGATTATTATGAAATGGGGAATATGGCCTCCATTTGGGGTCTAGCTCTCCCTGAAGCTTTAGTCAGGAAGTCAATCACTTTTAAGGGTTGACATTTTTAAAATGCCCGAGCTCAAACAATTTCGATATAAAGGTATGGTTTTTTCATCAATTTAAAATAGTACCTATTGAATTTTTAGAATCGAATGAGACCACTCAAAGCTTTGAAGGACCAACCGTTCGTTCACTATGAGAACTTGAGGGTTGGACTTACGTTAAGTCAGAAACATGAGTGTGATTCGCAAAAGAGGTGTAATCTCCTTTCGAATGTTATCTGACTAAAGTGTGATCCTTGTTATTTTCTTCGGGTTGTAGGTACTCAGTATTGCTTCCCACCGGGTTGGACGGAATAAAACACAAAATTCTTTATTTCTTCGAGTCTATTTCCTCAAAATGAACTTGGTTGTGAAGCGAAAATATGGTTGGTAGGTGGTAGCAATGGTTAAGGCGTATTCTTTGCAGACGAGTGATCTATATAGAAATAACAAACCTTTGTGTAGTGAGTAGCATCGAGAATTTTTATTCATGTTGTTATCGTGTAGGTAGTCGGCTACTTGATCGTGACGTACCTATTGCTACGATAAACGTAACTATTTTCGTACCTACGTATTCCATGTTATTCTTCGTGAGAAAGCTTCTCTGCCCACCCAACTTGGCAGAAGTGTTTTATGTCTTTAGTGTATAAGGATTCAAAAATTAACCTTTTTAGAAGTGTTGCCTTCCGAGCAGCAACCTTTCGAATCATTAATCTCCATTAGTTTTGTCCATATTTCCTTAGAAGTTTTGCAATATTATTCTTCACTTTCTTGAGTTCGAGTGGATTTATTGCCAGGATTGAATCAGATGGAGCTTTCAAATCTGCATCAACCCACTCACTGGCCGCAGGTTCTGTTGTAGGTTATAGGTACTCTCCGACCATTGACGTACTTCCAGCCTTCATTTTTGATCAGAAGTGCTTCCATTTGAAGTCTCTATGTGTCGTAGTTGTGCCTGCCCAATTTATCGAACTTCCCGAAGCTCATCTCAC
This sequence comes from Apolygus lucorum, assembly GCA_009739505.2. Lineage (NCBI taxonomy): Eukaryota > Metazoa > Arthropoda > Insecta > Hemiptera > Miridae > Apolygus > Apolygus lucorum. The sequence goes on from CM019183.2 coordinate 16,068,742, forward strand.
TTTCTAATAAATTATCAACTGGGACTGTTTCTGGGCCCATAACCTTTTGAAATAACAAGTGTAAATTTAATATTAATACACTTTTAGAGTTTCACAGATTAGAATGATTTATTAAAACAGTTTTAATTGTCCACATGGAACTAATAACGATGAACTGACTGGAGTATTCACGTGACGTCATAACAATCAATAACGTTATATATATGTAGCCGCCCCCAGATAGCCTAGATCTATCCCGAGTAGGGATCTCCATGTCATGCACCCTGGGAGAAGAGTGGCGAGGACCTTGGGTTCTCCCTAGATACTTCTTCAATCGTCAGTCGGGCTCAGGACGAGCTAGTGAACTGAGCGCAAGGGGAGTTTGACGGTCTAGAGCTATGTAATCGATTTATAATCCGTTTTGAACCAAGTTATTGTAGAATACAGTTGTTCCTTTATACGTGAGTGATTTATGATCCTGACAACCAACTGGAAGAAGAGGAAATACCGGAGAATGGAATAAGAGGTATCCCATCTCCATCATATATATACCAAAAAAAAATCTAAAACGTCAGGGCAATTACCAGGTCTATTTTAAAAACCTGGTCAAAACTTCACACTGGATTCGAAATGCTTGCATACGAGTCTGCAACACATTGGAACATTTTCATGTGTTTTCTTATTGTATTTATTACTACGAAATGCTTGAAACTAATAAACCAAAACATAATGTCAACCACTACACAACAAGGTAGTGAAGTAAGGTTGTTAGTTCATGTACCCAAGCATCAAAATAAGAAAACAGTTGATTGTTCTCTACGCAACACAGTGAGTCTATTTAATTTATTGGTCGCGTGAGCAAGTTTTCGTGACGATTTTTTAGTTTTTGTGCCAAAGCAAAGACATGAAAATGTCAATACAAATAAATACCGTAAATCAAAGTAGGGATTCGAGAATATCGAACTGTGTACTCTCGGACTGTCAAAAATTTATCGAGTCAAAAGGGAAGGATGCCAAAGGCTCACGACTTCAACCCCCACAAGGCTCGAGGACCCCCCGCAGTCAGCTTAAGTGCTTCTTTTTTCTCCTCTCAAAGTTTTTCTTCAAACCTCAGACTCGGACCCCCTCAGCGGCAGGGGGAAAAACTACCTCGTGGACTGCCAACTACATTAACTTCTCCAAAGAGAGTGGTAGGCGAAGTAGGAGGTGAGAACTGGGAAAACCCTCCCTTCCAAGTCAGGGATTCTTATCGACACTTCTGTCAGTCGAGGGTTCGAATTCTCCCTTTTCTCACGTAGTCTTCAGTTTTTCCTTTTCCCTCTTTTCTTCGTTCTAATTTTTCCGTCCCCACACTGTACTAATACCAACTGCTGAAGCTCCTAATGGAGGACCGAGTAACTTTTCCTTCCAGATCGCTCCATCACCTCTGAGACCTGAATAGTTTGGAACTAAAAGCCTTCGTCCTCAGGAGAAATCTCAAGTTTTCAGCCAAACCACAACACACGAAGAGACTATGAGTTACCTAGTGTTCGAAGCATAGTGTTTTTACCTCCACACTGTGGAGTCCACAGTCTCTCCGGAAACTCTAGCAGCAGCTATAAAAATCAAAATTACTGAGTGTCCAGCGACCTGGATAACTGGGAAAACCTGGAATTCTCAGGAAATTTTACCCTACTGGAAGGAATTTTATTTTCTTCCAAAAAAAACCTGGAAAAAGCTTGAGCCGAACATTTTTGTGGGAAATTTTGGCAGTCTGGGAGGAAATGTTTATTATGGTTTTAGTACATTTTGCTTCCGAGTCTACCAAGGTAGCGGAAGCTTTGTTTCCACTGTTCAAGGACGGAAAAAAAGTTCACCAAAATCAAAATTTTCACTCGCGTTTTGCGTTATAGACTTTTCTGAACAGTTTTGGTTCCGTATCTGTCTGTCTGTGTGTCTGTCTGTCTGTGTGTCTGTCATGAATTCCTTGTAACGCGCATAACTATACGAAGTTGTTGTCCGATTTCGATGAAATTTTCTGGGATTGTGCGGGTTGGTGTGTAGACGGTCCCCTATGAAAATCATCATCCTCGGACCGATACAAGCGACTGCGCATGCGCAAACGTGAATTCCTTGTAACGGCCATAACTTCTACATTTTCCATCCGATTTCAATGAAATTTTCAGGGATGTTACAGAGTAGTGTTTAGATGGTCCCCTATGAAAATCATAGAGAATTGTTTATCATAGAGGGATACTTTCATAGAGGGATGGTCTCCTGTGAGAATCTCAAATCTTATACATGACAAGGCTTCAATAGCTCATAGGACAGATTCTTGATTTGTGCTCCAGGGATCGCGGGTTCGAATCCCAGCCGAGGCTAAGAATGTTTTTGATCCAATCACATACATCGACTCACTTAATTTTTCATCCGAATTTGATGAAATTTTCTAGGATTGTCCAGATTAGCGTGTAGATGGTCCCCTATGAGGGTCGTGAAAGGTACTTAGAGATTGGTGTTTTGAGATTAACTACTATGCATCAGATCATCTATACAATCGGGTTATGGATACGAGGAAGCTGTGTGCCACACCCACTTGGCAGACGTTTTTCAATTTTAGATGTTCCAAGTGTAAAACACTGCAAATTATTTCACAAAGGTTTGTTATTTTTCTCTATAGATCACTCAACTGCAAAGAACACGGCTTTGCCATTGTTACCACCAACCAACATGAGGAAAAACATCGATCGCATTTTGGTCAGCTAAAATTATAACGAAGATTAGGCCTCTTTTGCGATTCACGCACGTGTTTCTGATTTATCGTAAGTCCAACCCTTAAGTTCTCGTAGGGAGCGAACGGTTTGTCCTTCAGGGCTCCGCGTGGTCTCTAAAAATTCTAAAAATTGAATACTATCTTAAATTGATGGAAAAACAATACATTTATATCAAAATTGTTCGAGTTAGGACGTTTTCAACATTTCAACGCTTTTTATCAACCCTTAGTGACCTACATCAAAGCTTCAGGGCACAACTTGACCCCAAATGGAGCCGACATACCAAATTTCATCAAAATCGGTCAATGCTAACGCTGGATTCACAAGTGTCCGACTCAGCGTTTCCGACTCTCCGTTCTACCCGCTGATTGGCCTCTTTCCGTCTATTCTTGGCCAATCAGCGGGCAGAACGGAATCCGGCCAGTTGCGTACTCACCTCCTCAAATGTTGGAAGTGGATGCATATCCATGAGTATGCATTTATTATTGGTGACTTTGAAATCCGCACATAAACGAATTTTCCCGTTTGCCTTATTAGCGACTACCTGTGGTGAAGCCCATTCAATTTGAGTTGTCGCTGGGTCTGTGGGTTCAATGAGGAATTTCACCGAATTCTGTTTGCATTTTTCCTGAATAGTTAATGGTGTGGGATAGATGAAAATCGGGTTGATTTCGGAAAATAAGTCTCCTGTTATTTTTGGGAGACAATCAAAATTTTGATTTCAAAACTAACCGGGAAAACGGACGTGAAGCGGGAACGCTCGCTGATTGGGCTGTTCGGATCGCCGTCTCCTCCCAGTGTTGCCCATTGGGACGAGGAAATCGTGTTTTCTAAGAGAAAAGTTATCAAACAAAAACAGGGGAAACCTAATTTTCCCCATCTTGCTTTTTCTTTTTTTTCTTCAGTTTTTCGATTTTGAACTTTACTGTTTCGTGAAATTTTGCATCTGGGGACTATAGATTTCTCGATCTCAGCGCTTCAAGCGGCCATAAATGAACTATTCCGGGATGAGTCATTTTCCCGGTTTTCTTAATCATTCGTATTTTCTACACTGTTTTGTTTATTCGTAAATTAGGAAGTTCGGGCTGAAAGTTTGCCTTAGTGGGTTTTTCGAGGTGCTGAATTCGATTTTGGGGTCAAAAATAGGAAATTCCGACATGCCACCTCAATGCATGTTCCTCATTATGCCCTGACTCAATAATTTTTCTAATTCTTTCTCATCGGCAGGTTTTACAGCAAATGGCACAGGCCTCGGCTTGAAAACCCTTGGTATTGCCCCTTCTTCCAATCTTATTTCTATTTTATGTCTTTCTATCGTACCTGTAGATTGAATGAACAAATCAGAAAAACGCTAAGTACAAATTTAGTGTCTCCAGGTACATCTTGCATAGAATGACTTGCAGGGTTTGATTGTTATTCTTGGCCCACAGCACATACTTCAGCTCTTGGTGGTAGTGGTAAGTTGAATTTCAGCACCCACTCTAATCCAAAAAGTGGAACATCATGGTTGCTGACTGCTATAAGAGGGAGCTTAGTGGTGATTCCAAAAACTGTCACCTCCACTTCCGTAATCCCGAGTGTCTCAACTTCTAAATTTGTATAGGCGATCAAATTAGGATACGGTTCTAATGTAGGCCGTCCAATATATCCCCAGATCTGCTTGCTAATGACTGAACGGCGCGCTCCCGGGTCGTACAACATTTTCAGTGGTTTCTTGTTTATTTTCACATTCAACATGACTTTTGAGCCTTTCCTATTGACCTGTCGAACCTCCAACTCAGATTCAGAATCACTGAGAGAAGATGGTGGGGTACTACACTCTCTATCATGAACTCTGTTTGTATTCTTTTTGTAATTTTGCTCTCCCTTTACCTGCGCTCGGTTATTTTTGAAACAAACTTTCGAAAAATGATTTTCCCCTTTGCGCGGCTTACACTTCATTCCTTCCGCTGGACACTTTTCATTGTCAGTATGTTTTTTTCTACCACATTTGAAACAATGCATCCCTCTAATTAACAAAAACTTTTGCTCACCTTGCTTCACCTTTCGCTGACCCATTTGGTAGGTGTTGGAAGGCATGGGTCTTTCAGTCAGCTCTGCCAGGCGTTGTTGTTCCTTGTGCCCTTGTCAATGCCTCAACCTGAGCCAGATGCCTATGCAATGTGAGGCAAAAATAGCCAATAGCCAAAGGCAATTTTCAAAGCCTGTTTATAGGAAGTGTTACCTATAAGAGATTGTAATTCGTAGTTAAAGGGGAGTATAGAAGAGGGGGGAGGGTAGGGATGTCCCAAAAGTATCGATACTTAAAAGTATCGATACTTCTTGAAAAAAAGTATCAATACCTACTTTTTTCCAGTATCTGAGGCGATACTTTTTTATAACTATCTCACATTTTATCTGTTTCAACATCTACGACATGGAGGTACCTCAGTACCTACCTCTTTCTCTATGTAGATTGTTGAAGAGACCAACAAACATCAACAAATTAAACAAAGATGATGTACCACCACCTCCAGCTGTCTATGATAACTTGCTGTCCTCCAAAATCGAGGAAGGACCGCCAAACTGTTAACCCAAACAAGTGCCTAAACAAAAACAAGTTTTAAATAACAAATATTATTATTATTTTATATTATTATACGGCTCTACGGTCCTTGAAGAACCAGGGCCTTCTCAGCTATTGATGACCATTCCTTGCGATCAATCGCCTTACTCCTCCATCTTCTCACACCCATGGCTTTGAGGTCCTCCTCTACATCGTCAATCCATCGTAGTCGAGGTCTACCCTTTAGCCTTCGTCCTCCAGGCGCGCCATTCAAGAGGGTTTTGGGGTGTCTCCCTGCTGGCATCCGCTCTACATGTCCGAGCCACCTGAGTCGACCCCGTTTGATGAAAGCTACAATATCGGGCTGATCGTACAGCGCTCTTAATTCAGCATTATGTCGGATTCGCCATTCTCCTGATTCGCATACTGGGCCATAAATTTTTCTAAGTATTTTCCTTTCCCAGCAGTTCAACACCAGCTCATTGGCTTTTGTGAGGACCCATGACTCACTTGCGTAAGTTACCACTGGTCTAACGATGGTTTTGTAGACAGTTAGCTTTGCTTTTCGAGAGAGCCGGTGGAAATTGAGAGAATTCTCGACAGACCAGAAGCATCTATTTCCCGCGGCTATTCTCGCTTTAATTTCAGTGGTGACGTCGTTATCCCTAGTCACAATGGCGCCTAAGTATTTGAACTGATCGCTGGATGGAAAACTATGCTGTAGGATGGAGAAATTTCTTTGTGGCGGAGCTGAACCTCCTGTTGTTTTCATATAGACAGTCTTTTCTTCATTGATGCTTAGGCCTCGCTCTTCTGCCGCTTTCTCAAATTCTTGGAAAGCTCCAGAGAGCGCAGGTATTGTTCTTCCTATAATGTCTACATCGTCCGCATAAGCAAGGTGTTGGGTCAGCCTATTGAATATGGAACCTCCTGGATTGGTTCGTATGTTCCTTACTATACTTTCCATGGAGAAGTTGAACAAAGTTGTCGAGAGTGGATCACCCTGTCGGAGGCCTGTGTTAACAGAGAACTCCTCCGCAAGGCGTCCGTGGACCTTCACTCGACAAATAGCATTTTTCATAGTCATACTGACTGTACGGACTAGCTTCTTTGGTATGCCAAGCTTAACCATATCCTCGTACAGCCGAGTCCTAATAATGCTGTCATACGCCTGTCGGAAGTCGATGAATAAATGGTGAAGGTCCACATTGTGTTCGTTTGTCTTCTCCAGGATCTGCCTTAGTGAGAAGATAATATCGGACCATATTATGGTCCAATGTTGATCTGTTACGCCGGAATCCGCTTTGGTACTCACCTACTTCCCGTTCCATAAATGGTATGAGTTTTGTGTTAAGCCAACAAGAAAATATTTTGTATGCTACACACAGTAGGGATATTCCTCGATGGCATTCACAGCTCATCTTATCTCCTTTCTTGAAGATGGGGCAAATGACAGCAACATTCCAATCTCTCGGCATTTCTTCAGCTTTCCAAATCTCCTTTATAAGATCATAGATTCGATTCGAGACCTCTTCTCCACCATACTTGAAAAGCTGTGCAGGCAAGTCATCAAGACCAGGAGATTTGTTATTCTTCAGTTCTTTAATTATTTTGATAATCTCCTCGCGTTGGGGTGGGCTAACTTCGTTTTCTACCTGTTCTTCTGTAATAATAGAGTCAGAACTCTGATCTAATAAAGATGGAATTTCACTATTAAGCAGATCTCGGAAGTATGTCGTCCATCTCTCTGAAATAAGTTGTGGATCAGTAATTAATGTACCATCCGAGTCTTTGCAGAAGGATACTCGCGGCTGAAAACCTGCCCTTATATACTTGAGATCCCCAGGGGATCTCAAGTATTAAATAACAAAATGAGTAATTTATTGTTTTGTTCATTCTATATTAATTATTATCCTCGTGATGGAGAGATGTCACACTGATGGATCTAAACATAAACGACAATTTCACCCATTTTTGTGAAAGTATCAAAAAGTATCGATACTTCAAAATATCGATTTTTTAAAAATATCGTATCGATACTTTTTGATACTTTCTAGATGTATCGATACGATATTATATCGATACTTTTGAAGTATCGGACATCCCTAGGGGAGGGTAGGAGAAAGGGTATGAAATGGCGGGGGGGGGGACTAAAGACATAAAATGTCCCAATGTGTTGCAAACTGTAGGCAAGGGTTTTTTGTTATTTTCTTTGGGCACTTGGTTCTGAAAAGACGGTGCAACAGCACACATCGCTAGAGCATCGATGGCTGTTCTGAGGGCACACTTCCCAGAACGCCTCATCTCAATCAGGGTCGATTCGCAGTGGCCGGATCTCCCAATTTGTCCCTTGATTTTGATCTTTTTACGTTTTTTTTTTTAAATCTCGTTTTCATGTGAACCGTCCAAGGATCCTTTGAGATTTAAAGAACGACATCAGGGAGGAATTTCCAACATAACGCCTGCTATGCTTGAGAGAGACAAACGCCAGAAATAGTTATATTCAATGAATTGAGAATGGGGGACGTTACCTAAATGATTTTATCCTCAAAACTATGTATAGCATTTTCCAGTTGAATTAAACTTTTTTCCAAAAGAATTAAACCTTTTTCCAAATGAATTAAACCTTTTTCCAAATGAATTAAACCTTTCCCTAATACAATTAAACTTTTTTCCAAAATAATTGAACCATTTTCCGAAACAATTAAACCTTTAGCGGGAAAATAAGGGATTGCAAGTATATGAATCGCAAAACAGTTTAATCATGAATTAGGTTGAATGAATTGCAGATAGTAGATTCTGATGAACTTGATTCACTTTCGATTACAGCTCCGCGCCTTCTCTCAACGACAATAATTGAACTTGAGCTAGAATCGCTAGCACCCATGATCATTCGTTCGAACAGAACCGTAGGTACAGCAGAAAGTGGTATGCGGCTAGTAGAAACTGTGGTCAATCGACGTTGGGTCATTAACCCATTAGTGATCGTAACTTTTAAATTCTAAAATTTCTGATGAAACTTGGTAATATGCATCATATATTAACGTTTAGAAGCACTAGAAAAATATAATTTAAATATTCGGCGTACTAAAAGATGGTCTAAAGGGGTGTGCCCAAATTAGCCCTCTGGGCACTCAGTGGGTTCAGGGAGACCACACAATCATGTACTATCATTTTTTTCTTAACAGTTTATTGAAGTGACTGAGAACCAAAAAACCTTCCTACGAAAGTTAAAAATAGTACATTCTGTCGAATAAACGAAAAAATTGGGCAACTGAAACAGTATCTCCAAAATGTTGAGTGGAATGCTCAGAAATAGTCAATGGACAACCCCTGCTCGCACATGGTGTATACTCTAGCAGTGCAATTTATTCCAGCGCATTTCTTATTTTTATTCCCCTTTGTATAACAAACGTTGTGGTCTATATGATTAAAGCGGATTCCATCACTGACCCTAGATGCAGAAATGTATCTTCCAGAAGGCCCTGGATGTCTCCGGGTGGCAGCATAGCCTATCAAAAACGTCTGGGCCAATTCCATCTGCACTGTAGTTGAGAAACTATAGAACTCTTTTATGAAATTATCCCTTTTTGGGTAGATGCGTCAATCCCCAAGGAAAATACCGCCCAACACCGTTTCTTGTTTGTTATGCCAACGCGGTAAGAGCTCCCGGTAAGAGGGGTTTTGAGGGAGAGCAACAAACCAATGAGGATTGAAGTAATCAAAAAACATTGGAATTCTTCAATAGAAATAGGCATTCATAGAATAGAAATTCAAACCACTGAGGATTGAAATATTTTTTAAAAAATTTAAATTCTTCAATACAAATCGGCATTTAGGTAGCTTGTAAGTCCAAAAAGTAAACACTAGAATCTAAATTAGGTACACCAAGAATTGGGATAATTGTGAGACCAGATTGGCCGTTCCGCTACTAGCCCACTGGGCACTAATGGGTTAAGGAGGAATAGACGACGCATACCTACGAAGGAATCCCTTCCAAGTGATACCACTCGGAAGGGATTCAACGGTGGTGTCATCTTCACGCTCACTCACATTTCACTGGTCGCTACGTCGTTTATTTATTTTCTATTACGTCCCCTTCTTTTGAGAGGTTTCGGAAAAAGGTTTAATTATTTTGGAAAAAAGTTTAATTGTATTGGTGAAAGGTTTAATTCATTTGGAAAAAAGTTTAATCGTTTCGTAAAAAGGTTTAATTCATTTGGAAAAAGGTTTAATTCAACTGGAAAATGCTGTACAGGGTGTTTCACGAAAAGGTTACACCCCCCTTCATTTTCGCAAAACACAGCGTAAAAAATTCCGACCAACGCAATTCTTCATGATTTTTTGTGAGGATCTCAGGAAAAATACGTTTGCGCAAAAAAGTTGCGCGCAATCGTGCCCAATTGACACAAAGTAACTTCATTTTTTCAAATGGAACCCCCCCTTTTTAGGACGTCCCACAGTAAGACTTGGGCGTCCTTATGCGATCGATCTGGGGTGAAGTTGGACAACACTCAACAGAAAAAAAAAAATAACCACACAGTAATCCGTTTTAGACCATTCTGAATCCGAATCCGCGAAAAAAACCATAGGTGTATGTCTGTGTGTGTGTGTGTATGTGTGTGTGTGTGTATGTGTGTGTGTAACAAAATCTTGTGTACTCTGCACAGGCCTCAGTTCTCAACCGATTTTCCTGGTTCTTTTTTTGTTCGTCGCGGAAAACTATCTAGTTGTGCACTACGTCGCCGGAATTTCGAATTTTGGCTTTTAAGGGGAGGAAAGGGGGGGTTAATGCTCGAAAAACGTGCGTTTTTGGGCATAATCTTGTGTACTCTGCCCAGGCCTTAGTTCTCGAACGATTTTCCTGGTTCTTTTTTTGTTTGACGCGGAATACTATCTAGTTGTGCACTACGGCGCCGGAATTTCGGATTTTGCTTTTTAAGAGGGGGAAAGGGGGGGTTAATGCTTAAAAAACGTGCGTGTGCGTGCATAATCTTGTAAACTCTGCCCAGGCCTCAATTTCCAACCGATTTGCGTGTTTCTTTTTTTGTTTGACTCAAATAACTTCCGAGTTGTACATGATTTTACCAGAGTACCAAAATTCGCAAGGGGAGGGGGTGAGTGGGGGGATAATATTCACAAAATATCCGATTTTTCAATGTTTCGGTTCCTTTACTGCTTACTAACTGTTAACTAACTGTTAACTTACTAACTGTTAACTTACTAACTGTTAACTTACTAACTTACTGTTCTCGAACGATTTTCCTGGTTCTTTTTTTGTTTGACGCGGAATACTATCTAGTTGTACTGTTAACTAACTGTTAACTTACTAACTGTTAACTTACTAACTGTTAACTTACTAACTTACTGTTCTCGAACGATTTTCCTGGTTCTTTTTTTGTTTGACGCGGAATACTATCTAGTTGTGCACTACGGCGCCGGAATTTCGGATTTTGCTTTTTAAGAGGGGGAAAGGGGGGGTTAATGCTTAAAAAACGTGCGTGTGCGTGCATAATCTTGTAAACTCTGCCCAGGCCTCAATTTCCAACCGATTTGCGTGTTTCTTTTTTTGTTTGACTCAAATAACTTCCGAGTTGTACATGATTTTACCAGAGTACCAAAATTCGCAAGGGGAGGGGGTGAGTGGGGGGATAATATTCACAAAATATCCGATTTTTCAATGTTTCGGTTCCTTTACTGCTTACTAATTGTACCCAAGCTTTGAAATTGAGGAAAAATTCTCATTATACCTCCGGATTTTCATGAATTATTCTCTGTACCACCATGGAACTAATAGTGGTGCCAACATGGTGCCAGACATGGTGCCATGATGCCATAAACCGGTTATTTCGTGTTTTTTTTTTGTGTGTTTCACCTTGAATACGGATGTGAACTTCGACGGACTGCCTACCAAAACTAACAGATGAAAGTTCAATGTTACGACGTATTTCCGCTTTGGTGCCAGACTGGCACCATTGGATGAGGGGGGGGGGGGGGTGAACTCTAATTCGCATGTTGGGTATCGTAGATCATGGTTTATCAAATGCTCTTCAGATTCGAGGCTCCCATGCCGCTAGAAATGTTTTGGTAGATAATGGTGGGGGGGGGGGGTCAGTATTTCTTGCCTAATGTAATAAATAAATTACATCGAGTGAAACAGTTTTATCGCTTACTAACTGGTTAAACTGATCTAATGCTTGTCCAATGGGACGTCCCCTGGAATGCATGCATTACTAAACAATATGTTTTATTACAGATTCGGATTCTACGTCAAATTTCATGAGAAATTCATACCCACATCGATTTGTTTTATTGCGCGCAACCTGGCTTGTTGAACGCTCTAAGTTGCGCAACTCCACAATGGGGTATTTCGGTCAATTTTTTTAATTTTTTTTTTCAAAAGGGTATGGCTCAGGAATAACAGTAATCGGGTCTGTTCGTCGAGAAAATGTTTTTAAAAAATCAGAGAAGCTAAGGAAAGTTGAAGATTTGAACGGTGTGACGTAGCTAGCCAACTGTCTTTGAAAAAAGTATCCATGCACGGAAACCCTTGAAAGACGTCTTGGATACTACAAAATAGTACTCACACACGCGCGCGGCGTAGTCCGCGGCGTAGTCCTTGCCTAGTGTGTGTGCATTTATAGCGGCCCGCCTTTTTCAAACGTGTGATCTCTTTTATTAATTTTTCTACCACATGTTATAGTATCATTGGGCTTAAAGTTGTAGTATATAGGTTTTCAAGGGTGCTGAATCCAAATTTGAGGTCAAAAACCTGAATTTCCGACCCACCGAAATACCCCATTGCGCAAAAATTAGGTTTTGGAGAACCCTTAGTGTGGCACAATGATGAAAAAACATGTCATGTTTTTTCATCATTTTTTAACGCTAAATCACATGGTGACATCCTTTTTTCAATTTGACTGAAATTTTTCAAAATAGCGGCCAAAAATTCGGTTGTTTTTAGTGAAAAAATCGCTCTTTTTAAATCGTTATGAGTTTTTAGGTAATTTTATTCAGTTCAAGCATGATCATGCTGTCAGTTTTTATTTTCAACTCCACCGTAGACGGCCCCAAGCCCGTGGTTCAAAAGGAGGTGAGAAAATAAAAAATAAACATGATTTCGACCTCAAAACTGATGTTTTCGTGAAAGAAATGTTAATTTTTCCTCTCAAATCTTGGTTTTTCTCAAAACGGATGACACCCTGTGATTCAGCGTTAAAAAATGATGAAAAAACATGTGCCACACTTAGGGTTTTCCAAAACCTAATTTCTGCGCAATTGTGGAGTTGCGCAACTTAGAGCGTTCAAAAAGCCAGGTTGCGCGCAATAAAACAAATCGATGTGGGTATGAATTTCTCATTAAATTTGACGTAGAATCCGAATCTGTAATAAAAAAAAGGGGGGTTCCATTTGAAAAAATGAAGTTAGTGACAATTGCGCACGATTGCGCGCAACTTTTTTGCGCAAAAGTATTTTTCCTGAGATCTTCACAAAAAATCATGAAGAATTGCGTTGGTCGGAATTTTTTACGTTCTATTTTGCGGAAATGAAGGGGGTGTAACCTTTTCGTGAAACACACTGTATAACAAAACTTTGGTAGGTACTGTAAAATCCAAATTACAAACTTTCTGATCCAAACAATTCGTTTTATACAGTTTTGAAAAAAGTTATGCTGCCTCACCCTGTATTTAGGATTCATCTGTTCCTTCCTATTCCTGATTGCAGAAAGTACCCACTCGACTTTATTCGTGACTAATTTCAATGGTCGTAATCTCGGTTGATAAGTTAGCGACTTGAGCATTAGTGATACGGAATGGGGCCTTGGAACAGGAAAACTTGGACAGAAATGAGAGAAACCCAGTGGGAACCCGGCGGGCCACTTCAACCCTTCGCAGTGTCCAACACCATTTAGCAGGCTTCTCACCCCACTCGGCTCTCATCCTTCACTAGCGCTCTCTGCAAATGGCGTACATGGCGGTTATTTTTCAATTTAAAAACCCTGGCGAGGACTCTAACCTTTTTAATGGCCCCTTTTTTTGTCGCTCCCCCCTCTCGCGTTTCTCGTACTCATTTTTTAAAATGATTCCCCCTCCACTCCAACGCTGCTCCATTTCGCTCATATTTGGACGTTGATGCGGTCGTGCCGTTTTTGTCGTAATTGGGGGAATGAAGATACGAGTGCAAAAAAAAAAACCATGTCGAACGCCCTCTGCGGTCAAGTGATTTCTATAAACCAGACGGTATAATTTGCAGAAACCCTTCGGCATTCAACTAGGACTGAATCGAAATCACGCCACATTATAGAAAAATTATAATGTCCTATTATTTAATAGTCCCAGTCATTTCATGTGAACGCTTAAACGTTTTCCCTATCAGTAGGTACGAGCTAGCAGCACTCTGTACTGCACTTCTGTTCTCATCTACCTGCTCTCCTATCTCATTGTCAGTGGTCTCTCCTCCAGGCAAGCAAAGCAAACACTGTTTGCCTTACTAAAAATACTCAAGATGAATTAATTAATTTTTATTGAGATTCTGCTATATTTCCATTTTTGACATTTTATGTCTTTACTATGGCACATAAATAGAGTATTTTTGTACTTGCCGTTTCTTTGTACACGTATCTACTCCCACACGAGAAAAGTTCCTTGACGCCGAAAGCCAACTTTTGGCGTTTGAAAAAATTCGCTGTCTACGCGAGGGTGCGCTACGTGAGGATAACCTCAGAGTGGATGGAGTTGTTTTTCTTCTTCCATGGACTAACCAAAGCAGAAAACAGCAAGTTTAAGGTTGAACAGAAAAGACTATTTGTTCGTACCTACCACTACCTATCCACTTTGTCATTAATATTGAAGTTATTTTAATTCAATTCTCATTATTGTTTCATTTTTTATGGGTTCCAATTTTTCTCCAATAGGTTTTACTATCATTTGTTAGGTATTTACTATCATAATTTTTTATTCATTTTACTGGTATCTATACAGGGTGTAAGCCTAACTGGTCTGCCATACGGTACCAGTCGATTCTACAACTAATTTGCAACAAAAAATGTTTCTTAGCAATTTTTTTTTAAACCCTTCGTTTTCGAGTTATTTCAACATTAAACTTTTTTTTCGTGATTTTGACCTTATGTCATTAAATTGGTCATAACTCCGTTAATTAGCTGTGTAAATTACAATTTGATGGTACCATTGGAAAGAGCATTAAATTTCCTATCGGATAGATGCCTTAACTTTTTTTTGAGTCAAGGTTTGAGACATGAAAACGTCCTCTAAAAAGAAAATTTTACGTTATTTTGGAAACCTCGCATTTTTTCAATCTCAAATTGAACTACGAGAACCCATACTTTTTCAAGATGCAAGAACAGTTAAAACTGCGCCAGAATCTCAGTTTTCCAATGGTATAGTCAAAACATATTCTACAACCGTATTTAGGGGAGAAATTTGGGTTTGAACGCGGAAAAACGTGCATTTTTTCAACAAAATCGGCGCTCCGCCTAGTCCATCTGAGGGGTCGGACGACGGGAGTGGGTGGGCGGGCGCCGCTGATTTCGTTGAAAAAATGCACGTTTTTCCGCGTTCAAACACAAATTTCTCCCCTAAATTCGGTTGTAGAATATGTTTTGATTATACCGTTGGAAAGCTGAAATTTTGGCGCAGTTTTTACTGTTCTTGCATCTTGAAAAAGTATGGGTTCTCGTAGTTCAATTTGAGATTGAAAAAATGCGAAGTTTCCAAAATTACGTAAAATTTTCTTTTTAGAGGACGTTTTCATGTCTCAAACCTTGACTCAAAAAAAAGTTAAGGCATCTATCCGATAGGAAATTTAATGCTCTTTCCAAAGGTATCATCAAATTGTAATTTACATAGCAAATTGAAGGAGTTATGACCAATTTAATGACACATGGTCAAAATCACGAAAAAAAGTGTAAAGTTGAAATAACTCGAAAACGAAGGGTTTTAAAAAAAATCGCTAAGGGACATTTTTTGTTGCATATTAGTTGTAGAATCGACTGGTACCGTATGGCAGACCAGTTAGGCTTACACCCTGTATATGTTACAACCGGGTAATGACAAAATAAACACGACAACTCTTCTCAAATTCGCACAAAATAATATTTCACTTAAACCAAAAACTGAGAAACAAAACAATAAAACCGGGAAAGTAACAACAAATCGTCCTTATTCAGGTCTACCAAAACCAGGACTGCAACATTCCCTAAAATCGGTAAATTACCGTCAAAACCCTCAACAATATAATATATCATATATATTATATATATTATATGCAGTTGATTATTGATAACTATTAAATAATATCTATAATAAAACATCAGTAATAATAAAAAATAATTAGGTAATAAATTTAAAAACATAAATAATATCTATAACGTAGTAGGGATTTCTTATAATATTAATAAGAAATCGAAAAATATTATTGTTGAATCCTCAAGTCAGATTTGGTATATCCTGGGGTTTGACAAGAACTTCCTCTTCTACCATGGAAATTTTTGAAATAGGGTGCTTTTTCACTAGCAGAAACCTTAAATAATCATCGAATACTTGCTCAAGTTCCTTCTCAGTGGAGGAACTCTGCCAGATGGACTCACCTCATGGACTCCATCAATTCTTCCATAACTTTTATCATGATACTTGGAACATGAAAAAGAAAAAATTAATATCCTATCTGAAAGGGGAAAATTTGAAATACTTAAACAAGGAGTAAAAATCTGCCAAAGTAACCTTGCCAACTTAACATATAAGCGTCACGTTAACGTCACTACAGTAGTTCACTTTTCACGATTTCATGGAGGAGATCTGAAAAAAATGACGTGGAAAGTTAGCATCTACGAGTGCTCGCGCTAGCTGCTCTTTTTCACGTTTCGCGTTTTGTCAACACGGGAAGTACAAAAATACTAATGAAAAATCGTCACGCGGGGATCGTCACGCGGGGAGCGTTATGAGGGGAGCGTTACGCGGAAATTTCTGATGATTTTCACGTACAACCAATCGTTCCTAGGGAAAACTAACTTCCTCATTTTCCACCCCACAAAAATCGTTCACCACTCATTGGAAAGCTCTCAATTTATTAAACATAAGACATAAAATGTCTCTCGTGGTTGCGTACTTGTACGAAAGCTGTATCCACCGTTTGTGTTTTTGACTGATTTTCATCATTTGACCTCAACAAAACACGCATTTCAATTTTTAAGTGAATAAAATTGTCATGAATAAACTCAGCAATTCAAAACCGAAGAGGTTTTTATTAAAGGTGTGTCGGTCAGGAGTGAACGTATTGAAAAGACCTTATCTTCAAAATGACCTTGTCAGAACTGAACGGGTTATCAAAATGAACACGGCCATTCGTTCATCAACCCACCAATCGAGTTTTCCGGTAAAATTACGAGAAGAACGGCAGAAGGCCAACAAAATGAATTTTATTCGATTTTCGGATTCGACGCGGCACTTTTCTTAGCAACACTGGACCGATTTGGTTCAAATTTGGTATATGGGCTCCATTTGGGGTCTAATTCTAAGGAGTGGAAACGAAGGGTTGAAATTTTCAAATTGTGACAATGGCAAAGCTGTGATATTTGCAGACGAATGATCTATACAGGAAATAATTATAAATAATAATTTGCAGCATCTTGAATTAAAAATCTACTTCGGTTGTTGATTGAAACTCTATGGCTTATTAGGTTGACTTGTTATGATTAAAAAGATACGGTAGCATTTGGAAAAAAATGTTCTTTCAAACTTGGATTAAAACTGGAAGAAAGTTTTCCTTTTTAAATTCGCTTTATTGCTTTTATACGAGTGTACATGTACCAGCATACTGTTTGCCATTTCAGAATCAAATTAGGTAGAACCCTCTCTCTTAAGCATGAATGTTAGATTGGTCCAAGTCGGGCTGGGAATGCTTACTAAAATCAAATTGTAAATTCCCAAAATTTAGTTGAACTTAATAAGGTTGGTTCATAGGAATGGAAAAAGCAATTTTTCGCGAAAATCATCCGAATTATCGGTTGCCATTCAGGAAAATTCGCGAGATCGGCTTGACAACGGAAAACCGCCAGGAGTGGGCACTCGGCAGTGTTCGGCCTCGTTCGTGGACAGCCGAAAACAATAAGAGCCTGTTCTCCAGATAACCTGTCGTATTGGTCGCCTGCTCTTTTGTCTTCCTTGATGTACTTGTTGAAGTGTCGACTCTAGTTTCTAATAGGTATTATTCATTATTTAATATCTGATTCGACTTATAATTATGACTCAGTTTTGCCTAATTTAGTTTTGAAGTAACGGTTGTTATTTCAACCCCTCAACTTTGATCATGATGGCGTTTATGTCAGGAGTCTTAAACGACTAAAGTCTTAAGAAACATTCTTTCCCCTGCAAGTAGTTTGAATTCCATTTGTGTACTATCCAGATTGTGCATCCATTTGTGTACTATTCAGATTGCCTCATTTTCACTCTTGGTTTGTTGCAGGTTTACCCTAAACATGATATCACCAATATCGTTGAATCTAGTCACTTCGTCAAGATCTCAAACTGGTGTAAAGTGGGACATCCGAAATGCAAGCACACAGCTTGGGTGAAGCCTTTCAGGTGTTTAGGTAAGTACCTCAACCAGGAAATCTGTATAGCTTACGGCACTATCTTCTCCGTTTGAGCGAAATAAAGTCACCGTTCTATGGGGTTCATTGCTGATGCGTATGTATTTAATTTGCGTTCATAATTCGTCTCACTTGAGTACTAGGGAGTGCCATTGGGGTCAGTGGGGCTTCAAGTTAGAGTAAACTCTGAGGGCTGATGACACAAACAACACCGAATAACTTCTCAAGTACTTGATTTTGATGGAAGAGAGTGTTGTGACTCTAATCCAGTGGGTTTTCACCCGATGATTGTGTTACTTCAAAGATACTGTTTTGTATTTACCTGTATCTTTGAATAAAAGTTAGTCGTTCATGCAATCTCAAACTTGTAGTTTTTCTATCACACTTATTTTCAACTATAATAATTCTATGCTCACTTTGCATGTATCTCTGCTAGTTCATTTAGTTTCAATTGGTTATAGGCCCAGAGTTCGTGAGTAGTAGTTGAAAACAGTAGTAGAGTTTTGAGATTAGGTATGAAAGTAGTAGGTTGGCCGATTTTGTACCATGGCTGAAGGTGACTGGAGAATACCTCTACCTCCTTCTTTACCTGGCTCAAGTGGACCACATCAAGCTCCAATGTTATCGGTATCCAGATCTAGTGGTGGTTTGCTCGCTGCTGATAAACTTCGAGGTATTGAAAATTACAATGATTGGAAATTCTAAATAAAATGTCTCATCCATGATCAGCTTTGGGACTGTGTTACTGGATTAGGAGTAGTAGATCCAATTAGAGACCAAGTTGCATTTACGAAACGCAAATTCTGCAAAAGAGGCTTGGCAAAATTTGGCAAAGGCATATGAGGTCAAAGGTTTGTGTCGAAGACTTAGTTTATTGAGAAGCCTATTCAACATGAAATTGGACCATTTCCAGTCTATGGAACATTATGTAACCGAAGTCATATCAATTGCACAGAAATTGGCTGACATAAATGCTCCAATTGAATTTGTTGGTGTCATCATGCTCAGTGGTCTGCCTTCACATTATGATCCAATGATCATGGCCATAGAAAATTCGAGTGTTGAGGTAAGTTCACAGTTTGTCAAGACTAAACTACTTCAGAAGGATTCCAAAAAGTTTGAATCAAATTCTTCTGATAGTGCTTTGGCTAGCAAAGATTCTCAAAAGTCGTTCAAACATGCATCACTGCCACAAAGAAGGTCATATTCGGCCCAATGTCCTGATTTGAAGAAACGACCATCGAATGATCATCGAGCAAATAATGTTTCAACTTCTGATGCTTTATTGTTTGCAGCAGCTCTTGGCACTTCTTCTCATTTCAATGATTCTGACTGGTTTGTTGATTCCGGGGCCAAGATGGGAGTGTCATTGAGGTCAGTGGGGCTTTAAGTTAGAGTAAACTCTGAGGGCTGATGAAACAAACAACACCGAATAACTTCTCAAGTACTTGATTTTGATGGAAGAAAGACAGAAATCACATTCAGACTGAAGCTGGGTTCTGTGCTTCTCTTTTTGTGCATTAAAGACGCATCTATGTGACCCCAGCTTGACTAAACAGGGAACCCTCCCCCACCACTTGACAGTCCTGCCAACCCACACCTTAGTGTGGTGAAGTATTGCGCCAAATTCAAACAACAACAGGACTCGCTTTTGTACGTTTCCCTTCACACTCGGCCAGTTCCTAAAGATGTACCTGTTGGTGAGGGAAAATTCTGTACCTTCAAAATGGTAGATTTCAAATTTTGAGGTACATACTAGAACAGCCAATATTTAGTAGGATCTAATCATTCGCACCCTGGCGAGAAAAGTGACACTTCTGCTAAATTGTCGACTTTGAATTAGGGCTTCAATGTGAGATCTTGGACTGCCTTCTGCTGTTAGGAATGGAATTATTTTGATTTTTTCAAAAACAATCGCTAGAAAGCTTGTCACTTTTCCCGTGAGCAGGTTTCGAGCCATCAACAATGACATTTCTAACAAAGTTTTCTGAGGAGTGTCATTTTTCCTGCCAGGGTGCGCATTGTAACTCTTGAATTGCTTCATATTTTTCAATTTTCGAATAGCCTTTTGGCCCGTGGTGCTCAAGATATGAGACTCTTTGATCTCAGGATTGCCGTCATCTTTTTTAGCTCGTTGGTCCAAGCTAAACAGTTCAATTGATCCAAATGTATATCGTATAGTGTATTGAAAGTTGAACTTCGAAACTAGACCACTCGCACGTGTAGGCAGATGAAGGGTTGTTGAAATGTGAATTAAAATTTACTATTTATGGTACGAATGTCGTTAATGGACAGTTACTGCGTGAAAATATGAAAATAACTCATTTGGTAATTTGATTTTCTCTCTTCACAGAAACGGAAAACGTCTGAAAGTTGAGGCATTCATTGCTTTTTGGAAATAATAAGTTGGTCTGAATTATTTGACGTTTTAAAGTAGTACCCGCATGTCAATTTTTCGATTTTCTGTTTTTTATTGTTTTAATAACTACACTACACTGCCGTCAATTTGGCGTAAAATTTTTGAAAATCCGATCGGTAGAAGTGGTTAAAATTTGGATTCAAAGTTGGGCTCACCACCCGCTTGCGGGGCACTTAGCGCTCAAATGAAGAGAGGTGTCTACTTCAAACATAAGACGATATAAAAGTGATTATTTTATTCATAAAATGTACTTACAAAAGTCATACTCCTTATTACAATCGTAGTTCTTATATTCATCAAGATGAGAATTAATTTTGACGGAGGACGCAGACGATCTGGCAGATTTTGAGGCAGTAGAAGCAAAGGAAGTTGACAGCTGAACTTTATTTGAAGTAGTGGGAGTGGTCGGTTCTGGAATGTTTTGAGCTAAACGGAGTTGCGCAGGCGTTTTTCCCGTAAAAACTTTCTTTCTCTTCTTGAAACACCCTTTTGGTTTCGTCATTTTGCAAAAAAAACACACGAAAACAATAAAAAACGGCACAGAAACGAACCGGAAAGGCGGCACGGCAACAACAAACGAACAAACTGAAAGCAACCAGTAGAAAAGGTAACGAATAAAGTTGAGTTGATAAAAACGATGCAATATATCGAAGAAAAGTGAGAATCGATACATAACATCGATTTGTGGGACCCAGGTAACTTGAAAACCCTAACAACCTTGAAGACAATCGATAGAACATCGATTATCGGCCGGTTCCCACCTTTTTTCCAACAAACCGCTCTCCTCTAAAATTGTGTTTTTTTTACAAATGACCCATTTTCTTCCAGACCTCTTGACCGATTTTGATTAAAAAAAACCAGTGTATTCCTCGAATGCTGACGAGTAAAAAGAGCACAGGAAATTTTGATATTTCAACTGAAAAAAAATTACAAATTTTTGAAAAAAGAATTTTTTTAATTTTTATTTATTTAAAATTTTTTTTTTTTTTTTTGTTTTTCTCAAAACTCTCTGCTCTTTTGGTGCATAAACATGTTATTATCGTCGTGTAAAAATTGGAAGTCGATACTTCAAGTAGTTTTTGAGAAAACGGGTCTTTTGTGTCAAAATCCTGTGTTGCGGGTTGTGACTTTGGGATAAAGTAAATCTTTACCAACTCGTCAGAAATTAACCAAACTTACAGAAAACGTCAATTACATGATAAAAAATAATCCCTCCAATTTTCAAAAGGTTTGGATTAGTATTTACGGAGATATGACGATTTAAATGAAAATGCGCTTTTTTAAAGAAATCGACATGCGGGTACCCTTAAAGTAACCATTCGATGACATACTAGTGCTGTAAATGGACGGTTATTGGAAGAGCCGGGTATAAACTTTGAATGAAAACGGAATCAAATAGAACGTAGTCTACTTCCATGATAGTAAAGAAAATCAATTTCGAAAGTTAGGTCATCATCAATAACAAACAATAGCTGAAGGAACATCACATAGAGCACAGCTTATAAAGTTACAGGTGAAAGGGAGCTTGAATCCCATTGGTCGAGAAAGTGAAAGGTTGAAAGTGAACCCAAGCAGATTGTAGCAAATAACAGTGAAAAGAGAACTTGAACCCTATTGGCTCAGGGAAGTTAAAGGGACTAAGAGGATCGAAAATGCCAATCAAGGCAGACAAAGTGAAAGGAAGCTCAGTGGTGAAGGGGAACCCTAACTCAATAACCCTCAACATTTCAACTTCCCCGTTCATATTATAGCACCAAGATTTTCATTGCCAGCCCCTCGTACTTAGCTGATTTAACTCGCATGGATATTCACAATTAGGTACATCTTAAGCCAGTCAAATTTAACCTCCTCGAAAAATGTTCTCTTTCGATAATTCAGTTTCTCTTGTGTCTGGCAATTGGCCTTCTAGAAGGTCCGTTCCAGAGCGACGCGTTGCTGGTGCCGGAGAACTGCCTCTTCGACCACATCCACAACCAGACCAAATGCTGGGAGTTCGTCAAGTGGAACCAAACCGCCGCTCAGGCCTGCCAGGATCGCGACATGTCTCTCAGGACCTTCGCCATGCTGCTTCCCTGCGGCATTTCCCTCTTCTCTGGAGTCGAATTCGTGTGCTGCCCCACCAAAGGTAACTTTGATTCACGTTAAGTTCTTGGCTCAAGAAGCCATGTAGCAACTACCTACCTACTGTAAATAATAATGGGAATACTCGGTATCCATAGTGAAGGTATCCAAAGGTTTGAAAAATAAAATCAATCCAACCTTTATGCCATCCAGAAGTAATATGGATACTGCAACAAACGTGACGCGTCCCGATTTGGGAGGGAAGGTCCCGCTTTGGAGAGGTACATCGAATCATTCCCATAAGTTTGAGAATTACGTCTTCCATCTTGGTCTATTTCAGTAAATTTACGTCGATAGAATAATTTATTTTGATCGTAATCTATTTTACAGGGTCTTGAATCGAATGAATATGTACTAAGCTGAAATTACTTCTCTACACCATCGTGTCTGTACAATACAGGTGTCAGCAGTTGAGTTCGGCATAACTTCAGGGTTCGATTCTACAAGGGATTTCCTACAAAAAAAAATGTCTCTTAGCTACTTTGCTTCCCCTTGTATTCTCAATTAAAATTTTTTTTTCGTGTTTTCGACTTTACTTTATTGAAACTTTCACAACTCTTGTTATGTACCAAGTAAATTCGATATTTGAGGATATCGTTGGAAAGAGCGTTGAATTTCAAAGCCACCAGTGCTAAGCCAAAATTTTTAGCTTGAAAAATCAAGTCAAAAAGCGAAACCAACATTTTTTTCGAAATCGTACTTTTTTTTATTGAAGTTTTCATTATGAATCTCTGATTATTTTGATGGGCGCTCTCCGGAAAAAATGCTTGCTGTCAATTTTTCAACGGTCCATTAATTTTTCTTTTTAAAATTCAATTTGGAAGAGTAAACCAAGTTTGAATGCTGAAGTTTGAAAATCTAGTGTTTTACGCGGTGTATGGATGTACTCTCGATCTCAAGATGACTTGACGAGTTTGGTATCATTTCTTATGCCATTTTTGACGATAAGTAAATCCAATGGTGATCTTCTTCTTCTTCTTGGATTCCTTTTACTCCGCAGGGGAGCATAGGGCCTCAACGAGCGTCCGCCAGCCAGTCCTGTTTCCAGCGAGCAACCTCAAGCTATTCCAGTTATGTCCTTTCTGTTCGGCCTCTCTTGTTACTGTTCTTCTCCAAGTGATCCTAGGTCTTCCTCGGCTGCGAGATCCTTGGGGGTTCCACTCGAGAGCGGCCTTAGCAACGCCATTGTGCCTCAGAGTGTGTCCCAGCCATCGCCATTTTCTTCTTTTCACAAGCTGCTCGACCCTTTCCTGCCCCGTTCTTATCCACAAGTCTTCGTTGGAAATCACATCTGGCCATCTGACACCAAGAATAGTGCGCAGGGAGCGGTTGACGAAGACTTGGAGCTTCTTGTACATGGCTGTGGTTCCCCGCCAGGTTTCACTGGCGTAGAGCAATACCGACAGCACGTTAGAGCGGAAGATCCTTAGCTTGGTGCGTAATAGAATGTTGCTGGCTCGCCACACTGGGCGGAGCTGGGCGAAGGCTCCTTTGGCTTTGTTGATTCGCGCCAGTACATCCAGGTCGGATCCGCCATCTCCCGAAACAACACTGCCGAGGTAAACCGTCTGATCCGCTTGCTCTATTGGTGTTCCGTGATGTAAGACAGGTGTCGTGTTGGGGACATTAACGCGCATTTCACAGGATTTGGTCTGGCTAATGGCAAGGCCTTCTCTTTCTCCAGCCACTCCCAGGTCATTCACCAGCCCCTGGATGTCAGAAAAGCGATGGGCAAGTAAGCAGACATCATCCGCGTATTCCAGGTCTTCAAGTCTCCCGGTGAGCCCCCACTGTATGCCTCTTCTTCTTCTCCTATGCATGCTTCTCACTACTTTTTCAAGGAGAACCAGAAAGAGGATTGGGGAAAGTAGGCAGCCTTGTTTCACACCAACATTCGTGGGTATTTCCCCGGTGAGGTGACCCTCATGGTTGACATGGTGATACGTTCAAATAATTCCGACCGGTAGAAAATAGATTTTTCAAAGAAAACCTTTATTTTGCGCACATATTCCTAATAAGCATTATTCGTAGGTATGGTGTCTTGAGTTACCATCTTATCTGTGTCTTGTTAAAGTTCAATCGTTTGAGACTCAAAGTACACTGAGATTCAGTAGACAAAACACTGCAGAGTTCATACCTTCAGTTCAGAGGTTCTTTTCATTGATCATCCAGCTTCCGTTATTTTTTCGAAAAATCCACTTTCTAGCTGTCAAAATTGTTTGGAAGTATCAACATTGAATTCAGCATGAAAAAGTACATGGGACATGATACCAAACTCAATTTCAATTTTTAAAAAATGATAGACCGTTAGAAAGTTGACAATGGGGTATTTCAGTCAATTAAAAAAAAAAAAAAATTCAAAAAAGTATGGCTCAGGAATAACAGTAATCGGGTCTGTTCGTCGAGAAAATGTTTTTAAAAAATCAGAGAAGCTAAGGAAAGTTGAAGATTTGAATGGTGTGACGTAGCTAGCCAATCGCGACATAGCTAGCCAACTGTCTTTGAAAAAAGTATCCATGCACAGAGAAGAGATGAAACTTGGAGAATCTGTTGGATACTACAAAATACTTCTCACACACGCGCGTGGCGTAGTGTGTGTGCATTTATGGCGGCTCGCCTTTTTTTCAAACGTGTGATCTCTTTAAATAATTTGTCTACCACATGTTATAGTATCATTAGGCTAAAAGTTGGAGTATATAGGTTTTCAAGGGTGCTGAATCCAAATTTGAGGTCAAAAAACTGAATTTCCGACCCACCGAAATACCCCATTTAAGCATGTCTTTTCGGACGAGAGCTCATCAGAATAGAGAAGGATTCAGAGTAAAAAATTCGAAATTTCGAGAAAAAACATTCTAAAGTTTGCTTTTTGGTTTATCATTTTCAATAATGAACCTTTGGAATCGACCAAGAAAAAAAAATTAACTCCTCCTCTCAAAAGTTGTTGGTTTACGTTTCAAGGTTCGGCACTTTCCGTAGTTCCCATGGACCGTTTCTTGATAAAATTAGGTACATGGGCTCCATTTGGGGTCTAGTTGGGCCGCTAATTCACGCTCTGTTTTTTTTATATCCTCAAATTTAAGTTTACTTCGTACATAACAGGAGTTGCGACAGTTTTAATGACGTAAGGTCGAAAACACAAAATAATCTTGAATTTGAATAAAACTTGAAAAAACAAGGGGTTAAAACAAAATAGTTGAGAGACATTTTTTGTTGGAAATACCTTGTAGAATGAGGAATTTCTCCATGTCGGAATTTCCTATTTTTGACCCCAAAATCGGATTCAGCACCTCGAAAAACCTCCTAAGGCAAACTTACAGCCCGAACTTCCTAATTTACGAATAAACAAAACAGTGTAGAAAATGTGAACGTTTAAAAAAAAACCGGGAAAATGACGTCATCCTGGAATAGTTCATTTATGGCCGCTTGAAGCGCTGAGATCGAGAAATCTGTAGTCCTCAGATGCAAAATTTCACGAAACAGTAAAGTTCGAAATCGAAAAACTGGAGAAAAAAAATTGAAAAAGCAAGATGGGGAAAATTAGATTTTCCCTGTTTTTGTTTGATAACTTTTCTCTTAGAAAACACGATTTCGTTGTCCCAATGGGCAACACTGGGAGGAGACGGCAATCCGCACAGCCCAATCAGGGAGCGTTCCTGCTTCACGTCCGTTTTCCCGGTTAGTTTTGAAATCAAAAATTTTGATTGTCTCCCAAAAATAACAGGAGACTTATTTTCCGAAATCAGCCCGATTTTCATCTATCCCACACCATTAACTATTCATGAAAAATGCAAACAGAATTCGGTGAAATTCCTCATCGAACCCAGAAGTTATGCCCACTTTGAGTGTAGACTCAATAGTAGATTCTTAATAAATTGTTGGGTGACTAAGCAGGCGAGGGTTGAAGGACTGTTGATCATAATGGACGTCACTACAGTGACGCAGCGTTTCTCTGAATAAGTATCCTGCGATATCGAGTTGCGGTGTTGGCATTAAGATGTGGTATAAAAGCCACTAATAACATCAGAAGAAACTCCACCCAAAGCTCGGCTAATGCCCTCAAATATATTTCGTTAATGTTCCTCGGGAGCCTTGGCGAACCATTCATCTTGAAAGGGGTCCGCTCTGGGGGGTGCGTGATACATTGCAGTATCGACCAGCTCGACCTCCCCTTCCTCATGCTCCTACCACATACCTCCCGGATGTATTGCAGTGGTGCAATCCCACATCAGACTCAGTTTCGACCTCGCGATTAAGCTGGAGCCGATGAAGAACAAGAAATCGGTTTCAGAAGGAAAGAGGTTTTGAGAGTTGTTTTGACAACCGTTCCATTTGAGCAAACTTTATTTTAAAGAAACTCAATTTTAAATGCTTGCATACGAGTCTGCAACACATTGGGACATTTTCATGTCCGTGAGCATTTGGTTTATTTGAGCATTTGGGTGAGGTTGGTCGCGTGAGCAAGATTTGCTTAGTTTTCGTGACGATTTTTCTGTCATGTGCCAAAGCAAAGACATGAAAATGTCAAAAATATTGTGAACCTCATTTTTATTATCAAAACATCACAATCTTGATGGATAGTAACAAGGAATACAACTCGAAGAGACGAACAGCGATCGCATTTCGGTCGGCTAAAATGTTAATGGTGGTCTCTTTTGCGATTCACACTCGTGTGTCTGATTAATCGTTAGTTCAACCCTTAAGGTCTTATAGGGAGTTCGTTTGGTCGTACAGAGCTCTTTTTGGTCTCATTCGATTCTAAAAATTCAATACTATTTTAAGAAAAGTCATCTGAAGAAAAAGTGATACTTTAAGATCGAAATTTTTTGAACTAGGGCGTTTGAAAATTTCTGCCTTTATTTTTCAACTCCTAGAAGTGACCTACATCAACCAAAATCTTCGGGGCCCAACTAGACCTCAAATGGAGCCCATATTCCAAATTTCATCAAAATAGGTCAATAGGAACTATGGACAGAGCCACGGACGGCCAAATTTTTATTCGATTTTCGGATTTTACGTACTAAATTTTGAGGGCAGATTTAATTTTTTTTTCTTGGTCGATTCCAATGGTTTATTATTGAAAAGATTAAACCAAAAACATCGCCAAAATCGAGGGAGGCGAATAGCGAGACTAACTAATATAAGAACTAAAATAACAATGTTTAATAAACTAATAGGTAGTATCATATTATTGTAAAAACGCAGCAAATTATTACACAAAGGTTCATTTTTTCTATATAGATCACTCGTCTGCAAAGCCACCAACCATCTAACATGAAGAAAAACATCGATCGCATTTCGGTCAGCTAAAATTTGAACGGAGATTAGGCCTCTTTTGCGATTCACACTCGTGTTTCTGATTTATCGTAAGTCCAACCTTCAAGTTCTCGTAGGGAGCGAACGGGTTGTCCTACAGGGCTCCCCGTGGTCTCTAAAAATTCTAAAAGTTCAATACTATCTTTAATTTAAGGGAAAACAATACCTTTATATCAATTTTTTTCGATTTAGGGCGTTTTCAAAATCTCAAACCTTATTTTTCAATCCTTAGAAGTGACCTACATCAATCAAAAGCTTCGGGGCACAACTAGACCCCAAATGGAACCTATACAGGGTGTCACCCTTACGGGCGCACCAGCGGGCAGGGTTCGATTCTACAACTAATTTGCAACAAAAAATGTCTCCTAGCAATTTTTCTTTAGAGGCTTCGTTTTCGACTTATTTCACATTTAAGATTTTTTTCGTGTTTTCGACCTCACATCACTAAAATGGCTAAAACTTCCTTAATCGATAGAGTAAATTCAAATTTTATTATATCATTGGAAAGAGCGTCAAATTTCCTATCTCCCTGATGGGGTTTTAGAAAATTTCAAATAAAACGAACGGGTGTAAAATGAACCAAAAGTAAAAAGTAGGTAAAGTTTCGAAAATTTTCACTTTTTTCAAAGTTTGTTTCTCGAAACATCGTGAACGGAAATTTCCATGCTGTAAACCTAAAAGTTGCATGTGAATCCCAGCTTTCTAACGGTGTAGTCATTTTCTTTAAAACACCACTTATTCAGTTAGAAAATGTCGTTTTTTGGGCAGAAAACGATCATTTTAGGGTGTAAATCGGCGTTTTTCACGAGAAATGCTTTCCAACTTAATAAATCATTTGACATGTAATTTAACATAATTTTTGACGCTGAATCACTTTCTGATATCCTCGACAAACAAATAGTACTTTTAAAGCCCTTTCCGTTGGGCAAGGGCTCAGTCTCGTTGTTCGTTTTATCCAAAATTGTAATTAAGGGAGGTCTGGGTTATTAATGACTCTCACTCCTTCCAAATTCTTGACTGACCTAATTTTTGCCCTCTGTCTTGAAAATATCGTCCCGATCATTTGCGGAAAGCTTTATCTTTTCGATAGATAACAAATTGGGAGTCGAGGACTCAGTTGTACCCTGTTTAACCCAGAAAGGGCTTGAAAAGTACTATTTGTTTGTCGAGGAGATCGGAAAGTGTTACCATTCGATTCAGCGTCAAAAAGTACGTAAAATTTCATGTCAAATTATTTATTAAGTTGGAAAGCATTTCTGGTGAAAAACGCCGATTTACAACCGAAAATGAACGTTTTCTGCCCTAAAAAGGTCATTTTCTAACTGAATAAGTGGTGTTTTAAAAAAAATGACTACACCATTTGAAAGCTGGGATTTACATGCAACTTTTAGGCTTACAGCATGAAAATTTCCGTTCACGACGTTTCGAGAAACAAACTTTGAAAAAAGTGAAAATTTTCGAAACTACCAATTTTTCACTTTTGGTTCATTTTACACCCGTTCGTTTTATTTGAAATTTTCTAAAACCCCATCAGGAAGATAGGAAATTTGACGCTCTTTCCAATGATATAATAAAATTTGAATTTACTCTATCGATTAAGGGAGTTATAGCCATTTTAGTGATGTAAGGTCGAAAACACAAAAAAATCTTAAATGTGAAATAAGTCGAAAACGAAGCCTCTAAAGAAAAATTGCTAAGAGACATTTTTTGTTGCAAATTAGTTGTAAAATCGAACCCTTCCCGGTGGTGCGCCCGTAAGGGTGACACCCTGTATACCTAATTTCATCAAAATCGGTCCTTGGTAACTACGGAAAGTGCCGCGTAAGGCGGACGGTGTACGGACGGAAAATTTTTTATTCGATTTTCGGATTTTACGTACCTTGAAATGTAAAACATTAAATTTTGAGGGGTGTTAGAAAATTTTTTTCAAGGTCGTTTCCAAAGGTTCATAATTGAAAATAATAAACCAAAAGAGTGAGTAAAATTGCTTCTTTTGGTCACTTTCGTGTCTGCGTTCTTCTCTCCCCCAGCGATCCTGTGTTCAACCACGTAAGCTAATAGTTTTATTTACGCTTCCAGAGGTAGCACTACTGTAGTAAGCGGCACAGATCCCTCCTGTGAAGTGACTCTTTCCATGAATGGAATCAGATTAGTTAGGCAGCCAGACACGTCGCAATATGGCTGCCCCATACAGATTGCCGCTACATTTAAAATTTCCATCTTCTCTAAATTTTTTGGATCCTTTTTCGAGCAGCACACACATCAGTGAACCCTCTTTTGAAAAAAAAAAGCTATATGATGTGAGGCAAATTCCCCATTCACCTAGGGAAATCATCACTTGATATCGTTCTAACAATTCGACACTCTGATATATCGACACCTGTGCGCCCAAAGGGCCAAACTGCTTTTTCTTGTTCAAAGGGCCAAACTGAAATCGGTTTCAATGTCAGAAGTCCGAAGGGCCAAACTGGAATTTAAACGAAAAGTTATTAGGGCCAAACTGCATCCATCTACGTGATTCATAGGGCCAAACTGCTGATCTTACCAACTAAAACGCAGCCACAAACTACTCTGATTGCTATTTGCGTGTCAGAGACAAATATAATGGCACAGAACC
The DNA here is from genome assembly GCA_009739505.2 of Apolygus lucorum. Lineage (NCBI taxonomy): Eukaryota > Metazoa > Arthropoda > Insecta > Hemiptera > Miridae > Apolygus > Apolygus lucorum. The sequence goes on from CM019183.2 coordinate 16,099,096, forward strand.
ACAACAACTGACTAGAAAATCGATCTCTGACCCTTTATTATGTTCACGTCCACTACCTACCTACTAGTTGCATCCTGTGTTTTTGGTATATTATATTCAATAATGAACCTTTGGAATCGACCAAGAAACATATTTTTTTAACCCCTTCCCCCCTCAAAATCTATTGGTTTACGTTTCATGGTAGGTAGAATCCGAAAATCGAATAAAAATTTGGCCGTCCGTCCGCCGTACACGGTACTTAGCTCAGTAAGCATTGACCGATCTTGATGAAATTTGTTATGTGCCCATTTGGGTTCACTTCAAAATAAGGTTGAAAAATAAGGGTTGAAATTTTGAAACGCCGTAACTCAAAATATTCTGATGTAAAGGTATTGTTTTTCCATCAGTTTTTGCGTTCGAGTCCACCAAGGTAGGGGAAGCTTTGTTTTCACTTTTCAAGTTTGAAAAAAAATGTTCTCCAGAAACAAAGTTTCCACTCGTTTCAGACCTTTCTGAACAATTTTGGTTCCGTGTCTGTCTGTCCGAGTGTCTGTCATGAAATCCTTGTCGCACCCTTAACTTCTACATTTTTCATCCGATTTCAATGAAAATTTCAGGGATTTTGGGGTTAGCGTGTAGATGGTCCCCTATAAAAATCATCGCCCACAGACTGATATTTGCTAATGCGCAAGCGCAAACGTGTATTTCGTTGTAACAGCCATAACTTTCACATTTTCAAAGCAAACGTGAAATCTTTGTAACTGTCATAACTTCTACTTTTTCATCCGATTTTGGCGAAATTTCTCAGGATTGTTCAAATTGGAGTGTAGATAGTCCTCTATGAAGGTAGTGCAAGGTACATAAAGACCGATATTTTTTGAGACTACTACTATGTATCGGATCAACTATACCTACAATTGGGTTATGGATAAGAGGAAGCTATGTGCCACACCCACTTGGCAGGCGTTTCTTTTGATTGTCTTTAGTACAATCTATTCTCCCTCCACTCGTTCTTTCTCGAATGTGGTTTTGGAAAAGGTAATTTCAAACAATGGCTAGAACTCGAAAAGGGAAGCATTGGAAAGTGTTCTCAACCAGATCTCAGCTCATGGTTTTTCGGGCCTTACAACAACTGAGAGAGGTATATAATGATGATTCGAATAGTTTCGATTATATTGACTAGAATATTTTTTATGACTTATGGCTCTAAAGTCAGTAAGATTTGGCAGAATCGAGTTCAATCTTTCAAGTCCTGATGTTTTCTTAGGTACAGACGATTCAGTTAAACAACTAAATCAATCAAATTGCATCGAATCAATTGAGTTGAAGTCTGAACACCAGAAAGATAGGTAACTTGTCAAGTGTAATGATAATTTTCTTGCCGTCGAGTTGTGTCAATGTGACCACTCCTGCTTTTTCCTTCAGTTTGTGTACCAAAGGGGCGATTCCTCACCAGTACCACGCAGAATACTTCCAGATGAAGAATAAGCTCAACATACGTGATAATCTCATTGAGACAAATGAAGAGGACAATGCTGAATAGATGACGATATCTTACTATTCATCAATGATTCTTAGATTTGTTTCAAATGCTAAGGTGTTCATTAAATGAATGAATAGTAAATGAATAGTAAATTTTACTATTGGAATAATTAAAATTTCGTTATCCGTGTTTCAGAAATTACTTAATTGCTGTTTTTTGGTAATAGAATGGCACTATTCAACCATACCTACGTGAGTTAAAATCGGGGTTTCAGAGAAACACGAAAACATAAGTGATTGGATAGGTACCAAATACCCTGAGAGTTGTAAAAATGGGAAGTTAATTATAATAATAATTATTAAATTAAACGTTAATAAATTATTTATTAACGTTTAATTTCAACTGATGTATTAATTGAAGAAGAAATTGCAGATTGACCAGAGCAATTTCCAGGTGAAGGAAAGTCCCAAACCTTAGGGCCAAACTGGACCTCTTCCCAGTTTATCTTTTTTTCTTAATATTACAAATTGCGGATGATTCAAAAAACGGTTTGGAATTCAATCTTACGTAGATTTTGGACCAATTACAAAAAAAACCTAGTTGACTTCATGTACACTGGCCTCGCTACAATCGCTTGCGTTTTAGAAATAGTAGTTCCGGAAGCAGTTTGGCCCTTTGGGCGCACAGGTGTCGATATTACGAATTGCGGATGATTCAAAAAACGGTTTGGAATTCAATCTTACGTAGATTTGGCCCTTTGGGCGCTCAGGTGTCGATATGGTGACTGTCGATGGTGTGGAGTGAGCAAACTGTGCAATGATTGCAGCTGACGTCCTCTCGCACTCGGATAATCCATCCGATCTAGGTTGGGCTGCAGAATACATTCCACCTCAACACGCATGGACCGACACCTCCAGCGAGTCTGTAGAAAATTACAGAGGGAGAGGAAGGTTGATTACGCCTTTAATAAAATATTCGCCGTTGAAAAGAGCCCTTTTTTTACAGGAATCCGACGGCCCGAAGTTTGCCTTCCCGGCAGAGTTATGTAAACACGCCGTTCCCATGATATTTTCCGCCTACAGGGACGTTCAAGTCATTTACCTCACTTTTTTGTCGGAGCCTTTTCGCGCTTGAATTTCCTCATTTCCTTCGCTTTTTCCTCTCTCCTTCGTCCCGTTTTCTTCCTTAAACAAAACCGAAGGCTCGAACTTTTTCATCTCACTTTTTATCCGCGACGCCTACACCAAACAGGGACACCTACTTGATGTTTTTACCCTGAGTGTTTAAGGAACCCCAGATGGCTGGGAAATCCCGACCTCCTGATAGGTCGAAGCTGTAAATGTGCTCTCGTTAAATCCGTCAAGCTTTTGAAAGCTTCGAGCTGAGTTGGTTAGATTTTAACTAGAGTGGTAGGTTGATGAACTTTCAACTGACTGTTGGTTTATTATTTTCAAAAATGAACCTTTGGAATCGACTAAGAATAAACATTTAAACCTCCCCTTCAAATTTTGTTGGCTTCAAAGTACGTAGAATCCAAAAATCGAATAAATTTTTCCATAGTTTTCAACAGAAACATCACATAGTAGAGAACTTTTGATGAATGAAAACATTCCAATTTTCAGTGTCTGTCAAACGTGTGATTTTGGTTTATTATTTTCAATAATGAACCTTTGGAATCGACCAAGAAAAATAATTTTCTAATACCCCTTCAAAATTTGATGGTTTACGTTTCAAGGTAGTTTACGTTTCTACGTAGATTCCAAAAATCTAATTAAAATTTGGCCGTCCGTCCGCCGTACGCGGCACTTTTACAACTTAGCATTGACCGATTTCGATGAAATTTGGTATGTAGCCTCCATTTGGGTTCTAGTTGTGCCCCGAAGATTTTGGTTTATGTAGGTCACTTCTAAGGGTTCAAAAATAAATTTTGAAATTTTAAAAACGCCCTAACTCAAAAAATTTCGATATAAAGGTATTGTTTTTCCTTCAATTTAAGATTCTATAGAATTTTTTGAGACCACGCGGAGCTCTGTAGGACAAACCGTTCGCTCCCTACGAGAATTTAAGGGTTGGACGTACGATAAATCAGAAACACGAGTGTGAATCGCAAAAGAGGCCTAATCCCCGTTCAAATTTTAGTTGACCGAAATGCGATCGATCTTTTTCTTCATGTTGGATGGTTGGTGGCTTTGCAGACGAGTGATCTATATAGAAAAATAATAAACCATTGTGTAATAATTTGCAGCGTTTTTTATTTACGAGTATTTATGGTACATATGATCATGATAACCGTCGAATTTCAACGAGATTTTTTATAGAAGAGACTTTTCTCCACTCCTAAGGCTACAAGGGAAAATTCATGTCAAAACCTCAAAACTAGGGAAATTATACTCAGTCGGTTTGCCTGCCTCGAAAATCGTTGTCCCCGCAGTCCCCCCCCTCCCCCCCCCCGTTGAAACGTTTTTTAAATGTTTGAAACGATCTCGTTTTTCCACGTTTAAACATAAATTTCTCCCCTAAATTCGATTGTGAATAGATAATAGATTGTCCCACAGTAAGACTTGGGCGTCCTTATGCGATCGATCTGGGGTGGAGGAGGACAACACTCATCAGAAAAAAAACACACACTAATCCGTTTTTGACCATTCTGAATCCAAATCCGCGAAAAAACCCCATAGGTGAATGTCCGTGTGTGTGTGTGTGTGTGTGACAAAATCTTGTGTCGTCTGCACACGCCTTAGTTGTCAACCGATTTTTGAGGATCTTTGTTGTTCGACGCGGAAAACTATCTAGTTGTGCACTGCTTCGCCGGAATTTCGAATTTTGCCTTTTAAGGTGGGGCTATTTCTTAAAAATCGTGCGTTTGTGGGGATAATCTTGTAAACTCTGCCCAGGCCTCAATCGGGTATTTCAGTGAATTTAAAAATATAAAAACTCTGTTCAATTTCTCCCTTGCGAGGGAAAAACATTAAATCATGTTTAATGTTTTTCCCTCGCAAGGGAGAAATTAGATGCAGTTTTTACGTGTGATTTTTTAACCATACCAGTCAAATAGGACGACTTGTGGATTTGATGCCGTTTGATATTAACATTAAAGGCATAATCGTCATCAAGTTGCCGATCACTCAGCTGATCAGTGACCACTCAGGCGCCTTCAGCATTCTCCATTGACCCTGCCTCTCAAATTTCATCTTCCTGCGATGAATAGGAGAGAAAATGGCTTTGGAGCTCACTCAGCTGATCAGTGACCACTCAGGCGCCTTCAGCATTCTCCATTGACCCACCATCTCGAATTTCACCTTCCTGCGTTGAATAGGAGAGAAAATTGTTTCTATACAATGAACATTAATTTGTGATTCACACTCATATTTCTGATTTATCACTAGTCCAAACTGAAGGACCTCCGAGGGAGCGCTCTGTTGGTCCTACGGAGCTCCGTGTAGTCTCATTCGATTCTAAAAATTCCAGTCTATTTTAAATTGATGAAAAAACAATACCTTTATATTTAAAGTTTTCGAGCTAGGACGTTTTGAAAATTTCATCCCCTAGTTTTCACCCCTTAGAAGTGACTGACAATAACCAAAAGCATCTTGGTACAACTAGACCCCAAATGGAGCCGATATAACGTGGTAACTGAGAAATCGGTCCGTGGTAACTAAGAAAAAAAACGTTGCAGATTTGCGTGTCGGAATTCACAGAACGACCCCCAGCCCTAAAACATTAAACATGTTAAAAGTATCCATGCACATAGAAGAGATGAAACCCTTGGAGGACCACTTGGGTACTACAAAATACTTCTCACACACGCGCGCGCCGTAGTGTGCGTGCATTTATGGCGGCTCGCCTTTTTTTCAAACGTGTGACCTCTTAAATTAATTTTTCTACCACATGTTATAGTATCATTGGGCTAAAAGTTGGAGTATATAGGTTTTCAAGGGTGCTGAATCCAAATTTGAGGTCAAAAACCTGAATTTCCGACCTACCGAAACACTCTAATTAATACTTTAATCTTTAATTTAATCTTTAATACTTTTTAATCTTTATACTCGAAATACTTTAATTCAAAATACTCCATTTCCAACCGATTTGCGTGTTTTTTTTTGTTCGACTCATAAATCTTCCGAATTGCACACTATTTGGCCAGAGTATCATGATTCGCAAGAGGAGGGGGCGAGTGGGGGGATAATATTCACAAAATATCCAATTTTTCAATAATTCGGTTCCTTTATAGCTTACTAATTGTACCCAAGCTTTGAAATTGAGGAAAAATTCTCATTATACCTCCGGGTTTTCATTCTGTACACCATCAGAATCATAACTCCCCTGCTGGATACGCTCCCTCGTACTAACTGGATTTGATAGCTCATCGTTAATACAACAGATGGGAGACAAGTTATTGCGGTCAGTTCAAAAACAGTCGTTTTCACTCGTTCTATCGTTTCGGATCAATCTGGACCGCTTTGTTCGAGCGATATGAGTTGGAAAACGAAATGGATCGTCTGAAATTCATTTCACTGAGAGAGAGATGAAGGTCCCACCAGCGATTCCAACTGACCGCTATCAAACTTGGAAATCTGACATGATTGCGGCGAAACTGAACTGAGAAATTGGAGAGTGTAAAAGACGGGGGGGGGGGGGGGGGGGCAGTATAGTGAATTCCCGATGGCAGGAAATTGGTTCGGGCGACCTACTAGTTATCCTATCTTGGGAGCTTCCGAGGAATATTTCTCTTTATTGGAAATTCAAAGGAGATTTATACGTTTTAGATTTGGTGAACCGGAAATTTTTCATTTCTCAGTTCGCTGTAGGTACTGAAGCCAAAGTCCTGATCGTTAGATCTTTATTTTGATAGAGCGGCGAAAAGTAAAATTGTTTGGTTCTGAATACGTTTGTAAAACAAAGTTGAGAGAACTACAAAGAACTATAATTAAGGTGGGAGGAAACAAAACCCTACAGTTATCGGTTTTCGCTTCAGAGTCTACCAAGGTAACAGAAACACAGTTTTCACTTTTCAAGGTTGAAAAACTATGTTCTCCAAAATTCTGTCTGAATGTTCACAACATTCAAAGCCGAAATACACTGAACAAGACTGAAGGGATGAGATGTCATCCTAGGATTAAACTCAAAAATCAGTCAGAGAGCCGAATTGAGTTAACAAATATACAATCAATCAATCAATCAATCATTTTTTATTTGCAATAAACATAACATGTATGAGCAATGGTCGGTAACTTATTCTAAATACAATAAAAGAAGAAAACAAAAACATAGAAAAGAGAACAACAAACAAAGTAATGAACAAAACAAGTAGCGGAACTAGCGAAATTCAAAATTACCAACATCCTGCAAAAACTCACCAAAACTATAAGGAGCTAGCTGGATCAAGTATTTTTTAAGCTGTGACCTGAATGATCCAAGAGCAGTCTTTCGAAATTTTAATGGAAGGGCATTATAAAATTTAATTCCCCACCAGGTGTTGCCATTACAAGTAGTCTTAATTCTATGAAAAGGAAGACAGAGGTCTTGCTTATGCCGTGTAGGGTAAACATGAGCGGGGATATGGTAGTCATTGACATTATTCCTAACGTAACAGAGGCTATCTAAAATGTAGGCAGCTGGGATTGTTAAAACTCCTAGTTGCTTGTAAGCTGGCCTACAGTCATCCTGGTAATTCAAGTTAGCGACGACTCTAACCGCTTTCCTTTGGCACCCAAAGATGGCAGATGACGAAGCAGAATGGCCCCAACTCAGTATGGCATAAACCGCCCTACTCTGGAAACATGCATGAAAGGCTGCAAGCACAGCAGATTCTGAGATCCTTTCAGAAAGGCGCCTCAAGAGAAAAATGTACTTGTTGAGGCAAGCTTCGAGTTGCGCGCAATGGGGTTTCCAGTTCAGCTTTGGGTCAAGAACTACACCGAGAAACTTCACTTCCTCTAGGTTTTTGTGTAGACTGGACAAATCCCTTAATCCGAAGTGCATGACATAAGTTTTGTCATCATTTATCGAGAGTCTGTTTGTTGAAAACCAGTTAGACACTGCATCAAGAGATGCCTTTTCATCTTCACACAGTAAGGAAAGCTGTGTGCCCCTTGACAGCAGAGAAGTGTCATCTGCGAACAATATAGGAGGAGTTTGGAGGCTTTGTGGCTGGTCATTTATAAAAATAAGGAATAATATTGGCCCCAAAACAGACCCTTGTGGAACACCATACGTGACAGGGAGGAAATCAGACAAGTCACCTGCGTGACGCACTGCCTGGTATCGATCCGTAAGATAACTATCTATCATAGAAATGGCATTGACAGAAAAATTATACTTTGAAAGTTTTTCTAAAAGAATTGGGTGGGAAATGCAATCAAAGCATTTAGCAACATCAACAAAAGTTGCTGAAGAAAATTCACCACATTCAAACGAGGCCGTTACAAAATCAGTTAGCTTCAGAATGGCATCATTTGTGGACCGACCATTTCGAAAACCGAACTGACCTGAACTGAATAAGTCGTACCTTTCAAAATATCTGTTAAGTTCCAGTTTTAGAGCCTTTTCAAATACTTTTGACAGTACTGGGAGTTTTGAAATAGGTCTATGGTTCGACGGTAAGTCACGTTCACCTTTTTTGAAGAGTGGAATCACCTCAGAGACCTTCAGTACCGAAGGAAAGTGCCCGTTATAAAATGACTCGTTGATGAGGTGGGTGAGAGGAAACACCAGCCCAAGTGCAGCCTGTTTCAACATGTTGGTTGAGATACCATATATATCAATGCCATTAGAGTTTTTGAGACTATTAATGGTATTTAAAATCATTTGAGGTTCAACGTATGAGAATTCGAATGGTGGAGCTGCTGATGAAAAGGGCACAGAAAAACCTGATGGGTTGCCTGTACAGTTAGGTAGCGTATCTACAATCTCTGCAGCAACATTTACAAAATAAGAATTAAATTTGTCAGCGGAAATACGGTCGGAAGCAGATTTTGAACCTTTTTCGTTTGATCTGTTTTTATTAATTTCGTCCCACATGGCTTTAACAGGATTATATGAGGAAAAAATATACTTCTCTCGGTCAATTTCTTTAGCCCTTTTAAGCTTAACCCTATAGATGGATTTCAATTTCTTCTTCTTTCAAGGTTGAAAAACTATGTTCTCCAAAATTCTGTCTGAATGTTCACAACATTCAGGGCCGAAATACACTGAACAAGACTGAAGGGATGAGATGTCATCCCAGGATTAAACTCAAAAATCAGTCAGAGAGCCGAATTGAGTTAACAAATATACCATATATTACTACGATTGTGAAGATAATAACCACAAAAAAGTTCATTCATGCAGCATGAATTAAGAGCGAATTTTCAAAGAAATCTTTCAAAGGAACAACGGTAGTGCAATTTATTTTAGAAAGTTTTTTCTTTACACGACTCTTGGTTCTTTCGATTTTCAGTATACCATACCAACATACTGTATGCACCGGGTATGCTTTGAAGATCTTAGGAGTTCATATTCATTTTCTACCCGTCTCCACGAACTCATAGAGTACCCACACGGCTACTGCATTACTGGGTACAACAAATACACACACGTTTTCACTATACCTATAAATATAAGAAACGAGTTTGAACGTTGAAGATGAGTTTTTAAAAAACACTTTATTGAATAACACGGAAATTATGGACGACACGGTACGACGTAGGTTAGATGAAGGCGGGAGACTGACTGACGAGAAAAGGAGACGGGGGATATTTATAGGGAAGGACAACTGCTGATGCAGCGTTTTGGTGGATGGGAAGGCGGTGTGGAGGAAAGGAAAGGTGACGTATGTAACTTATATACATACTTTTTCTGCATAGATCACTCGCATGGAAAGAACATAGCTTTGCCATTGCCACCACCTACCAACCATATTATCGCTTCACAACCAAGTTTATTCTGAAGAATAAACGCTTCACACTCAGTTCGAAGAAATGAAGAGTTGAGGGTGCCTTCGTTAGGAAATTTGATTACTGGTTGCTTACTTGCCCCCTTCCCCACCGCCTTAAAAGGCAAAATTCGAAATTCAGGCGACGTAGTGCACAACTAGATAGTTTTCCGCGACGAACCAAAAGAACCACGAAAATCGGTTGAGAACCAAGGCCTGGGCAGACGACACAAGATTTTGTCACACACACACATACACACACGGACATTCACCTATGGGTTTTTTCGCGGATTTGGATTCAGAATGGTCTAAAACGGATTAGTGTGTGGTTATTTTTTTTCTGTTGAGTGTTGTCCTCCTTCACCCCAGATTAATCCCATTAGGACGCCCAAGTCTTACTGTGGGACTTCCTAAAAACTAGCAAAACTAGGGATTCCACAACGAGGAAAGTTATGATAGAGTTATCAAAAATATAGTAATGAATCACATTTTCATGCATTCAAATTAGCAAAATATTTAACAACAAATGTATTTATTTCCGTATAATACCTAAGCGGTAAATATGTAAAACTGATGTTATATTTTCAAAAATATTTATAGGCTCAAAACAAACAGATGTTCTAACGAAAAAACGCTGCAAATTGTTTCACAAAGGTTTATTTTTTTAATTTTTCTCATCACTCTTCTGTAAAGATCACAACTTTGCCACTGCCACTATTTTTCTTTTTTTATTTTATCAACCATAGGTAGGAACCATAGGTGGGTAATACCTACCTACTACATACTTCACAATCAAGTTCAGTTGGAAGAAATTAACGCTTCCCACTGAATTCGAAAAAATAGGGAGTTGGGGGTGACTTCATTGGGAAATTTGATTACTGGTTGCGAAGGACGCAAAACTGAGTACAACTCGAAGAAACGAAAAACGATCGCATTTTAGTCAGCTAAAATTTCAACGGAGATTAAACTTCATTGGTGATTCAAACTCGTGTTTCTGATTTATCGTAAGTCCAACTCCGGGGACCGAACGGTTTGCCCTACAGAGCTCCCCGTGGTCTCGTTCGATTCGAAAAATTCTATGGGCGTTTCATGAACCAAAAGCTTCGGGGCACAACTTGACCCCAAATGGAGCTCTTATACAAAATTTTATCAAAATCGTTCCATGAAATCGTAAACTAACCAATTTTGAGGAGGGGTGAAAAAAATTTTCTTGGGATATTTCGATCAGCCTGCTTTTCAAAAATGCCGTCAGAGAACGGAGAGTGGATTTTTCGAGCATTTTTGGACAATAACGTACTCGATATTCATAAATATGGTAGTGAGCATAAATTAACACCATTCTACTCAATAAAAACATTATTTTTCTAGCTGATTGATGTTTTTATTGAGTAGAAAGGTGTTACTTTATGCTCTTATACCATATCTACGAATAATGCGTACGTTATGGACAAAAAATCAAGGTTTTCCTCGAAAAATCCACTTTTTAGCTGTCAGAAATATTCGGAAGTATCACCAATGGATTCAGCTCGAAAATTACATGGGAAATGATACCAAACTCATCAAGTCATCTTGAGATCGAGGGTGACCATACACCGCGTGAAACACTTGATTTTCTTGTAAAACACACGTTTTCTTGCATTCAAACTTGATTTACTCTTCCAATTTGAATTTTAAAAAGAAAAAGTTTGTACGTAAAAAAAAGTTGGTAGGTAAAAAAAACGCTGCTGAGTTTCGGATTATGCGTATCTTGAAACGTAAAACATCAAATTTTGAGGGGAGGTTAAAATGTGGTTTTTCTTGCTCGATTCCAATGGCTTATTATAGGAAATAATTAACCAAAATTGATAGACCGTTGGAAAGCTGACAATGTGAGCATATAAAACAGAGTTGAGAAGAACGTTGTCTATATCCACGATAATAATGAGTAACAGTTAAGTCGATTTCGACGGTTAGGTCATCATCAGTAACAAACAATGTTTATTTGTGACGTGTGCATGTTTTTTCCGAAGAGCGCCCATCGGAATAGGGAGGCGTTCAAAGTGAAAACTTTGAAAAGAAAAATCAAATTTCGGAGAAAAAAATTAAAGTTAGCTTTTTGACTTGATTTTTTAGAAATCGTTTATTGCTAAAAGATTTCGGTTTTGCACTAGGTCGCTTGGAAATGTAACGCTCCTTCCGACGATATCCAAATATCGTATTGGGGTTCGCGACTTAGTACACCTCGTGGTACGCAACTTCTCAAGTATGTGCAATCAAATAACTGTATACCGTTGTCAAGTGGGAAACCAACATACTGGCCAACAGACATTAAGAAGAGCCCTGATTTAATTGATTTCTTCATCATGAAAAATATCTCAGCGAACTATGCACTTGTTGAGGACTGCGCTGACCTCAGCTCGGACCATTCGCCAATAGTTCTCACACTAAGTGAAACGATTATTCTCAAACCACATAATCCAGTCCTAGTGAACAAAAAGACAGATTGGGATCAGTTCAAAATCAACGTAAATCAACACATTGACCTCAGTGTGGCACTGACATCACGACGAGCCTCCATTACTTTTGTTTCAAGTCAAATAATTTACTGAGCCTTGATAGCCACTGTAGGTGTACACAATCATGTCTGAGCTGAAGTCAACAGTCTGAAATCAACCCATCACAAAGGTACCTACAAAATTTGGAATAAAATTACTTGATGTTTTTAAAGGTATAGGCGTCCCTTCTCGTCCATTCCCTTCAATATTTAATTTTTACTTAAAAAAAAAAATAAAAATAAAATAATTGAAACAGGTCGCGATATATCGGTAAATATACAGGGTGTCGCCCTAACTCGAGGACCAAACTTCAAGGATCGATTCTACAACTAATTTGCAAACTATTTTGTCACTTGACATTTTTTTTTTAAACGCTTTAAAATTATACTTTTTTCACTTTTAAGATTTTGTTCGTGTTTTCGACCTTGAGCCATTAAAACGGCCATAACTCCCTCAATTTACTGGATAAACTCAAATATGAGTATACCGTTGGAAAGAACGTTAAATTTCCTATCAGTTCATTAGGACAAAAAAGCTTCTTAAGCCTTTCGTATAAGTGAATAAATTGGTCAAAGTCAGAAATTTAAAACTTTCTCGAAAATCACCATTTTTCAGGCTGACTCATCTTATGTAATAAACAGCCGTATTGGCGGGCACTCAACGGAAAAAACTTGCCCAGAATCTCAGCTTTCCAACGGTCTATCAATTTTTCTTTTTAACATTCAAATTAGAAGAGTAAATGGAGTTTGAATGCCCGAAAACGTGTGTTTTACAAGCAAATCCTGTGTTTTAAGCGGTTTCTGGTCCCCCTCGACCTCAAGATGGCTTGACGATTTTGGTATCATTTCCTATGTAATTTTCTACGCTGAATCAAATAGTGATACTTCCGAATGGTTCCGACTGCTAAAAAGTGGATTTTTTTGAAGAAAACCTTCGTTTTTCGTACATAAAATACGCATTATTCTTGAATGTGGTAGTGAGCATGAAGTAACACCTTTTAACTCAACAAAAACTTCAATCAACGGTGTTTCAATTCAATTCGGTGTTTTTATTTAGTTAAAAGGTGTTACTTCATGCTCACTACCACATTTAAGAATAATGCGTATTTTATGTACGAAAAACGAAGGTTTTCTTCAAAAAATCCGCTTTCTAGCAGTCGGAACCATTCGGAAGTATCACTATTTGATTTAGCGTAGAAAATTACATAGGAAATGATACCAAAATCGTCAAGCCATCTTGAGGTCGAGGGGGACCAGAAACCGCTTAAAACACTGGATTTGCTTGTAAAACACACGTTTTCGGGCATTCAAACTCCATTTACTCTTCTAATTTGAATGTTAAAAAGAAAAATTGATAGACCGTTGGAAAGCTGAGATTCTGGGCAAGTTTTTTCCGTTGAGTGCCCGCCAATACGGCTGTTTATTACATAAGATGAGTCAGCCTGAAAAATGGTGATTTTCGAGAAAGTTTTAAATTTCTGACTTTGACCAATTTATTCACTTATACGAAAGGCTTAAGAAGCTTTTGTGTCCTAATGAACTGATAGGAAATTTAACGTTCTTTCCAACGGTATACTCATATTTGAGTTTATCCAGTAAATTGAGGGAGTTATGGCCGTATTAATGGCTCAAGGTCGAAAACACGAACAAAATCTTAAAAGTGAAAAAAGTATAATTTTAAAGCGTTTAAAAAAAAAAATGTCAAGAGACAAAAAAGTTTGCAAATTAGTTGTAGAATCGATCCTTGAAGTTTGGTCCTCGAGTTAGGGCGACACCCTGTATAGATATTGATAGATATATATAGATATTGTTTTTTCCGAGGAGGCGTTCAAAGTGAAAACTTTGATAAGAAAAATCAAATTTCGGAGAAAAAAATTAAAGTTAGCTTTTTGACTTGATTTTTTAGAAATCGTTTATTGCTAAAAGATTTCGGTTTTGCACTAGGTCGCTTGGAAATGTAACGCTCCTTCCGACGATATCCAAATATCGAATTTACTTGGCAAATAACAGGAGTTGTCACAGTTTTAATGACGTAAGGTCGAAAACTCGAAAAAAAACTTTAAATTGGAAGAAGGCATTTTGAGTGGTTTAAGAAAAAATAGCTAAGAGACATTTTTTGTTGGAAATACCTTGTAAAATCGAACCCAGAAGTTATGCCCATCTTTCGTGTAAACACCCTGTACAATAAAATAATATAGATATAGGATTATAGCATTTCCGAATTGAGTTAAACTTTTTCCACTTAGGTTTAGACCTTTTCCATTTAGATTTAAACCTTTTCCATTTGGATTTAGACCTTTTCCATTTAGATTTAAACTCAGGAAATTATCGTGGAGTTAGAGGTAAAAGTACCCAAGTCACAAATTCAACACGTGGGAAAATCAAATGCAGAATATTATGGTTATTTAACTGTTGTTATTATTGGTGATCAATATCATCAAACTATGTATCCAACCTAAGAAAATAATTTATTATCATATTTACTTAACTAACTTTTGAAATTTTAATTTGATTTTCGCACAATACGAATTTACCTCTTCGGTACTTTTACCTCTAACCTGACGTTATTATGCCACAACTTGAAAATTAAATCATGCAAGTGTTTTTTTATGCACAGGAATGTAATATATATATAATAATGAACACATGTTTCTTGAACACAAGAATTTCTCATGAACGGAAGTTATAAATTAATTACAGTATTTTTCTTTCATCACATCTGAAGTGGAACAGAATGTTTATGGCGCTCTGCAAATGAGAATAATATTACTTACTATGATGGGGCTAACTACTGACGTTTTGATGGAGTTTAAATCCAAATGGAAAAGGTTTAAATCTAAATGGAAAAGGTTTAAATCTAAATGGAAAAGGTCTAAACCTAAGTGGAAAAGGTTTAAACCTAAATGGAAAAGGACTAAATCTAAATGGAAAAAGTTTAACTCAATTCGGAAATGCTATACAGGGTGTCACCCTAACTCGAGGACCAAACTTCAAGAATCGATTCTACAACTAATTTGCAAACTTTTTTGTCTCTTGACATTTTTTGTTTAAACGCTTTAAAATTATACTTTTTCCACTTTTAAGATTTTGTTCGTGTTTTCGACCTTGAGCCATTAAAACGGCCATAAATCCCTCAATTTACTGGATAAACTCAAATATGAGTATACCGTTGGAAAGAACGTTAAATTTCCTATCAGTTCATCAGGACACAAAAGCTTTTTAAGCCTTTCGTATAAGTGAATAAATTGGTCAAAGTCAGAAATTTAAAACTTTCTCGAAAATCACCATTTTTCAGGCTGACTCATCTTATGTAATAAACAGCCGTATCGGCGGGCACTCAACGGAAAAAACTTGCCCAGAATCTCAGCTTTCCAACGGTCTATCAATTTTTCTTTTTAACATTCAAATTAGAAGAGTAAATGAAGTTTGAATGCCCGAAAACGTGTGTTTTACAAGCAAATCCAGTGTTTTAAGCGGTTTCTGGTCCCCCTCGACCTCAAGATGGCTTGACGATTTTGGTATCATTTCCTATGTAATTTTCTACGCTGAATCAAATGGTGATACTTCCGAATGGTTCCGACTGCTAGAAAGTGGATTTTCGAAGAAAACCTTCGTTTTTCGTACATAAAATACGCATTATTCTTAAATGTGGTAGTGAGCATGAAGTAACACCTTTGAACTCAACAAAAACTTCAATCAACTAGAAATTCGGTGTTTTTATTGAGTTCAAAGGTGTTACTTCATGCTCACTACCACATTTAAGAATAATGCGTATTTTATGTACGAAAAACGAAGGTTTTCTTCGAAAAATCCACTTTCTAGCAGTCGGAACCATTCGGAAGTATCACCATTTGATTCAGCGTAGAAAATTACATAGGAAATGATACCAAAATCGTCAAGCCATCTTGAGGTCGAGGGGGACCAGAAACCGCTTAAAACACTGGATTTGCTTGTAAAACACACGTTTTCGGGCATTCAAACTTCATTTACTCTTCTAATTTGAATGTTAAAAAGAAAAATTGATAGACCGTTGGAAAGCTGAGATTCTGGGCAAGTTTTTTCCGTTGAGTGCCCGCCGATACGGCTGTTTATTACATAAGATGAGTCAGCCTGAAAAATGGTGATTTTCGAGAAAGTTTTAAATTTCTGACTTTGACCAATTTATTCACTTATACGAAAGGCTTAAAAAGCTTTTGTGTCCTGATGAACTGATAGGAAATTTAACGTTCTTCCCAACGGTATACTCATATTTGAGTTTATCCAGTAAATTGAGGGAGGGAGTTATGGCCGTTTTAATGGCTCAAGGTCGAAAACACGAACAAAATCTTAAAAGTTGAAAAAGTATAATTTTAAAGCGTTTAAACAAAAAATGTCAAGAGACAAAAAAGTTTGCAAATTAGTTGTAGAATCGATCCTTGAAGTTTGGTTCTCGAGTTAGGGTGACACCCTGTATACTACCATTGAATAAGTTTTACACCAACTATTTCAGTGAGATATTGATCAACAGTGTCGACCTACGAGGTCTCCACTTTCCACGTAATCATGTTGTGTAGCTGACTTCATCGATTCGTAATCTAATCCTGACTCAATCAATAAAACCCTACAGCCACTCCGAACCTAAACTTAGGTTTTTAATGCCGTCCCGACTCCCACGTCTTTAAATGAACTTCCAACCTCGACGTGGCATTTTCAGTTCAGGCTGACGAGCTATTTGCGTGTCGCCAGCGACGGTTGAGGGCACATTATGCAAGTTACATGCAGATTTCCGCGAATGAAAGTTCGTTTTGAATATTATTAAGTTTAAGAAACGTGAAATAATTTGGTCTAGATCGAGTGCATAGGAAACACCAAAATCCAAAGGACATGAATGAAAATCAAAAATCTCGACTGTTTGTCCTTTTCGCTGCTCCTCCCACCCTTCTTTTTTTAAATATATATTTTTGGAAATGACCCCCATGAGATTTCCAATAAGGCAGTCAACCAACAGAGGTGTGGTGCGGGAAAAGTGCCTCGGAGTTGCCTCGGTCGGTGTACTTCGTGGTGTCACCACCCGTGTCCTGCTAGGCTCGTACCTCAACTGGTGGTATTTTTGGGACGTCCCACAGTAAGACTTGGGCGTCCTTATGCGATCGATCTGGGGTGGAGGAGGACAACAGTAACTGTTGTGAAGGAAGAACGACTCAACTCGAAAATTGTCGAAAATGGGGTTTTTACGTATCCCCTCTAATTTCCCCCCCCCCCCCCCCCCCACCTTTCCGATGAACGAGTCAAAATTGCGAAATTCACCCCGGAAGGGGTTGAAATCGTTAGGGGCGTGATTTGAAAATTGCCTAATTTTAAGCAAAAACGTCTCAACTCCATGATTTTTAGGAAAAACATCTCAACTCCTCGATTAAAACACCAAAACTAGCTATATTTGCTATTTATTTGTGGAGAAAAAAAGACTCAACTCGCCGTTGAGTTGTTTTTCCTCCACATTGTTTGCTTCAAGATCGGGTTGAAGCGTCTCGTATGGTTGTCGATATTTGACTCAAATGACACGAATCGATTGAAGGTACGTGTGTAAAGAGGAATAATTGTACCAGTCGATTGAGTTGAACAACATATGAGGTCTTGACAAAAAAATGGGGTCACGGGAGTGATCTGGAGTGAATTTATGACGAGTTTTCCAGAAAAACTTCGAAGCTGATTTCTGGGATTTCGAAAATTTTGAGTTGAGTTGTTCTTCCTTCACACGACAACTGTTGTCCTGGGGTGGAGAGGACAACAGAGTTACTCTCAACAGAAAAAAAATAACCACACAGTAATCCGTTTTAGACCATTCTGAATCCAAATCCGCGAAAAAACCCATAGGTGAATGTCCGTGTGTGCGTGTGTGTGACAAAATCTTGTGTACTCTGCACACGCCTTAGTTCTCAACCGATTTTCCTGGTTCTTTTTTGTTCGTCGCGGAAAACTATCTAGTTGTGCACTACGTCGCC
The DNA here is from genome assembly GCA_009739505.2 of Apolygus lucorum. NCBI lineage: Eukaryota > Metazoa > Arthropoda > Insecta > Hemiptera > Miridae > Apolygus > Apolygus lucorum. The sequence goes on from CM019183.2 coordinate 16,116,984, forward strand.
GGAATTTTGAACTTTGAATTTTAAGGGGGGGTTAATGCTTAAAAAAGTGCGTTTTTGGGCATAATCTTGTGTACTCTGCCCAGGCCTCAATGTCCAACCGTTTTGAGTGTTTCTTTTGTTCGACTCATAAATCTTCCGAATTGCACACTATTTGACCAGAGTATCATAATTCGCAAGAGGAGGGGGTGAGTGGGGGGATAATATTCACAAAATATCCGATTTTTCAATATTTCGGTTCCTTTATAGCTTACTAATTGTATCAAAGTTCTGAAATTGAGGAAAAATTCTCATTATACCTCATTTTCATGAATTATTCTCTGTCCCACCATGGAACTAATAGTGGTGCCACCATGGTGCCAGGACACCATAAATCGCATATTTCATGGTTTTTTTTATTTATTTATTTTTTTTTGTGTTTTACCTTGAATACGGAAATGAACTTCGACGGACTGTTTACCAAAACAAATAGATGGAATTTCAACGTTACGAAGTATTGCCACTTTGGTGCCAGACTGGCACCATTGACGGGGGAAGGGGGCGGGGGTTGATCTCGAAATCGCTTGTTGGGTGTCTTAGATCATGGTTTTTAAAATGCTCTTCAAATTCGAGGCTCCCATGCCACTAGAAATGTTTTGGTGGATAATGGTGAAGAGGAAGGGGAGGGTATCACTATTTCTTGCCTAAAATGCTTAATAAATTACATCGAGTGAAGGTTTTTTTCGCTTACCAACTGGTATTAATTGACCTAATGCTTACCCAATGGGACGTTCCCTGGAATGCATGCATTACTAAACAATATGTTTTTAGAGGCACTCCCACCATCCTCATCCCTAGGGATGGCATCGGGTGAGTCCTCGGCGTCCTCGCCAGTTAGATGTTTTAATTTTTTTTTAAATTCAATTTAGTTTATTTCCAAAAAGTATGATAGATACATGATAGTAATGTGTACAAACATAATAAGTAGTTACTTAACGCATTATTTACATGTCGCTTGATATATAGGTGGAAATTAATCTCCAATATGGGCTAACAGCCCGTGTTAGGAGGTGAGTCGATCTCAAAAATCTCTATTTAAATATCTGCACTTCCATGATAAATTATAAACTTATATACTTAGTTGGAAAAAATAGAATTAAAATTAACAAATCTTGATCGTTTGGGCCGCATCATAGGCTCTCCATCATGTGAACAACTAATAATTTAAATATATTTTTTGTTTCTGTGTTTATCACTTCTTTTTTTATAGTCGCAGGAAGTTGATTAAAAATTGTTATAGCACGATAGTGGTAATTATTTTGTGCAAAAGTCATAGTCATGTCGTCTATAGTTCTGGTATTCAATCCATGTGTTGGAAAAGTAAACGTATCTTCTTTAAATAATTGTTTTATACAACATACGTCAACAATTTGCGAGAAAGGTAAAATGGCAAGCTTTCGAAAAATCGGAAAGGATGGGGCATTACAGAGAGCATTGGACATGACACGTATGATGGCTTTTTGGGTAGTTTCAAGCGCTTTATAAGCGGATCTATAACCTCCACTCCACGCAGGCAGACAGTAGAGGAGAATAGAGGTAACCAGAGAGGAATATATTATTTTCATCAGCTTTTGGGAGACAATATTTTTTAATTTTGCAAAAACGTAAATCATTTTTCGGAGTTTCATATTTGATTCTCGAATTTGGAGTTCCCACTTCACCTGTTCATCATACACCAAACCTAAGTATTTTGTGTGTGCAACTTTTGTCACTACAGGGCAGGTATTAATTGTTATTTATTTATGGCGTGCCCACTCCGTCACGTCAGAAACATTCAGTCTCTGAGGGGATCGATTAATAAATTTGGGCTCCAGCCCATCGAGGGAAGTTCAATCAACAGTTCATTCGAGGGTCAATACGATATTGCTGCACAGTTTGTATTTCATCTAGAAAATTCACTCAAATTGCTTTCGTAAGTCAGCAGAGTGAGTGCAAACGCCGTTCCTTTCCTACAACAAGAAACTTGATAGAAAACGTTATTGATCGTGGGAAACTCGAGCTGAACTGCAGTCTCCGACCGTGTTTAGCACGTCGTAGATCCGCGAGAAACGGAATTTCACCTGGTGAAAATACCGTTTTCCCACTCGGGTAACAGGATCCCACCTTTACGATCTCGAACCCCCCAGACGAAAGGAATTCCTTCGATTCCAACCTCCCTAGTAGGATTTACTAGTGTATCTCCAGTCCTTTCAATGTAGCCGTCACTGTCGTATTTCCTTCAAGGAAAGCGTCTTACTTAACAGAGCTGGGGTTGTGAGAGCTGGAAGAGGATTTTCTCCGGAAATTTCTCCAAAAGCTTAGAACATGTTTCAGAATATCGCCTATGTTGGTGCCAATCTATTTATTGGATTCACTTTTTTCTCCACCTACCTACCTTCTGCTCCCATGTCCACGGATATCATTTTACAACACCATCAGAATGTGCCTACTAGTAGGGTAAAGTCGTGTAGGTACCTTGGGTCGGATGTACCTTGGGTCATTTCCAAGATTTGTAGGAAGGACTGCTGAAAAAGATTTTGTGTCCACCATAATCTAAACTGTTCATCGAGACAATGAAATAAGAAGAAGTTTCATCTTCACAGATTTGGCGCAGGAGTGATAAGAGTTACCTAAAGTTTTTCTAACCTTTTTCGGAGTTTAGCTGCTCCACATTTTGATGGTCCCCAAAGAACGGTAAGTGTTTTTTTTTTATTGTTTTGGTTGTAAAGTGAAGTAAAACAATCAGTTAATCAGATGGTGTATAGTTTTGTGTTTAATTACGAGTGATAACACGTCATTAGATGTTTTGTTTTAATTGGTGCATTCGTGTACCTTGAGTCATTTTTTGCTTGTACCTTGGGTCACCCTGCTTACGTTGTTTTTTCATTTAATTCAGATGCCTCGAAGTGCAACCGGAATCAAACCATTCCAGTTCGACCGAAAACGCTTGCAGAAGCTGTGGATGAGATAAGAGAAGGGTTTTCCATCCGTCAACCGTTGATCATGGACAGGCGACCGTCAGATTCACCCGAAAAAAAGCATTTTTCGTTTGGCAAAACGTAGAAGATTTGGAGACATCAACAGAATCCTGCCAGAGCCAACAGTTAGCCGATGAGGCAAAGTTTGCAATTTCATTGGCAGGCATTAAGGTGTTTTAATGTCTTTTAATTCTCAATTGGTAGCTTCCAATTTTGGTTAATTATTTTCAATAATTAATCTATGAAATCGACCTTGTTTATATTTTCTGCTTCATGACCTGTTTATATACTGCCATTTTAATGTTAAAACAAAAAGATTTCCATCAAAATGTCATACTATTATAATAATAATTATTTGTAATGTGTTTCTTGGCTGTGAGTTCCTAAATAAGACTTTTCAAACACCGAACACATGATTTCTCACTAATACATGCGTTTTTTAATATTTTAAAAATGTTTTTTTTTTAATTTCTGTCTGCGACCCTAGGCACAAATCCCGACTCAAGGTACAACCATTAAATTTCAAGTTTTTGAAAAAATCACTTTATTAAATGTACAGCGATTTTAGCTAAAACTCTTTCTCTCATTTGTTCCCAAGTTGTCACCCTACAATTTAAAAATGAAATGGGATTTTTTAGAAGGTTTTTTGAACATTAAATTTGAGTTTGAAAAAAAATGACCCAAGGTACACGACCTTACCCTACTGTCCACCGATGAAAAGAATGAACGCGAGGCCCGACAGGGCGTTGGGTATCCTCAACGTAGAACTACACCCTTTTCCACAAATATACGTTCACAGGTAGTAACTGACCTTATCCAACACCCCTGAACCTGCCGTGAGTCATACTTTCTTCCTTTCCCTTCGTTACTCCCTTCTCACTTTGTCGTTTCGGTCATTTCTGGAATACCTACAGTCACTTCTGTCCAATGATACCTGGGCAAGAAATATACATTACCTACGAATTCACGATCGGGAAAGTATAGTGACCCGTCGTAATTACGTAATAAAATAACTCATCTTGACAGCGAATTTGTCAGAAGGGACTACACCGTTTGTTGGTCTATGTTATTTTCTTCTAAATGATCATAGAAACTACATTCTTTTGGGTATTAAGTAATCGAATCTCAATTATTAATCATACGGAAGATTAACGTTGAATTGGCACAATTACATAAAATGTCGATACATTTCATGATTGACGTTAATCATTTCCTATTGACGTTTCATAGGTACGTTTTATTTATTTTTTTAAAATTTATTTTGATTTATTTATTGATTATTATTATTTTTTTGGTTGAAGTGCTTAGTTATCGAAATATCTTACTTATATCCTAATTTTCAGGTAGTAACTTCAAGGTTACAATATGCAAAAACATTTCTTCCATTTTCTTAAAATTCTGAGATGAGTTCACATGTAGGTTTGGCAGACAAAGTTCACAATCTTCTTGATTTGGCCCACTTAGGATTTCCAGTCATATTTCACAGCTTCCATTGTAAATTCCTGAAGGCGTTCAAGTGATAAATCACCACCCGTATTCCTTTCCCTTTATGAATTCTCACCCAAGCCTACCTAGCGAAAAGTCAGGTAAAGGATTTGAGCGGAAGTGACCGAAAATGGGATTTCCCTGGACGAGTGACAAGCTCGGAGGAGGTTGAACGGATGTTTTCAGTTTAGGATTTGGTCCTCGCGTTCATTCTTTTCATCAGTGGACAGTAAATGCGACACGGATTTTTCTCTCAAACTTGGGATGTGTGCAGGTTAGGGACGACGGTCTGAGGACCTAAAAGTGAAGTCAAAAGAACTTGAACCCTGAAGTTCAAGTGCAGTAGAAAAAGGAAGAACCCAGTTCTTTTGCTCGCGGAATCAGGGGAAATACCATTGAACTACCGAAGACAAATCCTGGCTGGTCGATTCGTATTAAGACTTAGAACGTTGAATAGTCAAATTCTGGATGCCATTTCTAGACTAAGTGTATTAGTACTAACCAGTGAAAAATGGGTATCCAGACCGATCCCACCAATAGTGGCGAGTTTCACTCAGGATTTTATGGATCTATCCGAATTGGGAAGGTTTAACGTGCCAATAAAATATTCATTATCCTTCCAGCACTTGACTATACAAGTAAAATATTATATATTCAAAGGTGTAAATCGTGATGTTGGTGTAAATGAAGAATTTAGAGAATTTTTTATGTCCAAGTGGCCCAATTCCAATCTAATTTTTACAGACGGGTCTAAAATTGGAAATTCCGTTGGTTGTTGAATATTATTCCCAGCAAATCAGTACGAGGCATCTTTCAAATTAAATTGCACAATATCAAGCAACTCAAGCAACACAATATCAAGCAATTAACAAAATTTAGAGAATTTAAGGAAGATGGAAATTTTAATTGTAGCGGCAATCTGAATGGGGGCAGCCATGTTAAGACGTGTCTGGCTGCCTAACTAATCTGATTCCATTCATGGAAAGAGTCACTTCACAGGAGGGATCTGTGCCGCCTACTACGGTAGTGCTACCTCTGGAAGCATTAATGAAAGTATCAGCTCACATGATCGAACACAGGAGTGCGCAAACTGAGGAAGGAAAACTTGTTTCCAGACAACTGGCACTCTTATTTATTTAAATTTTCCCCCCTCTTTTTTCAGAGAGGTTTTTGTTCCCAAAGAATTAGTCTTCGTTTCCAATAACCAGCACTCTGTTTTTTGTTTTTGTTTTTTTACTTATTATTATGATTATTTACATATATGATCTAGAATGTTTGATTTCATGGTGGTTTCTTCGTTGCAGCTGACAAAGCTCCTCTGAAAAAGGCCGTCGTGCCCGCCCTTCCAATGGGTGGCTCCGAGGTCTTCGAGAACATCGACGACACGGACACCGACGACGCCGACTCGGATATCGATGACGATGCGGACGATGACGATGACGACGATGATGACGAGTACGACGGCTACGACGACGGAGTCACTGCTAGCAGCAGGTCAGTATCATCGTACTCTTGGAGAACCCTCTACTGGATAGTTCTGGTTCATGGGTTTTCATTTGCAAAGGTGTGAAGAAGTGGTACAAACGACAAGATTACACAAAAATTAATAAGATAAGACACAGATTTTTCCTAATTATGGTATCGCAATTTATAATATTGAACGCCATTCAACTTTTGTGGACTCAGCCGAACACTTCTTGCAGATGCAGAGTATTTCTGGAGATCTAGAACGGAAGTATTCGGTCATCACAAATGGAATGCGCATCTTTGCGTGAAATTTCGTGGAAATGTTTTAAGAAATTCGTTGATCTCAGCAAAAGATTTACAGACTCGGGAGTGGGGAAGCTGGCGGGGGGTCCTCTTTTAAAATAAAGGGGCCTCGAAAGAGAGTTTAAGCCATCAGGGCCTGAAACTCTTTTTCCATTGGCCACCCTGGGCAGTGAGTGGGTGAGCAGCAGAATAGATTTGAACAGCCTGGATCAAACTTGGATTGAAGAGCAATGGAGCAATAAGCTGCGGCAAGTGAATGGCGTGCACAAGTTCTTCTGACTCTCAGATGGTATTCATGATTATCCAATGAACTGGAAGAGAGTTTAAATTTGTCTCAATGTAATTGTGGGCTCACCATGCAGACAAGTTGGGAGACTTTACTAAAGGTTTTAAAAAACCCTTCAATGATTTCATTTGCAATTAAACTTGGAAAAAATGGTCGAATTGGTACATAACGGAACAGAAAGAGCGAACGATGAACTGGGACTGCCCAAGAGGGGGTTAGCCTCTTGCTTTTATGAGCTTGGGCAGCTGAGTCTGCAAAAAAAAAAATGTCAGCACAATAGCTGATTGTTGTGATCAGTGACCTCTCACTTCCTTAGCTCATGTGGTAGGAGCTCCGATTCAGAATCGGAATGATAGGAGATCGATCCCGGGTCGAGGGAAGTTAATTTTTGATGACTCTACAGTATGGCACAGTCGTACCGGACCTGAATGGTCTCCTCAGCATTTCTCAGAGAAACAATAACTCATTAAGATTTGGTCATCAAAACAACTCGCTCCCAAGACACGAGTCGAGCCACCGCCTATAAGGACAAACGTTGAGGTCAGCAGATCCCCCGCCACGTCAATAGGGAACAGTAACAAAAAAAAAACTCCGAAGCCAGTCAAAAATACGCGTTATCAATGGGTTGTAAAACGCCGGCCAAAGCTGCCTCCCTGACTAGGTAATGGAGTACCTACGATTTCCTAACAGGGGGGGGGGGGGAGATGTTGTGATCAGCGACCTCTTCGCATTTCTGTTCATTCACTTCCTTAGCTCATGTGGCAGGAGCTCCGATTCAGAATCGGAACGATAAGAGATCGATCCCCGGTCGAGGGAAGTTAATTTTTGATGACTCAACATGATGTAACACTCATGCCAGTGAGTGCCTTGTCGAGACACTGCATGAATCCTTCCAGGGTAAATTGCTTTTTTTTTTTTGGATGACTCGAATCGCCTCACACATTTTGTGCCTGATGAATTGTAGCACTTTAATGAAGATAACTTTGTCAAGTCAATTAATACCACATATGATAATTTCGGCACAAATTATTTAATGAGGCATTATTTTTATGATATGTGATTGTCAACAACTATGCCAAGAAAGTTGATTGATGGATCTAAAAACTTTGATTCAGTCCAAAGTTGAGAACTCGACGCTTCTAATTATTCCGAACCAGAGCATTAAATGCAAATTTTGTTGCGTACCATTATCCAACAACTTCATTCCTCTCCTGTTTGTTATTCTGTCCTGAGACTGATGGAATTCCCTCCAGATGCTGAAGAGGCTCTGCTCCAGGTGGTGGAGGAAGCCAGAACAGGTTTACCTGCCCTTCAACCACAGGTTGCGGCATCCATCCACTCAGTTTCATGGAGTTCCTGGGTGGTGGTTGTTGGAAGTGGTGTTCCATGGAGTTCTGCAGGCTGACAGTTGTTCCTTCAATGGTGTCATTGTCATTCCATCCCCATCATCGGGAACAGACCTGCAAGACTTGATGGATCTCAATAGTGTTCAATTTTTGGTCTATTAATTATTCTCTACTGTGGTCTCCTACTCTTGCCTGTAACTCTATATAATACTAAAAAGTGATTCACTGTGTTGTTGTCATCAGGTCTTCGACGACAGCTTCAACAACAAGCACGACGACGGAGGCGCCAAGGCCGTCGACTGGGTTGCCCACTCCCGACCCCTATTTCACCAACTTCGACCCCAGAGCCGAGCACCAGGCCTACAAGGAGGCGCAGCAGAGGCTTGAAGAACTCCATCGGGAGAAGGTTACCAAAGTAAGCACACAGAATCCTAAAGGCACGAGCGATTTTTCAGCAGGAAATGGGGGGTGCGCCTTGATTTTTTTTTAGATTTTTAATCGTAAGTAGACTACATCCTGAGTATTTTGGCACCAACCGCGACTTTCTAGCGTGAGTTGATCTGTTTCTATGATTTTTCAAAGTTTCGACCGTTTATGATGTCACGCGCCCCTCTCGCCTGGGCAGGACCCCCCCAGCCAACTGTGACGTCATAAACGGTCGAAATTTTAAAAATTCATAGGAAAAGATTTACACACGCTAGAAGGTCGCGGTTGGTACCAAAATTCTCAGAATGAGGTCTACCTTAGATTAAAAATAACAATAAACAGTTTTTCCTACTCAGGCGCACACCCTATTAAGCTGGAACGTGAAGAGGAAGAAGTGTGGTGTCCAACATTGGGACTGTGGTAGTGTTATCTTTATAAAGTGTTATATTTCTTATTAGAGGTAATTTATTTTCAACTTTTCAGTTCATTTTATTAACAAATAATAAAAGCTTGATTTTAAAAAAGGTTTTTTTCTCTAATTTTTCCATGTGATGAACACGAAATTTCCTTATGATACCAAGTAGTGATTAGATTTGGTTCGGTTGGGTGGAGTATAAATGTACTTACTTGCCTCCTTAAAACCTCAATCAACAAGTTTGTGATCATGTTTCGCAGGTGATGAAAGACTGGTCGGATTTAGAAGAAAGATACCAGGACATGAGGAGCTCGGACCCCAAACTCGCTGAAGAATTCAAACAACGGATGACACTTCGGTAAGGACCCTTCCTCCTGTCATAGATAACTGGGGAAGTTACCAGAAAATAAATGAAAATCATAACCTTCGGACTGATAGTAGCCCTATCCGCATGCGCTAACGTGAATTTCCTTGTAACGGCCATAACTTCCACATTTTCTACCCGATTTCGATGACATTTTTAGGGATTACGCGGATTAGGTTGTAGATGGTCCCCAATGAAAATCAAGACCTTAAATTTTACAGAAGCCACTGCGCATGCGCATACGTAAAATCCTTGTAACAGCCATAACATTTACATTTTTCATCCGAATTTGATGAAATTTTCCAGGATTGCCAGATTAGCGTGTAGATGGTCTCCTATGAGGGTAGTGAAAGTTACTTAGAGATTGGTGTTTTGAGATTAGCTACTATGCATCGGATCATCTGTATAATCGGGTTATGGATACGAGGAAGCTATGTGCTACACCCACTTGGCAGACTTTTTTTTTTACATACGTATAATCCGTATACGGGGTGTCAGCCATTTGGGTGGACCAAACTTCAAGGATGGATTCTGCAACAAAAAACGTCTCTTAGCAACTTTTTCTAATCCACTCAAAATTCTTTTTTTTCCACTTCGAAGTTTTTATTCGTATTTTCGACCTTGCGGCACTAAGATGGTCATAACTCTATCGTTTCTCATGCAACTTCCGTTTAATCCGTTTAATGGAAAACTCAATTTCTTAAAGCCATTGGTAAAAGTAAAAAAATTAGTCAAGGTCAACATTTATAATTTTTTCCGAAAATCGCTGCTTTTCAGGCTAACGATTCCCCCGTAAAAAACGCTGCAAATTATTACACGAGGGTTTATTATTATTTATAGATTAAAAAAAACTAACTACCTACCACATACCTACATCACAATCAATTTTATTTGAAAGAAATGAACGCTTCACACTCAGTTCGAAGAAACAGGGAGTTGTCATGAGAAAATTCGATTACTGGTTGCTAAGGAGGCAAAACTGAGTACAGCTCGAAAACGCTGCAAATTATTACACAATGGTTTATTATTTTTCTATATAGATCACTCTTCTACAAAATCACCAACCATCCAATATGAAGAAAAAAAAATAAAAAAAAAATGGGAAAAAAATCAAAAAAAATCAAAATCACCATCGATCTTATTTTGGTCAGCTCTAATTTGAACGGAGATTAGGCCTCTTTTGTGATTCACACTCGTGTTTTGATTTATATATATATATTTCAATATAAACCCTTAAATTTTCGTAGGGAGCGAACGGTTTGTCCTACAGAGCTCCGCGTGGTCTCAAAAAATTCAATAGAATCTTAAATTGAAGGAAAAACAATACCTTTATATCAAAATTTTTTGAGTTAGGTCGTTTTCAAAATTTCAAAATTGATTTTGGAACCCTTAGAAGTGACCTACATCAACCAAAAGCTTCGGGGCACAACTAGACCCCAAATGGAGCCTACATACCAAATTTTATCAAAATCGGTCAATGCTAAGTGGCAAAAGTGCCGCGTACGGCGTACGGCGGACGGACGGCCAAATTTTTATTCGATTTTTGGATTCTACGTACCTTGAAACGTAAACCATCAAATTTTGAGGGGGTGTTAAAATTTTTTTTTCTTGGTCGATTCCAAAGGTTCATTATTGAAAATAATAAACCAAAAACGAACAGCAATCGCATTTTGGTCAGCTAAAATTTGAACGGAAATTTGGCCTCTTTTGCCATTCACACTCGTGTTTCTGATTTATTGGAAGTCGAACCCTTAAGTTCTCATAGGAAGCGAAGGGTTGGTCCTACAGGGCTCCGGTTGGTTTCATTCGATTCTAAAAATTCAATACTATCTTGAATCGATGGAAAAACAATACTTTTATATCGAAATTTTTTGAGCTAGGGCGATCTTGGGGTATTTTTTTCCGTTGAGTGCCCCACAATAGTCCATCTTATTACGGGCTTACAATGAACCTAAAAAATGGCGATTTTCGAGAAAAAAAAATTAAAATTTTTGAATTAGTATTGAAAATTTAATACTTTGACTTTGATTTTTCTTAGAAAAGATCGTTGGAAATTCCTTCAAAATCTGACTATTGCTTCGTATTACTTTTGCCTTTGACAAGTACTTGCAGACACACAGACCGACTGTCAGACAGACAGACACGGGACCAAAATTGTCGAGGAAGGTCTAAAGCGTAAAATACGAGTGGAAATTTGATCTGGGAGGACTTTTATTGCAATACTAGAAATTGATTTTTCACCCATCGGGACCCCAAAAAAAGGCTCTAGAAATATGGGAAATTTGACGGGATTTTTGATTTCTACATTTTCCCCGTAAATTAAGGTAAACAGGGTGTCCCATATGTTATCTGCCAAACTTCGTGAGTAGTTTTTACAACTAATGTGCAACAAAAAGTGTCTCATAGCAATTTTTTTTAACCTTAAAATCCGACTTTTTTGACTTTAAAGATTTTTTTCGTGTTTTCGACCTTACACCGTTCAAACGGTCGTAACTCCCTTAAATGATACTCAAAAACTAAAAATAAGGATACCGTTGGAAAGAGCGTAAAATTTCTCAATACATGAGTCGTTGACCAGTCGAGAAAAACAAAACGCTAGAGTAGTATTTTTACCTCAAACTTGAAAAATAGTCAATTTCTGTTTTTGGTGAAAATGTTGATGATTTTTCCTCATTGAAACAAGGTATTTGTCAGAGGGGCTCAAAAGCCCAAAAACTGCTCCATTTCATCAGCTTTTCAACGGTCACCCGGATTTTAAGGGGGTAAAAAAAATTACTAAGAGACATTTTTTGTTGCAAATTAGTTGTAGAATCGACTCCCAAAGTTTGGTGGATAACATAATATGTTATCCCGTATTATGGGACACCCTGTCTATGGTAATTTTAGTGACGTAAGGTTGAAAACAAGAAAAAATCTTGAAATCGAAGAAACTTCGAATAAAAGTGGTAAAAACAAAATTACTAAGAGACATTTTCTCACTTAAATTAGTTGTAGAGTCGACTCCCGAAGTTTTCCGGTCCTCAACAAGGGACACCCCCTGTACGCCTTCCTACTCAGGGCGGGCTTGAAGAGACCCAATCTACATTTTCGAGAAACTCGGTGCTCAAAATGTCGAACCTTCACAGCTACCATTCCCTAGTGGTGTAGGTTACAAAACGGGCTCACAGTCTCTCATATTGAATGGGTTATCACTGTATTGGGGCCTGGTTTTACTCGTGATCGTCATTTCGTATTGTAAGTTTGGTAGATTCTGGAAATTTATTCTATTGCAAGTGACATCTTTTGGCGATTGGGTGGATTACATCGTATCTACTGAAAACCACGCGATTTCTCAACCTAAACGGCCTACGATTGACAATATTCTCAATCTCAACCTACCCACTAAAATATTTCTTCTCGTCTTCTCGACTCAGGTTCCAACAAACTGTTCAGTCTCTGGAAGAGGAAGGCAACGCCGAGAAGCACCAGCTGGTTGCGATGCATCAGCAGAGAGTGATGGCTCACATCAACCAGCGCAAGAAGGAAGCCATGACTTGTTACACTCAGGCCCTCAACGATAGCCCCATCAACGTAAGTATTCATCGAATTTATGAATTTTGAGAACCTTTCGTAGTAAATAATAGTGAAATAATAATAATAATAATAATCTTTGTTATGTCAATTGATCGGGATTGTGGTCAACTGGAAACAACACCTTCGCCAAGCTTTCGGTAATTTTTTTAAATTGTTATCAAAGTTATTAGAGAGTTTTCGCCACGTCAGACGCAACGATTTGAGATCGTGACGACTAGAGACAGATGGGGCCAGCAGACGCAGATGCTAATTTTTTTGTGGATTTCGAGTCGTCTCAAAATTAGGTGCGGACTCTGGAAGTGACGCTAAACAGCTACCGACCTGTGAAGTCACTAGAAAATGGCCGATAGCGAACAGCTGATTCAGACTTCGGGAAATAAACAGACAGGAGCATCTAGAACACGGCCCGCTGGTGTTGCGCGCGCTTCCTAGCAACACTGCAACGAATTGTTTTTTTGTGTTATCGACATGACTAAACTATAATGGCATTCCTTAAATCACTCGCCAATTCAAATTTTATTGCACCGTTAAAAAAAGCGTTAAATTTCCAATTTTCATTATTTTCATTTTCATTATTTTATTTTCATTATTTGTTAGGTATTCATTATTTCATTTCATTTCATTATTAGTTCGTCTTTGTTTTCCATTATCTTTGCTCCAATTATCGGTAACATCGGTCATCCCAATTATCATGCGCTCCTCGTGGGGACAAGGAGAACTAGCTCCAGTATGACACCTACGTCTAGTCATCAGAGAGCATTAATTAGATAATTGAGAGATTCGCTGTAGTGTCGCTAGGAAGCGCGTGCAGCACCTGCGGGCCGTGTTCTAGATGCTCCTTAAACAAACTAGGTAGCTACGTATCCAGTTGTCTTAGAACTGGGAGTATGTTAACATGGAACATGCTTTAACCTTGGACTTACTACCTGAAAAGTGTTACGTGGAAGGGATGCAGAGAGGGTAACAGGAGTATGTCATACACGGGGGTCCACCCACCCATCCCTACTCCGCCAAAAAGCACGGCTGAAGCATCTTCCATGTTTTTTGAATTTTAGCCAAAGGCTCTAAGCAGTAGGGCGAGTTTTTAAAATTGTTTTGGGTGTTTTGAAATAGATGAAAAATACAGATATCTAATGTTTTCAAGCCCTGTTTGTTTAAATTTGATAGTTTTTACAATTTCCAGAATGTTATCTTAAATCAGCATTTTCCTTTGCTGTCTAATGTTTTACAGGAATAAAGTAAAATCATAATAAAAGATTCGACATTTATCTGCATAAATCCAGGATAAATTGGGAGTCCGAGTGTTTTCCTAGAATTTGGTGATAACCACTGGGCTGAAAACTGAAGCTGGGAGCCCAGAAGCGTTCTGATTGGTGGAGCTCCAGGACGTAGTTCTAGATGAGTGCAATAGATCGCGTTCATGATCGCTTGTTCACAACCTCATTGCAACAAGTCACCTTGTTTAACACATATTTTTCTCCTTGGGGCGTTACCAGCCACATCTAAGACTTAGATTACTTAGTAATTGATTTGATAACATTTAGGTAGTTACATTCTCGATATGTATGAAAAAATCGAGCGATTTTCAATAATACACTGGGTTTCAAACGTTTCTATGGGTGGCAGTTGTCGATCGAACATTTGAACTGCTAGCAATAGGGACAACAAGGATTGTCTGGGCAACCTTGGAAAATACCGGTCGCCTCGATTGGTTTTTCAAAGTAATTTTTGCAAATCTAAATGACGATGAAATGAATAGTCATCAATTTCTGGTCATTCGAAAGGATTTGAAAAGAAGCGGCATGAAGATAGTGTGGCCTCCCCCCACCACTTCAGTTTCCGTAGTAGTTCTTCAGCTGAAAGTAGATGGCGCAACTGAGGCAGCCTCAAAAATGCTTGCACGCCATTTTAACGTTATCTTTCTCCTCTGTTAACTTGTCTCCAGTACTCTGTGGTGATAACTAATGAGGGTTGTTTCCGTTGCAGACCCACAGAGTGCAGAAGTGCTTGCAGAAGCTGCTGAGGGCGCTGCACAAGGACAGACACCACACCATCTCGCACTACCGCCACCTGCTGACGTCATCCCTCGAGCAAGCGGAGCGGGAGAAGTCCGTCACGCTAGAGCACCTCGTAGACATCGACCACCTCGTCAACCAGTCCCTCCAGATGCTCGACAGGTGCGTTTCATAATTCATCTCACCGACCATCGGTGAGGAGGTCCGTGCAAAAAGGGATTTTGAGACGAAGCCACCTTTTTAGATTCAGTCGTCATAAGATTTCTTGCAAGGAGTAGTTTGAGAGGATATCACTCTTTTCCATGTGTAACATTTCCAGAGCTTTCAAAGAGGTTACTCTTATTATTTAATCGCTCCTAAACGAACAGGAGAGAAGGTAACTCGATTGCTACTCAGCAGATTTGACATTCCTGATATCTTATTAATCATATTATTGGTTCATCATATTCAATAATTCCTTCGCCCCACAGATACCCTGAGCTGTCTTCAAAGATCTCCCAACTGATGTCGGACTACATGCAGGCTCTCCGAAGCAAAGATGACACCCCTGGTTCCCTTCTCTCGATGACGAGGGAGGCTGAGGCGGCCATTCTGGACAAGTACAGAGCTGACGTCACTGCCATGCAAGAAGGTATTTGTTCACTTGAACATCTAACACCACCCTCCTAGAACTTCGGAAATTCTGAGGAAGTTTTTGTGGGCACAAGATTCGTACACTTTTTAGATACAACTTCATTTATTGGTTTATTATTTTCAATAATGAACCTTTGGAATTGAGCAAGAAAAAAATTTAACTCCACCTCAAAATTTGATGGTTTGTGTGTCAAGGTACGTTGAAGCCAAAAGTCGAATTTTAAAAAAATCCGTCCGTACGCGGTACTTTCCTTGGGTTCGTTCGTAGTGCAGTTCTAGAACTTGTCCGGAACTGGAAGAGTTCTGAAAAATGGCCGCCCAGAATTTCGAACTCTGTTCTCGGGTTTTCTACACTGCGAACGCTTCCATGAATCGGAACTGCTGTACCTAATCTGTTATCGCCTAACCTTCTCCTTCACTGTGATAAAACACTGCAAATTATTACACAGTGATTTATTATTTTTCTACAATAGATCACTCGCTAAACGAAGACAGCTCCATTGTCAAGTTCAGTTTGAAACAGAAAGGTACCTACTTGCAGCAAAGCATTGTTATTTGGTTGTTGGTTGCTAGAGAAGCACAACTGAGATTTAATTTTAAATTCAATTCTATTTTATATAAAATAGGTACTAAATAAAATAAAATTTTGTGAAAAAACAATACCTACCTTTACATCAGTAGTACCTTGAAACCTAAACCATCAAATTTTGAAGGAAGGGTGTAATTTTTTTTCTTGTTCTATTTCAAAGGGTATTTTTAAAATAATAAAACAAAATCAATTCTGAGTTATTTGATATGAATGAATCTCCGAGGAAAAGAACGGCTCCTTACCTAAATTTACAATAAGAAAGGGAGCGACTACTTTTTTGGTAATAATTCATTTCTGAGAAACTATGGAAAAAATTATTTATTTTGAATCATTCTATCTCCGTTATTCATTCTAACTAAAGAGCTTAGGTTGAAACCCTCACCAGAGAGCTCCTTTGTAGGTGTCCGGAGTTCTGAAAACGAGTTCGAGAAAAAATCCGGAACGCCAGAACCGAGTTCCGAACTAGTCCGGCACTGTGTCCAAAAGTCACTGCGAACAGCGAACTCAGTTCCATTCGTGCACTGCGAACGCGTAAAGCCCTACTGCGCATGCCTGGACTGTTCTAGACCTGTCCCGGACTGCACTACGAACGAAGCTCTGAATTCCTATGCACGGATTTTGACGAAATTTGGGGTCCAGTTGTGCCCCAAAGCTTTTGGTTGATGTCAGTCACTTCAGTGTTGCAAAATAAGGTCTGAAATTTTCATAACGCCCTAACTCAAACACGTTTGATAAAACGGTATTGTTTTTTCATCAATTTAAAGTAATATAGAATTTTTAGAGTCGAATGGGACCACCCAAAGCTCTGTAGGATCAACCGTTCACTCCCTACGAGAACATGAGGGTAGGACCTAAGATAAATCAGAAACTCGATTGTGAATCGCAAAAGAGGCCTAATCTCCGTTCAAATTTTATCTGACCAAAATCGTTGACACTTGAACTTTTTAGAGTCGTGTGATATTGTTGAAACATTGTTGTCGAAACGACTCAGTGTCTCTCATTGAGTGAAAGGCAAGCTTGGCTGAAATATCATTTGTAAACTTACTTCTGACTTTTGTATTTTAGATTTGGCAAAAAGTATGAAAAACGTAGGGGATAATTTTCCCTTGGTTTTCCCAACTTAGTAAGGATTTTGCGAAAACAAATCGAGTTAAACTGGGGACAGCGGTGTGGCTACGGTCGTTGGGGCGTCGTTGTTTGGCGGTGAACTTTGGACTGACCTCTGCGGGTCTCGTGGGTTCAAAGCTCATCGCCGGCAGCGTGCGTTTTTTCGGCGGCCGGGGCTCTCATTGCCCCCCTTGTCCCAACCCAGGGTGGTGAGGCAATGGGAAGCCATGAGCGAAATCATCAGAACAAATTCTGATCTTTCCTTTGGAAGACAGCTCATGACGCCTGCGACACCAGGAATGGCAGTCGGACGAAAATCCAACGTGGAATGGTTGTTTACTTTACTTACTACTGTTCGCAGATAGAAAGAATGCGGCTGGTTAATTTCCCGAAGGGTATACCTGCTAACATAGACGACTACCTGTTCCAAAATCTTAGGTAGCCTGTTGAGTCGGGCTGGGGAAAGGGAAGCCTCAGTAATCGTAATCCAGGCATCGAGCTACTCGAGTCGCTCAATCCTTTCACTTCATCATCGGTTGGTAGTCAACAACCCTTTGTCTCATTTTTCCTAGCTTGAAAGGCAGGTAGAAGAAGGACCATGTTTTTGGGATTGTAATACACAAGGACACCTCAGCAAACCATCCGCATTCTTTCAATCTGCAAACAGTACTTACTCGAGTTAAACTGTACCAAAATGAATCAGGTGTATTATTATTATTTTATTTTATTTTGACTCGCAATTGAAAAGAGAGCGGAGGTGATCAACTTCTGGTGTATTTACGTTACAAACCTTCGTTCTTCCGCCAATCTTAGTCGAGTCGTGACGTAATTCTTATGTTTTTCCTTCAATACAGACAAGGAGCGAGAGAGGGTGTTGGAGAAGGAGAGGAAAGAGGCACACAAGAGGGAGAGGACCGAGCTGAGAGAGGAGACAAGGAAGATGAGCCACGGGGAGAGCGGCGAGGAGAGGTCCACGGAGACTGTGATGCCCAGCTCTGAGCCCAACAACAGCCCGCTCCCCGTCCTCTCAGAGCACCAGCCGCAGCCCTACGCCCACGCCATGACCCACGATGTCAGCCACAACGAGGCCGTAAGTCTACCTACTCCTCCTCGCACTAATGTTTTCTTCTAGTCTTAACCCTTAATATCCTGAGGTACCTTTTAGGAAGTCCAATTTTTACCTGCAACAGTTTATCCACTTCTGAACCAAAACTGATAGCCGTTGGCTGTCTTGATACTCCATCTTATTGATTGTGTAAGAAACCGTAATAGTAAAACCAAAATAACTCAAAGAAAAACTAAATAATTATCGAGTTGACAGACTGTAACAGGGCCTCATTTCTCACCTTGTAGGCTATTGGTTCGATTTTCTCATCAGAGATGGCGCCACTGTCTGAGGCAGCACAAATCCCATCATTCATGAATTGAACCTTCTCCACATCATTCCTTGGTTCTGTGTTTTAAGAAATAACAGAACCCAACATCCCACCAAGGATTTTCCCAACTCTTCTTTTTCTTCTCCAAAAAAATGGGTTTATAGACAGATTCTGCTGCCGCAGATTTCGCTAGTGTGTCCCTGAAAAGATCATTCTTGAGCTGACAGACTTTAATAGAGCCTTTTAATAAACATCTGCTCAAATATTCTACTCATTTGTCAAAATGTATCTAAATTTGATTTAAAAAATCCGAAAAAACAATTTTTCTCAAACAAGTGGGAAATTAAGGGTTAAGGGGACCACTCCACTTGATGTAGTTCTTGAAATGTTTTTGACAAAATTGCGAGCAGTGATCTCTGCTGTAGCATAACCATTGTAATACAATTTTCACGAAACAACCACCAAAATTTGAAACAGCGAGAATGGAGCGATCGAAAAAAGGCGAAAATAGAGCTCTATCATTACAACTAGCGCTCCCATCTGGCAAATGCTGTACAATTCTCCTGTCGTGCAATCCATCTAGATCTAGATATGTAAAACACGATCAATTTAGGAGAAATTTGTCATTATTTTGTTTTTTAATCGACATTTCATTTGGGAAATATTAGAGAGTTTTTGGCAACCACTAACAGGCCTGTGGAACCGCTTCACAAAGCTCGGAGTTCGCGGGTGACGATGAATTTGCCTCCTGACAACAGCAGGCGACGATGAAAGGGTGCCCCCTGACAGGCACCCGTTCCTAGAGGCCCTCTGTCATGAGCCCCTCCCTTCACCCCCTGTCAAAAGTCAATGGGCTTCCTCCTTCAACTGGGTAGCATCCTCTGTTGCTCGCTAGTCTTCTCCTAACAGGGCCCATCAGATTCCACTAACGGGTCCGTGGAACCTCTTCACAAAGCACGGAGTTCGCGGGTGCCGATGGATTTGCCTCTCAACAGCAGCGGGCGACGATGAAAGGGTGCCCCCTGACAGTCACCCGTTCCTAGAGGCCCTCTGTCACGAGCCCCTCCCTTCACCCCCTGTCAAAAGTTAATGGGCTTCCTCCTTCAACTGGGTAGCATCCTCTGTTGCTCGCTAGTCTTCTCCTAACAGGGCCCATCAGATTCCACTAACGGGTCCGTGGAACCTCTTCACAAAGCACGGAGTTCGCGGGTGACGATGGATTTGCCTCTCAACAGCAGCGGGCGACGATGAAAGGGTGCCCCTGACAGTCACCCGTTCCTCGAGGCCCACCGTGACGAGCGCCTCCCTTCACCCCCTGTCCAAAGTTAACGGGCTTCCTCCTTCAACTGGGTAGCATCCTCTGTTGCTCGCTAGTCTCCTCCTAACGGGGCCCGTCAGATTCTGGCACCAAAAACTCTCTATTAGAGAGTTTTTGGAAACCACTAACGGGCCCGTGGAACCTCTTCACAAAGCACGGAGTTCGCGGTCGACGATGGATTTGCCTCTCAACAGCAGCGGGCGACGATGAAAGCGTGCCCCCAGACAGTCACCTGTTCCTCAAGGCCCACTGTGACGAGCCCCTCCCTTCACCCCCTGTCCAAAGTTAACAGGCTTCCTCCTTCAACTGGGTAGCATCCTCTGTTGCTCGCGCTTGTCTCCTCCTAACGGGGCCCGTCAGATTCTGGCACCAAAAATTCTCTATTGTTTCGAGCGTTCACCGAGCAAAATGTGACTTCACCTGCTGGGAAGCTAGAGGGACTCTATGGAGATGATGAAGTAGGAACTTGACCACCGTATTTTCAAACTACCTGTATTAAATATGCAATTTTTTTCTTGTTGCTTTGAGTTTGAGTTTCATTTATAAGTTTTTGCGCCCAAACGAATATAAAATTTGATATTTTCTGGCCTCCAATTTCATTTAAGATGCACTGGCTTGTTTTTTTCAATACCTTACAAACGTCGTCACCATTGTTGTTTGTTTGTTCCTTGCAGACCTACTCAGTCCGACGGGAAGTGTTCCATAGGGAGACCAAAAGCGTTTACTTCACGTTGGCTTTCGCTGGGATCGCTCTCATGGTGGCGATGCTCATCGGTGTGGCAGTTCTGAGGCGTCGCAACGCCAGGTCTCCTCAGAATCAGGTCATTATTAACCTACCGATTTTAATTTTAAAAGTAGCGAATGAGGTGAGAGGATCCTCATACTTCTCTTGCGCAGAATTTGAAAAAAGAAAAAAAAGTTTTCGTGACGTCAGTGTCGCCATGGAAGGGAGGAGCGTCAGTGAGTGGCCCATCAGTTGGGCTCATTCAACGCTCAACTCTGTTTATTTATTTATTTATTTGTAAAGGCCGGATCGGCAATACAATTGTCAACAATGTAAATAATATTAAATAAAATTTAAACAACCTAAAACTAAAGTTCGGACAAAATAAAAAAAGAGGCAAAAAAACACCCGTCAAAACAAAATATCAAGGACCAAAGCCCTCCTGAAAAAAGTCCGTCACAGTATAAAGTTCTGCATTCAGCAGCTTCTCCCTGACAGTAGCGATGAACTTCTTTTCGGGAAGAGAACGCAACTTGTTGGGAAGGTGGTTAAAAAATTTGGCACCCGACTGCAAAGGACTCGTATCCCTCGTCACACTGAGACGTGAAATTGGAAGAAATAAGTCTTCTCTCTTCCTGGTATCATAGGTGTGCAGGTCACGCCGCCGTTCTATTTGACCCAGATTACTTCTTATGAATTGAAGACAGCTCAGGACATAGAGGGCTGGAACAGTGAGGATTCCCAGGGTGCGAAAGCTTCCACGGCAACTCTGACTCCAGGATTGCCCGCAAATAGTTCTGACAGCCCTCTTCTGTTGACTGAAGACCTCACCCGCATGGCACGAATTGCCCCATACCAAAATTCCATATGAAACCCTGCTCGCAAAGCAGGCAAAATATACAGTCCGAAGGACATCCCGTGACACAGAGCCAGCCAAACGGCGCAGCATGAAGTTGCAAGAGGCTAATTTTAGCATAAGATTATCAATGTGTGACCTCCATGACAGCCGATTATCAATGGTCAGACCAAGATAGTTCACCTCCTCTTGAAGTCGTTGATTGAGGCGGAAAGTAATACTCTGCTTTTTACTGGTATTTAACGTCAAACCATTAGCGGAACACCAACCCTCAATAACCATATTCATATTAATCTGGTCACAGTCTAGAGCTGACTGGCAAGGTCCTGCTGAAAGAGCGGTGACATCATCGGCGAAAAGGAATATCCTTTTGTTGTGGAACTGGTGAGCCAAATCATTGATGAAAATCACGAAAAGACATTGACCAAGTCTGAGCCTTGCTTCACTCCACATGGAATATCAACTGCTAAGGACTCGACGCCATTGAAAATAACCACCTGTTTCCAGCCTTGCAGAAAACTCCCAAAGAAAGATAGAGCCAGATCTCCAAAGATGTTGAGTGTCTTCTTGCGAGGGTGAACAGTTCGTCCTATTACCACTAGCAAGGGGAAAATGATGTCATATGAGATCATGGCCCTCCTGAATCAGGTCCCCATATTTCAGCCTCGCAGGAAATGTTCGAAGGGGTGTAGAGGTCTCGTAAGGGTTTGTTGTCGTTCTTTAGTTCCTCACCAACACCAGAGAGTGTGTCGTTTTCACATTGCTATTTCGTAGCGTTCAGTGTCAGTTCAAAGTCGTCGGTCGCCATTCTCGTAGGAGGGTGTCAGCTGGTTTTTGAGCCCGCGTTGAGAGTGTTAAATTACTAGGTTGACAAGGCTCTAGGAGCACCACTGTACGCTCTCCAGCAGACAATTTTAACAGTTGTTATTTTGCAAAGCGTGGTGTGAAGTAAACTCGTGATGTGACGTCACTGTTCCACGCAGATTACATAAAGTGTACTTGTTACCAAACATTAATGAGTTCCTAGCGGGTATACAGCACTTTCATTCATTCATTGTGATAATTTGGTTCAGTTTCGATTATTCACGAGTCATAATTTACTTTCGCAGGGGTTCATTGAGGTGGATCAAGCTGCAACGCCTGAGGAGCGCCACGTGGCCAACATGCAAATCAACGGGTATGAGAACCCCACCTACAAGTACTTCGAAGTGAAGGACAATTGTAAGTCAACAATTTCGTCTTCGTGTTCACTAATCGTGTAAATATCTACTCGTACATTCAAAATACGTACAAATAGCAGCTATTTGAGAGTTCCTCAAATGCAACGCGCATGCGCAGTAGACACCACCGATTGCATTGCAGATGCCACCAATTTATCTGTCGTATCGATACCACTCCTTATCTCAATACGGAAGAATCGTATCTTGGAGGTCTTATCGTGAAGTAACCTTCCAAGATTATAACACTAAAAAACTAAAAAAACGCTGCAAAATATTACACAAAGGTTTATTTTTTCTGCATAGATCACTCGCCTGCAAAGAACACAGCTTTGCCACACCACCTACCGACCATATTTTCTCTTCAGAATCAAGTTTTGAAGAAATTAACGCTCCACGTTTCAATTATAAAAAATAGGGAGTTGAGGGTGTCTTGATCGGGAAATTTCATTACTAGTTGCTGAGGACATAAAACTGAATACAACTCGAAGAAACGAACAACGATCGCATTTTAGTCAGCTAAAATTTGAACGGAGATTAGGCCTCTTTTGCGATTCACACTCGTGTTTCTGATTTATCGTTAGTTCTCACAGGGAACCACCCTACAGAGCACTGGGTGGTCTCATTCAATTGTAAAAATTCAATTGTAAAAATTGTAAAAATTGTAAAAAATTCAATTGTAAAAATTCAATACTATTTGAAATTGATGAAAAAGCAATACCATTATATCAAAAGTTTTCGAGCTAGGACGTTTTGAAAATATCATCCTTTATTTTTCAACCCTTAAAAATGATTGACATCAACCAAAAGCTTCGACATATCGGTACCTTAAAGCACATAGGCGCTATGTCCGAAAAACGGAGTTTTGAGAAAAACGCGAAAGACGTTATCACCAGTGCACAATGAGGAATTTCACCATGTCGGAATTTTCTATTTTTGACCCCAAAATCGGATTCAGTACCCCGAAAAACCCCCTAAGGCAAACTTTCAGCCCGAACTTCCTAATTTACGAATAAACAAAACAGTGTAGAAAATACGAATGTTTAAAAAAACCGGGAAAATGACGTCATGCTGGAATAGTTCATTTATGGCCGCTTGAAGCGCTGAGATCGAGAAATCTATAGTCCCCAGATGCAACATTTCACGAAACAGTAAAGTTTGAAATCGAAAAACTGAAGAAAAAAAAATAGAAAAAGCAAGATGGGGAAAATTAGGTTTCCCCTGTTTTTGTTTGATAACTTTTCTCTTAGAAAACACGATTTCGTCGTCCCAATGGGCAACACTGGGAGGAGACGGCGATCCGAACAGCCCAATCAGCGAGCGTGCCCACTGCACGTCTGTTTTCCCAGTTAGTTTTGAAATCAAAAATTTTGATTGTCTCCCAAAAATAACAGGAGACTTATTTTCCGAAATCAGCCCGATTTTCATCTATCCCACACCATTAACTATTCAGGAAAAATACAAACAGAATTCGGTGAAATTCCTCATTGAACAGAGTTCAATTTGATTGATTCACCACTGCTAATAACTCAAAACTAATGGTTACTTGTAGGAAATCGGACAAAATAGAGAAATTAGCATTCACATCCGCAGTAACGAAAATGCAATAAGAAGCTTTTCATTAATGTTATAACCACAGAGAACCGGTGACAAGGTTGTAACTCACGATCAGTGCAGAATACGAGAGGGAAATTTCCCCGTGCTTTTTACCCAAAATATCCATGAAACAGGGAAATATCCCCACCAAGGCTGTCAACTTAAGGTGAAAATGAGTTGAGTAGTATAGTTGAGCGTCCCCTCAGGCTCAGTGTGCACTCAGGCGGCCACAACACTTAAGTGGGCCGTCTCAATCAACTATGAATACGGACTGTTGAGTCGAGGCCGACCCTCAACTCGGATAATTGAGTGCTCGCTCACATTCAAGCCTTGTCTATGAATTCCGCCCCTAGTATCCCAGGGATAGTAGGTCCATGGATACTACAAAATACTACTCACACACGCGCGCGGCGTAGTGCGTGTGCATTTATGGTGACCCGCCTTTTTTTCAAACGTGTGATCTCTTTAATTAATTTTGGTTTATTATTTTCAATAATGAACCTTTGGAATCGACCAAGAAAAAAAAAAATAACACCCCCTCAAAATTTGATGGTTTACGTTTCAAGGTACGTAGAATCCAAAAATCGAATAAAAATTTGGCCGTCCGTCCGCCGTCCGCGGCACTTTTGCCACTTAGCATTGACCGATTTTGATGAAATTTGGTATGTAGGCTCCATTTGGGGTCTAGTTGTGCCCCGAAGCTTTTGGTTGATGTAGGTCACTCCTAAGGGTTCCAAAATCAATTTTGAAATTTTGAAAACGCCCTAACTCAAAAAATTTCGATTTAAAGGTATTGTTTTTTTTTCAATTTAAGATTCTATAGAATTTTTAGAATTTTTTGAGACCATGCGCGGAGCTCTGTAGGACAAACCGTTCGCTCCCTACGAAAATTTAAGGGTTTATATTGAAATATATATATATATAAATCAAAACACGAGTGTGAATCGCAAAAAAGGCCTATTCTCCGTTTAAATTAGAGCTGACCGAAATGCGATCGATGTTTTTCTTCATATTGGATGGTTGGTGATTTTGTAGACGAGTGATCTATATAAAAATAATAAACCGTTGTGTAATAATTTGCAGCGTTTTTCTACCACATGTTATAGTATCATTGGGCTAAAAGTTGGATTATATAGGTTTTCAAGGGTGCTGAATCCAAATTTTAGGTCAAAAACCTGAATTTCCGACCCACCGAAATACCCCATTGAGCTCTGGTAGAGCACCGGCGTCTGTTGAGCCGTCAGGGACGTCATTGTTCCCCCACCACCCCTAGAAACAAGTATTTTGAAACTAATGCGCTAATAATTCGAATTTCGTTTGTTACAGAAGGAAAACGCGTTGCAAGAGGGACCTCATCAGAATTCCTTCGGCCCAACTGTATATTTCTCCCTCTCTTTCGTTCGTTGTCTTCAAGTACCTTTATTTTCAACAACTTGTCGTTTTAATTCGAATTAGGATTTTTTTTCAATCAAATCAACAAAAAGCCCTACCCACGTGAGATTAGTCCCCGTATTTTGATAACCAGCTCTGCATAGAGGAACCTTATCGTACTTAAGAGACGAAAAATTAATACTTTGATGTTTAGATTTTAGATCTCGTGCCATATCTTCTTTAAGTTCGTTTTCCTTTTACTTGAAAACAAAACCCGGTGAATCTCCCCCTGAAGTTTACTATGACAAGGTCTTTATCGAACCTCGAAAAAGGGCTTCAAAAAAGATATTTGTTTTGTGTACTCACATCTACAAAGTGTGTTTAGATGTATTTTCAACTAAATGTAGGTTATACAAATTTAAAAAAAAATCACTTTCTAAAAAAAGTACATAACGTATTTTCTACACATTTAAGATCTTGTGATTTTCTTTCGTTTCAAAATTTTTTGGTATTCAACTAGCACGGTTTAAATGTGACTAAGCCTCTAGTCTGTACCGACATAATCAGCTTGATAACGGATCAAACGTGTGATTAAACGTCTAACGTAAGTTATTCTAGTGTACGTTTCTTACGTTTCGCGTTTACGTGTGGTTTTCTCCTGCCTCACTAAGGAAGCTGTTTCTTTCGGTTTTATCGTGTGAATGGTGACCGTGAATTTTGAGTTTCTTTTGGAGGGTCTGGGCACGCTTCGCACAATTCAGTGGTAATATTTTTTTTTCTTTTAGAAAGAACCTGCAGATAAATAATTGAGGTGTATTGATATTGCAAAATGAATAGTTAATCCCGTCATCAAACATTTCATTCAGTTTTCGGTTCCTCTATTTTATACAATGCAAAAAGATAATAATTAAGTATAATATCTTGTAAAGTTGAGCAAAGAGAATCGTTCAAACTATATATATACCGCAGATACGTCTAGTATGTTTGTGACTGTTGCTTTGATGTAGCTTGAGTACAACCTATTGTTTAAAAAAAAGCGCATGCGTATTGTAAATCTCTATAATTTTATAAATTAAGTTGTAAATTATCTACGTAATAATGAATGTATTAAGTTCTCTTAATAAACATGAAAAATTTAAGAAAATGTACTTTTCCCTTAAAGATACCGTAATATTCACTGGTGGAGCTGGCACACTGGGCAGGCACATGTCAGGAACTGTTGCTTTCAGGAGCAGGCACACTAGGCGGGCGCCTGGCAGGAACTGTTGCTTTCAGGAGCAGGCACACTAGGCTAGTGCATGGCTGGAACCACTGCTTTAAGGAGCAGGCACACTAGGCGGGCGCCTGGCAGGAACTGCCGCTTTCAGGAGCAGGCACACAAGGCGGGCGCTAGGCAGGGACCGCCGCTTTCAGGAGCAGGCACACTGGGCGGGCGCCTGGCAGGAACTGCTGCTTTCAGGAGCAGGCACACTAGGCGGGCGCCTGGCAGGAACTGTTGCTTTCAGGAGCAGGCACACAAGGCGGGTGCCAGGCAGGAACTGCCGCTTTCAGGAGCAGGCACACTGGGCGGGCGCCTGGCAGGAACTGTTGCTTTCAGGAGCAGGCACACTAGGCGGGTGCCTGGCAGGAACTGTTGCTTTCAGGAGCAGGCACACTAGGCTAGTACATGGCTGGAACCGCTGCTTTAAGGAGCAGGCACACTAGGCGGGCGCCTGGCAGGAACTGCCGCTTTCAGGAGCAGGCACACTGGGCGGGCGCGTGGTAGGAACCGCCGCTTTCAGGAGCAGGCATACTAGGCGGGCGCGTGGTAAGAACTGCCGCTTTCAGGAGCAGGCATACTAGGCGAGCACATGGCAGGAACCTCCGCTTTCAGGAGCAGGCACACTAGACGAGCGCCTGGCAGGAACTGTTGCTTTCAGGAGCAGGCACACTAGGCAGGAACAAGAGGGGGAACATCGCTCGCAGGACGAGGGATGTCAGGACACCACCGCTGCCCCGTCCCTCTTAAGCTGGCCATTCGCTAGCGCTCCTTCCAGCCGAATGGGGTTCTGGCTGGGTGAATGGGAAATACCACCGCAGTTTCGAAGGAGTGGTCGGCTGGGTCGAATATCTGGGCCCACCAAAATCTACAATCCAAAATCTTTGAATTAAAAAACATTTGAAGAAACAAGGGGTTAAAACGAAATTGCTAAGCGACATATTTTGTTGGAAATACCTTCTAGAATCGAACTTGAAGTGAACCCATCTCAAGTGCAGACGATACTTTATAAAATACAATGTGTGACGTTGGCTGAAAAGTTTATGAAATTGGTTGAAAAACTACACGAGGAATAAACATTGCTACAGCTAGGAATGAAAACAAAGTAAAATGTCAATCACTGAATCCTTTGCAGGGGTTACAGGATGGCAGCAAGCGGTTCCAGGCATATGCTTGCCTAGTGTGCCAGCTCCTGAAAGCGGCGGTTACAGGCGTGTGCCTGCCTAGTGTGCCAGCTCCTGAAAGCGGCGGTTACAGGCGAGTGCCTGCCTAGTGTGCCAGCTCCTGAAAGTGCCAGTTCTAGGCTTGTTTCTGCCTAGTGTGCCAGCTACTGAAAGCGCCGGTTCCAGGCATGTGCCTGCCTAGTGTGCCAGCTCCTAGAAGCGCCGGTTCCAGGCATGTGCCTGCCTAGTGTGCCAGCTCCTGAACGCGGCGGTTCTAGACTTGTTTCTGCCTAGTGTACCAGCTCCTGAAAGCGGCGGTTCCAGGCATGTGCCTGCCTAGTGAGCCAGCTCCTAGAAGCGCCGGTTCCAGGCATGTGCCTGCCTAGTGTGCCAGCTCCTGAAAGCGCCGGTTCCTGGCATGTGCCTGCCTAGTGTGCCAGCTCCTGAAAGAGGCGGTTCCGGGCATGTGCCTGCCTAGTGTGCCAGCTCCTAGAAGCGCCGGTTCCAGGCATGTGCCTGCCTAGTGTGCCAGCTCCTGAAAGCGGCGGTTCCGGGCATGTGCCTGCCTAGTGTGCCAGCTCCTAGAAGCGCCGGTTCCAGGCATGTGCCTGCCTAGTGTGCCAGCTCCTGAAAGCGCCGGTTCCTGGCATGTGCCTGCCTAGTGTGCCAGCTCCTGAAAGAGGCGGTTCCGGGCATGTGCCTGCCTAGTGTGCCAGCTCCTAGAAGCGCCGGTTCCAGGCATGTGCCTGCCTAGTGTGCCAGCTCCTGAAAGCGGCGGTTCCGGGCATGTGCCTGCCTAGTGTGCCAGCTCCTAGAAGCGCCGGTTCCAGGCATGTGCCTGCCTAGTGTGCCAGCTCCTGAAAGCGCCGGTTCCTGGCATGTGCCTGCCTAGTGTGCCAGCTCCTGAAAGAGGCGGTTCCAGGCATGTGCCTCCCTAGTGTGCCAGCTCCTGAAAGAGGCTGTTCCAGGCATGTGCCTGCCTAGTGTGCCAGCTCCTTTGATTCCTCCTTCGCCTGGCTTCAGTTCTGGAGCAGAGCAATCATTAGTTTATTCGGTCGAAGACGGAAAATCACTGAAACATTCCAGAATAACCGAACAGGAAAAGTATCACCTTCAATCCTTTCTAACATTCCTGTAAACTTTTATATACAACAAGAAGTTTGTAATTAAACTTTTTCTTTTCATTTCGCATTGTAATTAAAAAGATAGAAATCATAGCATAGTTGAACAAAAAAAGCTACTTTAATGTACCACTATTTCTAAACTACGTTAGTTTACTATTACATACATGTATAGACGAAAAAAATATTAACAATTATTAGAAATACACGATAGATAATTTACCTGATTATAATGAACGACTAAAAAATAATTTAAAAACTTGTGTAAAGATTCCCTGGTCACTAAGATTTATACGTTTAGTATTATTTGAGTAAAACTTTCATGTTTTGAAAATTACGTGTCGTAATAATTGAAAGGAGAATTATTAGAGAAAACTGTATGTAACTTGATTTGTTGAACAGAAGCTATGAAATTAACATGTCCATTAGTATTGTCCAACATAAGAGTGTTATTATCAATATTTTAATTACTGTAATTTATTTATTAAATAAAACTTAATACCTTTGATGTATTATTTGTTATACATTTCGCTTATTGTTTCGGATCCTCGGTCATTTCATCAATTGGTTGTTTTATCGTGACGTCACAAACTATCGATATGCTTCATAGTATCCTCCTTCGACTGTCGGCCATGATGGACCTCTTTTAAGGTAGGTAATTACTACCCAACTCGTCACAGTACACCTACACCGTTGTCCCCATTACGATTACATAGTAGAAAATTTGGGGAAGATTGATTCCCCTTTGTGGGTGGTTTTTGATGTAAAAAAAAAAATCAACAACGTTATATTGAAATATATTTCGACAAACATTAAAAAATAAGAAATACAAAGAATTTTGACTAGGAAATATTTTGCAATACAAATTGGAACTGCAGTCTTCATTCAATCAGTTTTGACACTCGGATCCGCCCTTTTTGAGAACATCCAGGAATAAATTTTCTTCAGCGACATCAACACAGGAATCATTATAGGAAGGAAAAGAGGAATGTAGACGGCGTACCTGAAAAATAAGATGCTCGAGTGATTCAGCGGATCATCAAAAAATATTTTTTTACCGATTTCCAGCAATTTTTGAACTAGCTATATTGCGGTGAAAAAAAAAGAAAATGTTCTCCAAAATGTCCACTCGCATTTTACGTTTTAGGCCTTCCTCAAGGTGAGTGCAGGGGAGGAGGGGTTCGTGTCGTAGTGCAGTTCTAGAACTTGTCCGGAATTGGAGGAGTTCTGAAAAATGGCCGCCCAGAATTTCCAACCAAATTCTCGGATTTTCTACACTGCGAACGCTTCCATGAATCGGAACTGCTGTACCGAATCTGCTATCGCCTAACCTTCTCCTTCACTGTGATAAAACACTGCAAATTATTACATAGCGGTTTATTTTTTAAAATAATAGATCACACGCTTGCTACGAAGACAGCTTCATTGTCAAGTCCATTTCGAAACGAATAAAGTTCTACCAGCAAAGCATTGTTATTTGGTTCTTCGTGAAAATATAAAATAATTACCAAACTAAATGTAAATAACTACCCAACTACGGACGACTGTTAAATTTTTTAATTGTATTTTCGGACTGTACGTACCTTGAAACTAAAACCATCAAATTTTGAATGGGGGTATTTTTTTCTTGTTCTATTCCAGAGGGTTTAAAAAAGAATAAACCAAAATCCAGTTCCAGGCTATCTGGTATGGATGAAATACTGAGGAAAAAAAACTGGCTCCTTACCGAAATCTAATAATACTAGCTGAAAAGCCTACTAAAAGATTCCTCCGACTCTCTCCTCCACCCACTCCCTCCGACTCCTCCCGCCCCCAACTCCTCCGACTTCTCCCGCCGCCAGCTCCTCCACCCCCCCCCCAACTCCGACTCCTCCCGTCCCCAGCTCCTTCCGTCTACGATTCCGCCGACTCTCCCCACTCCCACGACCCCTCCGTGCATACATACGTATGTATGCACGGAGGGGTCGTGGGAGTGGGGAGAGTCGGCGGAATCGGAGACGGAAGGAGCAGGGGGCGGGAGGAGTCGGAGTTGGGGGCGGGAGGAGTTAGGGGCGGGAGGAGTCGGAGGGAGTGGGTGGAGGAGAGAGTCGGAGGAATCGTTTTTGCCTACTTTTAGAAGGCTTTTCAGCTAGTTTATAATAAGGATGGAAGTGACTACGTTTTGTATTTTCAATTTATTTTTGAGAAAACTCAGGTAAGATTAAAGTTTCAAATTGAAGTCAATTAAATGCTCTTCAAATTCCTCCATGTCCCTCTCTCTTTCACTTTACTTTGTTCTAAAATGAGTAATTTTGCTAGTGCAATAATCAAAACCTAGGCCTTAACACGAAAATTTCACTTTATGGAATAAATTATTTATTTTAAATTCTATCTCCGTTATTCATTTTAACTACAGAGCTCAGGTTGATCAAATTGTAGCAAATTCAACCTACATCAAAAAGTTACTAGGCATAAATATTGAAATCATAATACTTAGTTCAAAATTATATTGCAGTTTAAAAAACCCCGACAAAAGTGCAACAATTTAATGGTTTTCAGCGCACTTTGTCAGTAACGAAGGGTTTTAACGTTGCATATTTGCGGATAAACTACCAACCATTAGGGATCCTAACAACATACAAATTCGTTAATACCTCCGCGTTTGCAATGTGTTGATTGACTGGACTACATGGTCGATTCATAAGTAATCATTATAAAGTAATCAAAAACGCTGCAAATTATTACACAATGGTTTATTATTAACACAGAATGTGTTTTTGCGATGACCTACCGAAAAAAAATCGTCACGAAAAAGCGACAGAAAAAACCGTTACGCGCCTTTTATAATGATTTTCACGTGCAACCAAGCCGTTGGTAAGGAAATAGAACTCCCGCAGTGTTCATTGCACAGAAATTGTTCACCATTCGTTGGAAAGCTCTCAATTTATATAGTATTTTTCTTGTAGTTACATATTTATTTATATAACATTTATAGGGTTTTAGACCAAATTAAATGTCTAACAATTATTTATTTTATTATTGCCAAAGACTCCACATTTATTATTGTTGTTTTTTATTTAACGGATGGCTAGCATCGCAAAAACACATTCTGTGTTCCTATGATTTCATACAGAGTATGGAAAAAGAAACAAACCGGGGGGTGCAGGGGGGCGGAGCCCCCCGCCGAGGCGCAAAGCGCCGAGTTTTCTATATAGATCACTCGTCTACAAAATCACCATCCATCCAATATAAAAATTTAAAAAATAAAAAAAAAAAAAAAAAAAAAAAATCAAAAAAAATCGAAAAAAATCAAAAAAAAAATCCAAATCACCAACCATTGATTGCATTTTGGTCAGCTCTAATTTGAACGGAGATTAGGCCTCTTTTGCGATTCACACTAGAGTTTTGATTTATATATATATATTTCAATTTAAACCCTTAAATTTTCGTAGGGAGCGAACGGTTTGTCCTACAGAGAGCTCCGCGTGGTCTCAAAAAATTCTAAAAATTCTATAGAATCCTAAATTGAAGGAAAAACAATACCTTTATATCAAAATTTTTTGAGTTAGGGCGTTTTCAAAATTTCAAAATTGATTTTGGAACCCTTAGAAGTGACCTAGATCAACCAAAAGCTTCGGGGCACAACTAGACCCCAAATGGAGCCTACATACCAAATTTCATCAAAATCGGTCAATGCTAAGTGGCAAAAGTGCCGCGTACGGCGGACGGACGGCCAAATTTTTATTCGATTTTTGGATTCTACGTACCTTGAAACGTAAACCACAAATTTTGAGGGGGTGTTAAAATTTTTTTTTCTTGGTCGATTCCAAAGGTTCATTATTGAAAATAATAAACCAAAATGCCTGATGAGCCACGTAGCCGCCTCTTATTAAAGTTTCTTGAAACCCTCACCAGAGTGCGCCTTTGTAGATGTCCGGAGTTCTGAAACCGAGTTCGAGAAAAAATCCGGAACTCCAGAACCATGTTCTGAACTAGTCCAGAACTCTGTCAGAAAGTCACTGCGAACAGCGGTCTCAGTTCCAGAACTCGGAATTCGTGCACTACTGCGCATGCCCGGACTGTTCTAGACCTGTCCCGGACTGCACTACGAACGAAGCTGAGGTGTGCTCAAGCTCGACTGCTGAGAAGGGGCGTGACGTCACCAGAGTCCTCCGGCCAACCTGTCACTCTTTGCCTTACCAGGTTTTAGGCTTTAGACATTTCGTAGGGTCCTCAACCAGCAAGTTGTGGTGGAATTTTGGGAAAAAATCACTCGAATTTTTGTTCTGGGCAAAGTTAGTACCCACTACTGTTTGCAGATTGAAAGAATGCGGATGGCTTGGTGAGGTGTCCGTGAGTATTAGTCCCAAGAACATCCCCCTTCTTCGACCTGCCATTCAAGCCAGGGAAAATGAGACCGAAGGTTGTTGACTCCCGACGGATGATGAAATGAAAGGGTTGGTTTACTACAGGTCAGGTCTACCAGGGCTTTGGTGTTTAACCTAAAAGCAGTGGTTCCCAATTCTATACAGAGTGTCTACTATTGAGATGGGCCAAACTTCAAAGATCGACTGTACAACTAATTTTAGTATGAAAATGTCTCTTAGCATTTTGTTAACTATTTGTTTTTCCAAGTTTTTTTCAATCTCTAAATTGTTTCCATGTTTTTGACCATGTCACTAAAATTACCATAACTACCTTACTTTACCGTAAAAATGTAAAAATAAGGGCATTGTGGGAACGGGCGTGAAATTCAACCAATTATCCATTATCATTATCATTTATCGGGCGATGCAAGATTCGGCCCAGACCCCTAATGCCTGTAGAAGATTCGGCCCAAGTGGATTAGAGACCCTCCGGTCAGTGGAAAATTCGGCCCAAACAAAATATTACCTGAGGTTTAGGTATTGGGGAGTGGAAAATTCGGCCCAAAGGACTGTTTATACGTATAATAGAGATCGTCACAGGAACATATATAATTGTCACAGTCAAGTTTTCTTAATACCTACTAGAATATCACAAGGTTATGTAGTGCAAAAAACAAGTGGTATGTAGTGCCCATTAAAGTACCCATGAATGGTCAGCATTTGGTAAAAAAATTTGGGGCTAAATTTGAATGTTCCATCCAGGTAGATCACAGACGCTTGTGGTGGAGACATCAACGATCTCTAACATCACACTTCCCCTTTCACTTATCACTGGTGTGACAGACAACTGCTCCATTGCTACTGAGAATCATGGGCCGAGTTTTCCATACGGCTTATCGCCCGATTCGAGAGAGGGGAAGTTGTTTACCTGCGATAATCCGAGGAGTAATTATCTCTTCGGACTTAGGCCGAATCTTCCACCACCCCATTTATCTACCGAATTATCTACCTCATTATGACTCGAGTATGCTCTATGCCTGGATTACAAAAGGTGTGAGATACGGAGGCTCGGCCCTTTCCCCAGCCTGACTCACCAGCAGGTCGATTCTGTAACTCGCTATTTGGTTGACGTTATCGCGTCGGATTCGGTATCCCTCCCGTGCAACGACAGGTCGATAACGACATTGGAATTCTCTAATCGGGCATAGCGAAGTTTGGTCGTTGCATTTCAAAATAACGACGTCGCTATGTGATCCGACAATATTTCGGTCTAGAGCGAGCGAAAGGTAGCAACGCGTGGTTTTTAGCCAATGGGAAGACGTATTGATAATAGTTTCCAATTGTTATCACGGGTAGAAGATCACTGCAGTTTGCAAAATGTCGGATTCATATTTTTTTCCGTGATGAATATACAAAGGAATGACGCGTAAAAACAGAATTTTTCTCGTGATTCGTGCTTTCGTATCATGGAATAATGATAAATGGAAAGAATTACTTTTCATAAATCGGATTCATCAGTCACATTGGTATGAATTTCGTCCGTCCACGATGCTTCGAATAATCAACTGCCTGTCCATCTTATTACAAGGTAATGAATCGTCTTGTTATTTATCGTTTATACATACTCACACATCCGTACTTATTGGTACCTTCAACTACTTTGAGTGAGAAGTCCATAGCTAACTGCCTAATTGTGTGCAGTATACATTATTGTTACAGATTCCGGGAAACAAGTACCTAACCCCTACTCACGAAAATTTCGGATTTCTCGATGGCTTTTCAGAACAAAATAGATGTATTTCACTCTCAAGGGTAAAAAAACCTAATATCACTTCAAAATTTATGAATCGCTGTTTTACTCATGTAAAGTTTCATGTATGTTATAAGACTGAATGAACATAATATTATTGTATTCAATAAAACGTAAGATTCATGACGTAATTTATTTATCTACCTTCACATTCATATTTCTTTGATTCAATTTTATGTTACAATTTTCATCTACCACGTCATATTCTCTCCTACCGTCGACGTCGATTACGGATATAAACAATCGTAAATTCGTGGTAAATATTTGCTCAGGTAATAGCAGGTAAGTTGGTATAAAAAAGAGCATTATCATCACAATTATTTTAGCAAAAAATTATCAATTTTAGGGTTTTTTTTCATTTTAGGAAGTTTTTATGCAGGCACACATTTAATAAAATAGTTAAAAATTCAAATAGAATCTACCTATTTTATAAGCTAACTATTTTAATTTTATGTACTTAATTTCCGAAAATGACAGTATAATTATTTTTATCGTCATTCAATATTGATAATATCAACATTTAAGTATATTATAAAAAATGCTGTTGATAGTTTGTCAAAAACTCAATTCCATTGAAAATACTCCCTTTACTATGATCAACAGAGTGCATGAATTTCTATACGAATTAACAGCTTGAAATAATATAAATACTACGATTTTTGTTTAATACAATTGTAGAAAAAAATCAAGTAAGACACAAATTAAAACGGCGAATAAACTGCTCATTATGAGGGTCGGATATTATTTTTTAAATATTCACCAGAAATTATGTACGAATGTATAAATTTTATTCTCAAAATGATTTGATTAACAAAACTAATAACCCACAATACGGAAATGAAAATGAAATGAAATGAAAATGAACTCGGAAACTGAAATATGACTTCGAATAGGTTAGGAATTAAAGAGCGTTTTAAGCTACTTTTTCATAAAGACGGTTGTCGTAATCCATACCGGGGGGGGTTTCGAGCCGCCGAGATGGTAACGACACTTTTCGGCCGAAATAGCGACGACTGAGCGACAGTTGTCGCTATTTCGCGTCTGCAGAATCGCGATCGTCGCTATTAATCGTTATTGGTATCATAACGACACTTCGTTGTCGCTATTATCCCATAACGAGTTAGAGAATCGACCTACAGGCTACCTAAGATTTTGGAACAGGTAGTCGTCTATGTTAGCAGGTATAGCCCTCGGGAAATTGGCCAGCCGCATTCTTTCAATCTGCTAACAGTACGTGGATGGGTTTCGGCGCACGGGTCGGAAAAACTGTTTATTGTTATTTTGAATCTAAACTAGACCTCATTCTGAGAATTTTGACACCAGCCGTTCCCTTTTTGGACGAGTAGATCTTATTCTATGATTTTTCGAAGTTTCGAATGTTTATGACGTCACAGTGGGGGATCCTGCCCAGGCGGGAGGGGCGCGTGACGTCATAAACATTCGAAACTTTGAAAAATCATAGAAAAAGATCTACTCGTCCAAACGTAGAACGGCTGGTGTCAAAATTCTCAGGATGAGGTCTACTTTCGATTAAAAATTTAAAAAGAAATCGGCCTTTCGGGCCTTGCCTGGTTACTACTTAGAGCCTTCGGCTAAAATTCAAGAAACATGGAACATGTTTTGTTTGCTCGATGTTTCCTTTTACCGTGAATTTGTTGTCTGTTGTTTTAATTTAGCTCTTCATGGGCCCGCTTTTCAAATTTCTCGTATTCACCTCTACATGTCCCAAAAGTATTGTTATTATTAAGAAATCGAAAACATCTAAAACGTGAAAGCCTAGGTTACAAGATCCTTTGATTGCTTTTTGGTAAAAAAGATGCCAGCCAACTACATAAATACAAATCTATACTAATAAAAATCCGCTAAATCGAAGTTGGTTCTTACCATGCATATACTGCCGTCCTTAGCAAGAAGGGCGTATCTCGAATTTTGGAGATTTTCAGATTTTTGCATATCTAAAATCTTTGGAGTCTTCTGCACCTTATGATACCTCATTCATGTACCTATGGGTACGAAAAGGTACCCAAAAACGCTAGTGAAAAAGGGCGTATCTCTGAAATTTCTTGAAATCGTTAGGCGATTAGGCGTATGTCGTTTTTCCTAAGTCTAAAAACGCTGCAAATTATTACACAATGGTTTATTATTTTTTATTTTTCTATACAGATCACTCGTCTGCAAAGCCACCAACCATCCAACATGAAGAAAAACATCGATCGCATTTCGTTCAGCTTTAATTTGAACGGAGATTAGGCCTCTTTGCGATTCTCACTCGTGTTTCTGATTTAGCGTACGTCCAAACTTTAAATTCTCGTAGTGAGCGAACGGTTTGTCCTACAGAGCTCCGGGTGGTCTCAAAAAATTTTAAAAATTCTATAGAATCTTAAATTGAAGGAAAAACAATACCTTTATATCAAAATTTTTTGAGTTAGGGCGTTTTCAAAATTTCAAAATTGATTTTGGAACCCTTAGAAGTGACCTACCTCAACCAAAATCTTCGGGGCACAACTAGACCCCAAATGGAGCATACATACCAAATTTCATCAAAATCGGTCAATGCTAAGTGGCAAAAGTGCCGCGTACGGCGGACGGACGGCCAAATTTTTATTCGATTTTTGGATTATTCGTACCTTGAAACGTAAACCATCAAATTTTGAGGGGGTGTTAAAAAATTTTTTTTCTTGGTCGATTCCAAAGGTTCATTATTGAAAATAATAAACCAAAAGCGGGTATCATGCCGAATACCTTTCTTTACTAAGCAAGAAAGCCGCATCTCCTGAGATACGGCTTTTTTGCTTAGCAAAAATTCGAAATATTTTCTTGGCAACCAAAATGCTTTGCGGAAAAGCCGGATCTCGTAGGGTGCTCGCTTATTAATGATAAGTCACCAAACAAACTGGGCTGGAGGCTCGTCACCGAACTTTTCCATATGATTAAATTTAATAATCTGCGTAAGAAAAGAAGTAGTGTAAAAACAACTAACGAATCATGAAAACCCCGGCTAAAATCTGCCAGGAAACCGCTTGAAGTGCTTGGAATGCACTATCAATATCAATATCACCCTCATTTACTAAGCGGAAAGGGCGTATCTCTTCTAAATTGGTTATGACGTGAATTCCCATGAAAAAAGGCCGTAATAAGTTGGAGAATGATTGGACCTACCGCATGATGTTCCGAAAATGGGGTAAAAGTATAATTAACTAGACGCGAAACTTAAAAAACAAAAAGTGCTTGTACTGAAAATCTTGATTTTCGGAGATGCGCCCTTCTTGCTAAGGCCGGCAGTATAGGTGACATAACTTCGACAGAAAAATTAACTTGGCAACAGAGAAGGTTTAAGATTACAACAACAGTAGAACTCGAAGAAACGAACAGCGATCGCATTTTGGTCAACTAAAATTCTGCTGTTGGTCCTACAGAGCTCTGGGTGGTCTCATTCGATTCTAAAAATGCAATACTATTTTAAATTGATGAAAAAACAATAGCTTTATTTCAAGAGTTTTCGAGCTAGGGCGTTTTGAAAATTACAACCCTTACTTTTCACCCCTTAGAAGTGACTGACACGAAAAGCTTCGTGGCGCCACTAGACCCGAAATGGAGCCAACATACCAAATTTCATCAAAATTGGTCCATGGTAACTAAGGAAAGTCTATATATTTATTAAAAGGTAAACAAATACTCAAGTCGTGACAGACAGACAACTCACTTCTGATCATCTGGAAAGTACAGGAGAGCGAGGAGGGAAGGATCGCTGAAAGCTCTTTCCGAAGCTATGAAAGCCGACTTCGAAAACTCCAAAGCTTCCAAAAGTTTCCCCCCGTCGAGCAGTTTTCTGGCTTTGAAAACGTGATCCACAGCGAGGTTGATCGAAGAGGCGACTTCCTCGTTGATGACGATGTTGCCAATTTCACCCAAGAGCTTCGACAGAGACTTCAACAACAAATAATTAACGCGTTAACAAGACGAAAGCTGCACAACACCAGATAACTAAATGTCTGTGTAAATGAAATTTGTAACAAAAGATGTAAAGATAATTTCATAAACGACGAAGCTTATGGCCGTCGAAGTTCGGTCAGAATGAAGAAGTTTTCCCAAGTTTCAATGGTTTATGCAATCATTTTCAAGGAAATAGTGTTGAGTGCTACAGGAGACAGAAAAGAAACACTGAGTTGGTTTTTCGTTTAGTAGAAATGAGAGAAAACTCCAAGCCCCCTGGACCCCCGGTTACCTCTATTTACATACATCGGACGAAATTATTGAAACACAGAACGTGTTGCTCACGCGTTTCACATAATTTCGCTACTTTCCTCCCAGTAAATCAGAATCTTATAACATAAGATTCGCCGAATATATTATAATCACCGCGTCATAACAAAATATCTCATAGGTTACACGATCCTTAGTTCCGTATCATCGATAGCCTTTCAAAAGTCAGTCTTCAGATCGGAAAGTATTTTAATGTTTTATTGAGATTACAACATTATGTGAAGGACCAGGGCAAGAGAACATCACCGAAGGAAGGGCCGCGAACAAATGCAACTCCAAAGATTTTCGTATATAAAATGACTCACAAACGGATTTGTCGCGACTACTATAAATGGATGTAAAAACAGGCGTTCAAGATCGAGTAATGATTCACTAATACCGGTGACTTTCCTCACACTAAATCAGAATCTTCTATAATCACCGCGTCATAACAAAGTATCGCATACCTTACACCAGGTTACACGATCCTTAGTTCCTTATCATCGGTATCCAATTGTTGTCCCAGATTTCGTTAGCTTTTTTCGCTAGTTAGTCCATGGCTAAAGCACATTGTGTGATAAAATAGAATAAAGAACAAAGAGAAACGCTTGCATACGATTCTGCAACATATTGGTACATTTCATGTCATTATATAATTTTATGCATAAATTTAGGGCTTTCCAAAGAATGGTGAGCGATTTTTCTGCAAACACGAATGACGAAGATACAGTTCCCTAGCAAAGACTTGGTTGTAAGTGGAAATCATTGCATAGAGAGGGAATGCTTGCGGCGCTGCGTTGAGGAGGAATACCAGTGACATTGCATAGAGAAGGAATGCTGGCGGCGCTGGGTTGAGAACGAATAGAAGTGACATTGCATGGAGAAGGAATGCTGGCGGCGCTGCGTTGAGAAGGAATACGAGTGACATTGCATAGAGAAGGAATGCTGGCGGCGCTGCGTTGAGAAGGAATTCGAGTGACATTGCATAGAGAAGGAATGTTGACGGCGCTGCGTTGAAAAGGAATACGAGAGACATTGCATAGAGAAGGAATGCTGGTGGCGCTGCGTTGAGTAGGAATACGAGAGACATTGCATAGAGAGGGAATGCTGGCGTCGCTGCATTGAGAAGGAATGCGAGAGACATTGCATAGAGAAGTATTGCTGGCGGCGATCCCCCCCTCCCCCCGCCCATCCACTCGGCGACTTCCCACGGTGACGCTTCTTTGTTTAAATGTGCCAAAGCAAATACATAAAATGTCAAAAATAACTCAGTGTTTCCCCAAGCACTCAACACTATTTCCTTGAAAATGATGGCATCAGAGTAATATCTATGTCAAATGCTTTATTGCAAAAACCAACTAGGTACAGCAAAAGTCAAAAATACATAATATAAACAATCAAAAATGCAAAATATAAAAATCAAACGTTATAATTAAAATGAATATTCAAAAATTCTAAAATTTATTCAGCTCGACGTCAATCTTTTTGGATTTTAGCTCTGAAGGTATCTGACCCCTTAGTAAAACCTTCATCTACTCTGGCAAGACGTTAACCCTAATTGGACCATGGTATGAAATGTAACACAGATCGCTTGTGCGATAAGTCGCTCGGCCGCAGTCGTCTTTTGTTCTCTTCCCTTCCACTTTTTTTCCTGAGCTACATTACTGTTAATCAACCATCTTGAGTTCAGTTGAAGCGTAGGCTCCGTGAATGTTGAATAATAAACCCACGACGCTGCACAGCAGGATTTGTACGACGTGTGGTGTACCTCGGTACTTTTGTTTTTGAGCACAATTGGATTCATAAAAAAGTCCATTCATGCAGCATGAATTAATGAGCGAATTTTCGAAGAAATCATTCAGTTTAAGGTGTGGTTAAGAAAAGGACCAATGGCGTTGCAATTTGTTGTAGAAAGTTTTTTTTTTCGATTCTTGGTTTATATATATGTATATATATATTTTTTTTTTACATGCTTTTACACCACTAATCGACGTCCCGGAAGACGTGAAATCACTGGGCTGAAAGCTGAATCTGGGAGCCCGAGAAGCGTTCTGATTGGGGTAGCTCCTGGACGTAGTTAAAGATGAGTGCGACAGATCGCGTTCATGATCACTTGTTCCCAACCTCATCACAACAAGTCACCTTGTTTATCACATATTTTTCTCCTTGGTGCGTTACCTGCTGCATCTAAGTAATTAATTTATTAACATTTAAATATATTCGCGATATGTACGAAAAAATCGTGTGATTTTCAATAATACACTCGGTTTTAAACGTTTCTATCGGTGGCAGTTGTCGATTAAATATTTGAACGAGGACTCTTTTTTTTTTTTCCCGCATGAACTTATAGAGTACCCACACGGCTACTGCATTTCTGGGTACAACAAATATACGCACGTATTCATTATATATATATATAGCTACAAACTTTTCTTAATTTTGGACAATTTTCATTTTTGAAAAAAGCATTCATATCAGAAATTTTGTGCTGAATCCGAATATACCATAAATTACCATGATTTTCAATGTAAAAACCACAAAAAACGGGAAAAACCCATTTTTTTGGAGTTTTTTTAAATTTTGGACCACTTTGGATTGTCCAAAATTGCTGGTTAACGAACTTGACCTATGGTTTGTTGTTACAAACATTTTGGCAAAAACTAAAAAAAAATTTTTAAACAATTACTCAAGTTATCGTCCGGAATGACACATATATATATATATATACATATGATTTTTGGAAAAACTTCAGGGATCGTTTCAGAATGTTCCAAAACGGATTTCAGTGTGAAAATTTTTCGAAAAAGTCGATTCCAAAAATTTTGAGGCCATTGCAATAGCTTCATTTTCCTTGAAAATTCGCTAAAACCTCTGTTGGCCCTCAGGGCTCGTCACGAAAAGTATTTATCAATTTATACTTTATGTTTAATGCCTAATTTACGAAAAACTTGATTATTTCGCGTCTTTCCTTGGTGTGCTATTAATAGCCTCAAAACTAGGTCACGGGGTAGTTTCCCTTAGATTCAATTTATTTTATCGAATTTTGTTGTTTAATAATTCGATACCTAATCGTAATAACTTTAGTTGATTAAGCCGACGAATGAGTTACATTGATTGTTCAATGTAATTATTTCATCAACATTACTTAGTGCCTATGCAAATGTGCTAGGTACCTACTTGACTGCCTTTTGAAGATAAATTCTGTTATTTTTGGGTAATTTACTTTTCAGTTGTGGAAGTATTTTCTGCTTGATGTATTGCATAATCTTTGATTCTCTGTTGGAAGATCACCTAATTGCTTGTCTGAAAGATCCTATGCATGGTGAGATGCTGATATACATGAATTTTCACTTCTTTACTTCTTCATACTTCTGTTTTCCTTTTCACGTATCTTGACTAAGAAAGTCTGTTCCTTTTTTTCTAACTCTATTTTCTTTTCCCCTTCCAGGGATCTTTTCTTTTTGTAACTTCTTCTCTTTCTCTGCAAGAAACTTTTCTGGAATCGCCGGCTCTTGCCATCATATCTACAACCTAGTTGCCTTAATCATAAGTAGGTACTAGAACGTGAAAAAACAATAGGGAGTTTTCAATATTTTTGTACATGATTGATCACCAGAGTGTTTAAAAATATAATTTTATCGCATTTAACCAGGATTTATCGAATTCTATATCTTATTGCCCCCACCATTCCAATACCTCGTAAATTGGATAGGTGTAAACTTTTTATCGAGGAGTGGCGCCCACTTCTTTTGGTAGTTTGATTTCGAATTTAGAAAATTAATACGCACTCGTCCTTGGTCAGCCTCGCCCATTGATCTCACCGACGAACTAGCCAGGGTGGGTAATGTTGTTGAGAAAATACTCGTAACACACTAGTGTCAACGAAAATAT
Source organism: Apolygus lucorum (assembly GCA_009739505.2). NCBI lineage: Eukaryota > Metazoa > Arthropoda > Insecta > Hemiptera > Miridae > Apolygus > Apolygus lucorum. The sequence goes on from CM019183.2 coordinate 16,160,275, forward strand.
CCCAGGAACTCCACAGATGTTCCAAAGAGCCACCGGAGCAACCAAAATTAAATGGCAATTTTCAATTTAATGGACAGCAGAATTTTGTGGGGTATTGGAAGTCTCAAAAATAGTTATGACAATAATTTCCAAAGAAATCGATGAAAAAGTTTTCAAAATGTTTGTCGTAACATAATTTTTTTACTTTTAATAACACAAGAAATGGTTAACAAAATTCATATCTGACCATTGATTTTGGTTTATTATTTTCAATAACAAGCCTTTGGAATCGAGCAAGAAAAAAAATTTTAACCCCCCCCTCAAAATTTGATGTTTTACGTTTCAAGGTATTTTAATTGCAATTTAAATTTATTTACTCTAGTAACTCCTTGGGACAGCTGTGGAATTTCCAAGATGTTTTTGGTGACATTAGTGACACCATGGTTCAATTAGGGTTAAACAGGCGAACTCCATTCTGGGTTGGGTTGGATCTTTGGCAGGTTGAAAGATGAGTAGCCGGTGGCCGCAGATGATTCCGGAATCTTGTCCCATAGTAAGTTATTGAAATGATAAAACCTTGGAGAATCTAGGCTTTATAATCCAAAATGCAACGAAAAAGTGAGGAATCTGAAATTCTAGTAATAAACAATATAGTAATCATGGGGAACGAATCATACTTAATTAATCAATTAAATTCTTAACTGAAGATTACCACATGATGATAGACCGAACCAAGACCAAGTTGCCATGTATACATTATGCAGTTGAACACGGAGAGGAATCGTCTTCTTCATTCTGACCGAACTTCGACAACCATAAATCTATTTGGTCAATGATTTAGAATAAGTAGGGGAGACCGGTTGGCATAGATTTTCGTTTTTGATGTTTCCTAGGAGTTGTGATCAGTCAATCATAAAAGTTAAACTACCCAGTGAAAGTATAACTCATGGGCTACAAAATCCCCTCATCCTCGATGTTCATAATGAACTACAAAAAGGCTCAGATTGATTCAAATAGAGCTAGTCAATCTATGCCAACCTGCCCCGCTTATGGGGCGGGTTGGCATGGCCCTTGGGGCGGGTTGGCATAAGTATTTTTAGGTTGGACCTCAATGAAAACAGAACAGTGTTGAAAACAAAACAGAAAACAGTGGTCCTTTTCCAAGTTCGCATCCCTGTGACAAGCAATAGAGCTCTTAAAATAAGTTATATGAAATTTTTGTTCATTAGGTGTCAATGATAAACCTGTGAGGGGCGGGTTGGCACAAGAAAAACAAAAAATTGGCTTATGCCAACCCGCCCCTCCCAAAAAAACGCCATCCCGCCCCGACAGGGCTCACTGACAACAGTGGCCACCATTAGCTTCACAAACAGTGGTTTCCAAACGTTCACTAGCGGAATCTGTTCATTAAATGCAGTAAAATAGGTCTACACTTTTAAACTTACAAAAACTTCAACACACAATGCGCTTAAAACCAAATAGTAGGAGTGTGAAAAGTTACTTACTTGTCGTAAAATCTGAAATTTGTAATTCTTTCTTTGAGCTAAGGTCCAACCTCCATGAAACTTTGTTGACAACTGGGGACCCAACAGGAGATCATCATCGTGACCGAGAGGGAAGGTTTCGCCGCCATTCGGTTTTCATGTTAAAAGCACTGTGCCAACCCGCCCCTTATGCCAACCTGCCCCGGTCTCCCCTACACATTTATTGGCATTTATCGAGCTTGTTATGGGCTCAATTTGCCAATTCTCAACTACCGCGGCCTCATTAATCAAGCCGGCTGAGGTAACACCCATTCCATAAATTCTGAACTCACTTGTAGAGTCAACGAGGCGGATGTGATCTGCTCCACGATTCTCGTCCGGTACAAGGAATCCAACTCCCAACCTCTCAGGAGAGGACCGTTTCTCTTAATCACGTTCACCCCATCGTCTTCAGTCTGCAATCAAATGAAATATTAATGACTACATGCACGAGTGGGTACTAAAGGATTTCCAATTACAAGTAAGAAATAAATTAAAACTTGAAAGAACTCAGATTGCTGCTGAACAGCCTATACAGGCAAAGAACAAAGCTTTGCCAATACCAACCATATTTTCGTTTCACAGTCAAGTTCATTTTCAAGAAATGAAGAGTTTTCGTTGCCTTCACTAGAAAATTTGATGACTGGTGCTAAGAATGCAAAACTGAGTAGAACTCGAAAAAACGAACAACGATCGCATTTTTAGTAAACTAGATTTGAACGGAGATTAGGCTTCTTTAGCGATTCACACTCGTGTTTCTGATTTATCGTTAGTCCAGTCCAACCTTCAAGTTCTCACTGACAGCGAATGGTTGGTCCTACAGAGCTCTGGGTGGTCTCATTCGATTCTAAAAATGCAATACTATTTTAAATTGATGAGAGAAAGACGTTTTGAAAATTTCAGCCCTTATTATTCACCCCTTAGAAGTGACTGACATCAACCAAAAGCTTCGGGGCACAACTAGACCCCAAATGGAGCCCATATACCAAATTTACCCAAAATCGGTCCATGGGAACTAAAGAAAATGGCGCGTATGGCAGCAAAATTTTTACTCGATTTTCGGATTCTACGTAACTTGAAACGTAAACCAACAAATTGTGAAGGGGTTAAAATTTGTTTTCTTGGTCGATTCCAAAAGGTCATTATTGAAGATGATAAACCAAAACGCCTGGTGATGTTTCCTATGTGCTCCGCCCAGACTGTGGAGTCACCACCATGAAGATGCCACCGATCCATTGGGATTTAGTGTTCCGATGCATAAGTGTGTGTTTCCTCAACTAGAGTAAAACTATCAATGGGGTATTTCGGTGGGTCGGAAATTCAGGTTTTTGACCTCAAATTTGGATTCAGCACCCTTGAAAACCTACATACTCCAACTTTTAGCCCAATGATACTATAACATGTGGTAGAAAAATTAATTAAAGAAATCACACGTTTGAAAAAGGCGGGCCGCTATAAATGCACACACACTAGGAAAGGACTACGCCGCGGACTATGCCGCGTGCCTGTGTGAGTAGTGTTTTGCAGTATCCAAGAGGTCTTCCAAGGGTTTCTGTGCATGGATACTTTTTTCGAAGACAGTTGGCTAGCTACGTCACGATTGGCTAGCTACGTCACACCGTTCAAATCTTCAACTTTCCGTAGCTTCTCTGATTTTTTAAAAACATTTTCTCGACGAACAGACCCGATTACCGTTATTTCAGAGCCATACTCTTTTGAAAAAATAAAAATAAAAAAAGTTGACTGAAATACCCCATTACTGTTATTAGCTAAACTGTAATAGATTTATACGTACTTAATAAAGTTATTTCTAAAAAGAGGAAGAAAAAAAAAACACTCGGCACTTTGCGTCTCGCCAGGGTGGGGGGCAGTGGCGTCTCCTCCAGGCAAACATAGCAAACACTGTTTGCCTTCACTAAAAATATGCAAAATGGACAAATTAATTTTTGTTAAGATTCTCCTATATTTCCATTTGTACCGTAATATTTAGAAAATTTTGGAAAATTTTTATAACATTTAGGGACTATTTAAGATGAAATAGAAGAATGGAATAAGTACGTATTTTGTCTAGGATACTAGCCCGCAACATATCAGAGAGTTGTAGAGGTTGGTAACCACAGAGTAATGGAGACAAGTTAACAGAGAAGAAAGCCAACGTTAAAATGGTGTGCAAGTATTTTTGAGGCTGCCTCAGTGGCGCTATCTACTTTCAGCTAGGATTGAGGAACTACTACGGAAGAGGCGGGGAGGAGAGGCCACACTCTTCATACCGCTTCTTTTCAAATCCTTTCGAATGACCAGAAATTGATAACTTTTCGTTTCATCATCATTAGATTTGCAAAAATTACTTGGAAATTCCAATCGAGGCGATAGGTATCTCCCAAGTTGCCCTCACAATTGTTGTTGTCCCTATCGCCAGTAGTTCGAATGTTGAATCGACAACTGCCACCCTTAGAAACGTTTGAAACCCAGTGTATTATTGAATATCGCCCAATTTTTTCGTACATATCGCGAATATAACTAAATGTTATCAAATTAATTACTTGGATGCGGCCGGTTACGCACCAATGAGAAAAATATGTGATAAACAAGGTGACTTGTTGTGATGAGGTTGGGAACAAACGATCGTGAACCGGCCGTGAACGCGATCTGGTTCTTTCCGCTATAACTACGTCCTGGAGCTCCACCAATCAGAACGCTTCTCGGGCTCCCACATTCAGCTTTCAGCCCAGTGTTGGTAACTAACTACGATCGATTGCCGATGATATGGGAACTAGTGCGTGGCCAGGCAATGCGAGGCAAACAGTTCAAAAAAATGAATTTTGAAGGACTGATTTGGATGACAGGCGACAATCAGCGGGTAGGCGGGGGGGTCAGTGTGCTATACCCCCATGATGGTATAGCATCATGCCAAGTATGGCATCAGCCAAGGCAAACAATCTAGGAGCTGTTTTGTGACCTTGAAAGCTGAGAAACTTGGAAGATGAGCCATGGATAAATGGATACTAACTAACCTCCGCAAGGCAAGGCAAGAAATATCCATCCACCCATATAATCTCACTGCTATTCAGAAATTCCTTATCCTCCAGTAATCAAATGTCTCAATGAAGGAATTCTTTATTTCTTCGAATGGAGTGTGAAGTGTTTATTTCATTTAAATAAACTCAATTATGAAGCGAAAACATGGTTGGTAGGTGGTGACAATGGCAAAGCAATCAATAAATTCAGAAACATAATAAACCTTTGTGTAATTATTTGCTGCATTTTCATTATTGTTTATTCCTCCAAGACAGGCCAAGCTGTTTGCCTGACGAATATTCTCACCTGACGCTCCTGGTGGGGGGGGGGGATGGAAGACCCCCTGAACCACCCAGATGCTATCTACTTAAACCCTAAGGTGTAAATTATAAAAACATGGAGCTTGTTTTAGCCAAATTTAGTGCAAAACCTTTAGTCATAGGTACTGAGGTATAATACAAAAGTTGTGTTAACCCTAGCAAGCATTGAAAAGCTCAGCACTTCGCGCCTTGTAAACTGGAGTGTTGAAAAGGCGCGTGACACTCCCGGGTCCCCCTCCAGCGTGGTCACCCTACGGCTAAAACATGTTCCATGTTGAAAATAAAACAGCATTGAATCAGACAAATAAAATATGCGTAGGAAAGAAATATTATCAAGACAGTATTGGTAGGTACATAATTATCAATCGGTACCTTCAATGGACATTTTGAGAGGAAAACTCAAGTCCTTATTTCAAAACCAAATGCCAACAGAAGTGCTCACCATTTGTTGGATTCCCAAAAGAGAGTGGAACTGAGACGTGAAGAGTCCTATGACTTGCTTCGAGTTAGGCTCCAAGACGGTTCCATTTTCGCAGTTTTCTGGTTCTGGATTCAACAGCTGAATTCCACCCCACTGAGGTGAGATCATTGAATCCACGTAGTCTCCTGGTTCTGTGAGAAACTTCAACGGCATTTGAGAGCAGTCAACTACGTACAGAACCAGATGAACGCATGGGTTTTTCGAAATTCCTGTAACAATAAGGAAATATTGTTTCCAATGTGTAGTAAAGCCAAGGCATTCACACTAGGTTATAAAAGCAGCGACAAATCTACCTAATTTGTGTAGAATGGGGTATTTCGGTGGGTCGGAAATTCAGGTTTTTGACCTCAAATTTGGATTCAGCGCCCTTGAAAACCTATATACTACAACTTTAAGCCCAATGATAATAGGGGTATTCACGGTTGAGCTTATCGTGTTAAACGTGTTAAGTGGTAAACTTGTTAAACAAAAAAACCGTGAACAACCCCAGTCGACTCGTGTTAAACGTGCAAAAGTTGTTGAAGTCTCATCACTCCTTCTTCTTCGATTACCTGGCTAGATCGCAGCCATTAGGGTCGTATGGTTATTGTGTGGCATGATTCGGTGGAGGAAGTGTGAACGAGAAGGGGAAAACGCCATAAATTCGGTAAAAATGAGGAGAAAAAAATCTACAACGTCCATCATTGTTTGTTCCATGGCAAAGATACAACCAAAGTTTTTTTTTTACCACAGGAGACAACTTTTATACCACCTATATTGTTTACAGATTTTTTACTTTTTACACTGAAAATTTGAGGATTACTCACTGCAGTCATGTCGAAGAAAAGTTATAAACAAGAACAAACAAACGAACTCCAACTCAACAGACTCCAACTCAAAAAAACTAAGACGAAACTAATTAACTCCCAAGTACACTGACTGAAAAACAGCTGGCAAGTTATCGGCCATTTTCTTTCTGATGATGCGACGGATAACACGTTTAGCACACACTTTAACAGACCATTCGGGTGTGTTAACTTACGACGACTGATAACACACTTTGATAACATGTTTACGACCGATTCGTTCGACGTTAAACACGTTCTCGACGTATAACACGTTAACACGTCGAGAATGGCCCGACCGTGAATACCCCTACTATAACATGTGGTAGAAAAATTAATTAAAGAGATCACACGTTTGAAAAAGGCGGGCCGCTATAAATGCACACACTAGGCAAAGAATACGCCGCAGACTACGCCGCGCGCGTGTGTGAGTAGAATTTTGTAGTATGCAAGAGGGGTTTCTGTGCATGGATACTTTTTCAAAGACAGTTGGCTAGCTACGTCACGATTGGCTAGCTACGTCACACCATTCAAATCTTCAACTTTCCTTAGCTTCTCTGATTTTTTAAAAACAGTTTCTCGACGAACAGACCCAATTACCGTTATTTCTGAGCCTTACTCTTTTGGAAAAAAAAATTTTAAAAATTGACTGAAATACCCCATTGTGCAAGTAGGCCAGTATTTATTTGGGATTTGAATACGTCCTGACTACATCTTACAAAATGGTGTAAGAAAGAAGACGTCCATTTCAAAGATTTCCAAAACAGGCGACTACGGATTTCCAGGAGTTTCCCCATTCGTGCCCGAGGCCTTCTAATGGTTACCTTTCGTACGAGAAGCCTTCTAATGGTTACCTTTCGTAGGAGAGGCCTTCTTAGGTTACCGTTCGTACCTGAGGCCTTCTAATGGTTACCATTCGTACGAGAGGCCTTCTAATGGTTACCGTTCGTACGAGAGGCCTTCTAATGGTTACCTTTCGTACCCAAGGCCTTCTAATGGTTACCTTTCGTACCTGAGGCCTTCTAATGGTTACCATTCGTACGAGAGGCCTTCTAATGGTTACCGTTCGTACGAGAGGCCTTCTAATGGTTACCTTTCGTACCCAAGGCCTTCTTAGGTTACCGTTCGTACCTGAGGCCTTCTAATGGTTACCATTCGTACGAGAGGCCTTCTAATGGTTACCGTTCGTACGAGAGGCCTTCTAATGGTTACCTTTCGTACCCGAGGCCTTCTAATGGTTACCTTTCGTACGAGAGGCCTTCTAATGGTTACCTTTCGTACCCGAGGCCTTCTAATGGTTACCTTTCGTACCCAAAGCCTTCTAATGGTTACCGTTCGTACCTAAAGCCTTCTAATAGTTACTGTTAGTACCTGAGGCCTTCTAATGGTTATCTTTCATACCCGAGGCCTTCTAATGGTTACCGTTCGTACCTGAAGCCTTCTAATGGTTACCTTTTGTACGAGAGGCCTTCTAATGATTACCGTTTGTACCTAAGGCTTTCTAATGGTTACTGTTCGTAGGAGAGGCCTTCTAATAGTTACTGTTTGTACCTGAAGCCTTCTAATGGTTACCTTTCGTACGAGAGGCCTTATAATGGTTACCGTTCCTACCTAAGGCTTTATAATGGTTACTGTTCGTAGGAGAGGCCTTCTAATGGTTACCTTTCGTACCCGAGGCCTTCTAATGGTTACCGTTCGTACCTAAAGCTTTCTAATGGTTACTGTTCGTAGGAGAGGCCTTCTAATAGTTACCGTTTGTACCTGAAGCCTTCTAATGGTTACCTTTCGTACGAGAGGCCTTCTAATGGTTACCGTTCCTACCTAAGGCTTTCTAATGGTTACTGTTCGTAGGAGAGGCCTTTTAATGGTTAACTTTCGTGCCCGAGGCCTTCTAATGGTTACCGTTTGTACCTGAAGCCTTCTAATGGTTACCTTTCGCACGAGAGGCCTTCTAATGGTTACCGTTCCTACCTAAGGCTTTCTAATGGTTACTGTTCGTAGGAGAGGCCTTCGAATGGTTACCTTTCGTGCCCGAGGCATTTAAATAGTAACCGCTTGTACGAGAGGCCTTCTAATGGTTACCTATCGTACCCAAGGCCTTCTAATGGTTACCTTTCGTACCCGAGGCCTTCTAATGGTTACCGTTCGTCCCTAAAGCCTTCTAATAGTTACTGTTTGTACCTGAGGCCTTCTAATGGTTACCTTTCGTACCCGAGGCCTTCTAATGGTTACCGTTCGTACCTAAAGCCTTCTAATAGTTACTATTTGTACCCGAGGCCTTCTAATGATTACCGTTCCTACCTAAGGCTTTCTAATGGTTATTGTTCGTAGGAGAGGCCTTCTAATAGTTACTGTTTGTACCTGAAGCCTTCTAATGGTTACCTTTCGTACGAGAGGCCTTCTAATGGTTACCGTTCCTACCTAAGGCTTTCTAATGGTTACTGTTCGTAGGAGAGGCCTTCTAATGGTTACCTATCGTACCCGAGGCCTTCTAATGGTTACCTTTCGTACCCGAGGCCTTCTAATGGTTACCGTTCGTACCTAAAGCCTTCTAATAGTTACTGTTTGTACCTGAGGCCTTCTAATGGTTATCTTTCATACCCGAGGCCTTCTAATGGTTACCGTTCGTACCTAAAGCCTTCTAATAGTTACTGTTTGTACCTGAGGCCTTCTAATGGTTACCTTTCGTACCCGAGGCCTTCTAATGGTTACCCTTCGTACCTAAAGCCTTCTAATAGTTACTGTTTGTACCTGAGGCCTTCTAATGGTTACCTTTCATACCCGAGGCCTTCTAATGGTTACCGTTCGTACCTAAAGCCTTCTAATAGTTACTGTTTGTACCTGAGGCCTTCTAATGGTTACCTTTCATACCCGAGGCCTTCTAATGGTTACCTTTCGTACCTGAGGCCTTCTAATGTTTACCGTTCCTACCTAAGGCTTTCTAATGGTTATTGTTCATAGGAGAGGCCTTCTAATGGTTACCTTTCGTACCTGAGGCATTTTAATAGTAACCGTTTGTACGAGAGGCCTTCTAATGGTTACCTTTCGTACGAGAGGCCTTCTAATGGTTATGTTTCATACCGGAGGCCTTCTAATGGTTACCTTTCGTACGAGAGGCCTTCTAATGGTTACCTTTCGTACGAGAGGCCTTCTAATGGTTACCTATCGTACCTGAGGCCTTCTAATGGTTACCTTTCGTACCCGAGGCCTTCTAATGGTTACCGTTCGAACCTAAAGCCTTCTAATAGTTACTGTTTGTACCTGAGGCCTTCTAATGGTTACCGTTCGTACCTAAGGCCTTCTAATGGTTACCGTTCGTACCCGACCAGATCTGATTTACAATCAGATAGGCACAACATTTTCCTTCGCACTTGCTTTTACTTCGACTTAAGACTCTCTTCTCTCTAGAAGGTGGGGTTAAAAATTTTGTGTTGTTTTGTTGTTGGTGAGTTTGTGAATTAAGTAGACAGAGATTGATGTTATCTGATTTAAGAGTTACTACTCTCACTATAGTCGTCATTTGAAACTGGCGCTACCTAGCAGGCACCTAACTAGATAAGTGCACTTGCGCTGATACAAGCTTGGTCCTAGTCGACTTGCCCGTACGAATTTGCTTCCAAAACGTAAAGAATATAATAATAGTGAGGATGTAATAATTTTTTAAATATTCGGCTCGTTTGGTGGTACGATACATGGCAATAAACACAGGGGGCAAAAGAAGCAATTTTACTCACTCTAAAGTCCTCTTATAACAAATGGGTGGATTTTAATCTTTCCGGGATCTTAGCAAGTCATAATGTTCGGTGGTGGCTAGGCCTACATTATGAGAAGGTAGAAGTGAACTTATCTGTTTGACGTCCCGTTGCAAATCTAGGATGAACTGTGAAAACGTAGGTACCTACCTAGGTTCTCCCAAATAACACAGCTAATATAGATCATGAAGCGAACTCAAATCACATTAACGGAAATAAATACATTAAAATCAAATCTTCAACGGTAATTTTTGGTTTATTATTTTCAATAATAAGCCTTTGGAATCGAGCAAGAAAACAAAATTTTAACCCCCCCTCAAAATTTGATGTTTTACGATTCAAGGTACGAAGAATCCGAAAATCGAATAAAAAATTTTCCGTCCGTCCGCCGTACGCGGCACTTTTCTCAGCAACACTGGACCGATTTGGTTCAAATTTGGTACATGGGCTCCATTTGGGGTCTAGTTGTGCCGCGAAGCTTTTGGTTGATCAGTCACTTCTAAGGGGTGAAAATTGAGGGATGAAAATTTTCAAGAGTGCCCCAGCTCGAAAACTCTCAAAATAAAGGTATCGATTTTTTACCAATTTTAAATAGTATTGAATTTTTAAACAATTTTGAGACCACCCGGAGCTTTGAAGGACAAACCGTTCGGTCCCTACGAGTACTTAAGGGTTTTCCTTCGATAAAACAGAATCACGAGTGTGAATCACAAAAGAGGTCTAATCTCCGTTCAAATTTTATCTGACTAAAATGCGATCGCTGTTCATTTCTTCGATTTGTATAATATTATTATAGTTTTGCCTCCTGCGCAACCAGTAATCAAATTTCCATATGAAGCTTTCTATTTTTCGAATCGAGTGTGAAGCGTTCAGTTCTTTCTAATTAACTTGATTGTGAAGGTGTGAAGTATGGTGTGGTAGGTAGTACCTACCAATAGTTGGTAGGTAAAAAAAAGTTGGTAGGTATAAAACATGTTGGTAAGTAAAAAACGCTGCAAATCATTGCCCAAAGGTTTATTATTTTCTCATTAGATCACCCTACTGTATAGATCACTGGTTCTCCATCAATAGCACCTACCACCATCTGTATTCTCCCTTGACCTTCCCTCTCAAATTTCAGCTTCCTGCGTTCAATAGGATTGAAAATGGCTTCGGAGCTCACTCAGCTGATCAGTGCTCTGAAGAGTAAAGAAGATCTCCTCGAATGCTGGAGACGCCTGGAAGAGCACTGATCAGCTGAGTGAGCTCCGAAGCCATTTTCAATCCTATTGAACGCAGGAAGCTGAAATTTGAGAGGGAAGGTCATGGGAGAATACAGATGGTGGTAGGTGCTATTGATGGAGAACCAGTGATCTACACAGAAGGGTGATCTATACAGGAAATAATAAACCTTTGGGCAATGATTTGCAGCGTTTTCCCCTTGGGTATTCCTGATGTTAAAAGTTATTCTAGGGCCCTATTACAGGATTTGACTTGAAATTCCAGAATCTAAGATTGAGGCAAATTCCCCATAGGCGACTTCCAATTTAGGAACTATTAGTTGCTTTACTTTGACAACATCTCCTGGATGGCCACACAACAAATTTTCGCAGACAGTCCTCAGTATGTCAAATTGGGAAGTAAAAGTTGTTATTTTTACTCAACTGCCTGCACGTCCCCACTAATCATAAATATGATTGACCCGGGAGCAAATTAGAACTTCACATTTCTGGGATCAAATTGGTCTTGCGAAAATTAACGAAGGATTTAATTTTCCTCAATTTCAAGTTCTTGTACTTTATTCTGTTAGTTACTCTCTATTGAAGTTGATTTAAGTTACTCACCAGATCCCAGCCTCTTTTCCAGAGGAGTTATGATGTGAGGCAGCTGAGAAAAACTCAGCACGTTCACCCCAGCGGAGTCCATCTTCGGGATTTCGCCCAAATCCAGCAGGTACAACCATTGAGATTTGACTCCGTGGGAGCTGATGTCGTCAACTTGATTTAAAAGAGGTTGGAAGTACCCTGAAAAGCACACCAAACTCTGAATTAAGTCTGACCAATAAGCGAGGATTTAGAAGGATGGCGGGAGTCGACGCGCTAATAATTTATTGATTAATGGAATCGATGATTCATTCATCACGAATAATCGATTCGCCAACTATTCTGGGCCTTAAAGACAACGAACTTTAGGTAAGGAATTCCGCTATCTTGTCCGAGTCCCTTATAAACATCAGTAGCATCTAGTACTAAGGGAAGAATTGTAATAAAGTTGAGAACATAATAGGGCGAGGGTGAGCGCATGGGTCGGAAAAACGTTTATTGTTATTTTTAATCTAAACTAGACCTCATTCTGAGAATTTTGACACCAACCGCGACCTTCTAGCGTGAGAAGACCTTTTTCTATGATTTTTGAAAGTTTCGAATGTTTATGACGTCACAGTGGGCTGGGGGTCCCGCCCAGGCGGGAGGGGCGCGTGACGTCATAAACATTCGAAACCTTGAAAAATCATAGAAAAAGATCTACCTACTCATCCAAAAAGAGAACGGTGGGTGCCAAAATTCTCAGGATGAGGTCTACTTTCGAATAAGTTTTTTTTTAAATCAGGCTCAACCCTCATTTTATTATCTGTAGAATTTCCACGTCAAATTGTAGGTTTTTCCCTTTCAAATTTAAGGACGACGGAAATGATTTGTTTCACGTTCATTTTAAACGCCGCGACACTAGCCCGCTTAGAAGGCGGTGCTTCTGGAAACACCTACTCCGTGCAACACGACGAAGACATTCCATCCGTCTCTTCCACATGCCATTCTTTTGGAGATGCCTGTTGAGTGGCCTTCTAAGCGGGCTAGCGTCGCAGCGTTTGAAATGGATGTGAAACGAACCATTTCCGTCATCCTCCAGCTTGAAATGGAAAACCAGACGTGAAAATGCAATACAGGGTGCAACACCTATGTTCCTGCCATAGCCTACGGCTTGATTCTACAACTAGCTTTAATGTTAATTCAAATTCATTAATGTTAATTCATTTTTATTATTTAATTCTCGCTCCCTACGAGAACTGAAGGGTAGGACTTACGATAAATCAGAAACACGAGTGAGAATCGCAAAAGAGGCCAAATCCGTTCAAATTTTAGCTGACCAAAATGCGATCGCTGTTCGTTTCTTCGAGTTGTACTCAGTTCTGCCTCTTCAGGAACCAGTAATCGAATATCCTAATAATTAGGGTATAAATTATTCCTAATAATCCCTGTTTCTTCGAACTGACTTTGAAGCGTTTATTTCTTCCAAATAATGTCGATTATGAAGTAGGTATGTGGTAGGTAGGCAGTAACTATGGTTGGTAACAATGGCAAAGCCGTGTTCTTTGCAAACGAGTGATCTATATAGAAAAACGTAAACAAATTTTGAGGGGGGGGGGGTTAAAATTATTTTTTTCTTGGTCGATTCCAAAGGTTCATTATGTATTGAAAATAATAAGCCAAAATAAGAAACCTTTGTGTAATAATTTGCAGCGTTTTTTCACATTACTCAGAAGCAGAATTGAAAGAAGTCTTTCAATTCCAACCAGGAGTTTTATATCGATAACTTAAAGCGCAAAGGCGCTATGTCCAAAAACAGAGTTTTGAGAAAAACGCAAAAGAAGTTATCACCATCGCACAATTCCTAAAATAATGGCTTATTACTCTAAACTCTTTAATTTCTTCAAGATATTTTCAAGAAGGTCAATAATACTTTTGTTGAATTTGAGTTTTCTTAAATTTAAAAAAAAGTAGAAGATGGATGGATAATTGGATATGGCGCCTTTGTGCTTTAAGGTATCCAGTTTAATGTAGATACATACTGAATAACATTTATAATTCATTGTTAAATATCAATTGAATTGGATAATAAAACCCTCGGAAAATTTGGACTGCAATGGCGTGACCCAAAGTGGTGATGTTTGGATTTTCTTTGTTTCTTATTTGGTCTAGATTTATTTATCAAGAAATTATTTTAAAAAATATATAAATCAACTATATGAATACGTAACCCAAGTAACCTAGTTGACTTGCAAGCGTCACGTTGCTATAACCTCGAAGCTGGTCTGGGAATGTCTGAATACCCTTAAAACTGTGGCCCAGGACAACCAGGTCACCCTACTCTGGACTCCTGGACATGAGGGTCATATGGGTAATGAAACTGCTGATCGTCTTGCGAAAAGAGGCTCAGAGTCCCTGCCAATTGGGCCGGAACCCTTCCTGGGAACCACCAAAAGCTGCTTACAGAATGTGGTTAACAACTGGGAAAGAAATGAGCGAGTAGAATACTGGCAGAACCTCCCAGGCCTGAGATAGGCAAAACTATTTGTGACATTCTCTAAGAAACGGGCTAAAGAACTTATAGCTATGCCTAAGAAGGACGTCAGAATACTTGTGGGTCTGCTAACAGGTCACTGCCCACTTCGCTATCACCTAAAGAAGATAGGCAAACTAACAACGGACATCTGCCGCTTCTGTGACTTGGAAACGGAAGACGCCGAACACATCATGTGCCACTGTGAAGCACTGGGTCGAGCTAGATACACAATCCTCGGAAGTGATGTCTTAGCTCCTGACACCATCTCTAAGGTGGCATACACCGATCTTCTCTGCTTTGCCAAAAAGTGGGGAGAAGAGGTGTTCAGTAAACCCTTCTTAGTGGAGGCACTCCGCAATAGATCTTGTTGGTCGCAGTGGAAGGAGTTTGTATTCGTTTTATCCTCGAGACTTAATAATCGATTACTTTCGATATCAAACAAAACCTTCTCAACATAATCTTCTCTGACCCGATCAGCTGGTCGTGAAGGGGCGCCATTTGCGCTCCTATCCAGCAAGGTTATTCGTGGTATGTAAACAGAACGATGGTGATAATATTCTTTAAAAGCAATTATGTAATCGTTATTATTATGTCTCCCTCGTGGGTTAGATGTCTGACAAGAAATTCCATACTCAGTATGTGTCTTAAGATACGTCTCTGCGGTGGTTTAGACCCCTTTGAGCAGAGTGTTGTTGAGTTTGACGACGATTTTCCTGACATAACTCGCGAAGATCTCGTGGAGTATCTTGTATTCAAGACGGATTTCATATCCCTGAAGCAACTGAAGTGCTGCAAATCTTTGGATCCGCACAACTTCGTTAATTCAGGGCATGTGAAATCCGTCTCATGCAAGGTACTCCCAGGTGACAAGGTGGTGGTGTTTGGAAAGGTAAGTAATTCAAATGTTATCCAATTATTATTAGGTATATTGAAATAATAACGATGTATGCCATGTTTTGGGCAGGTAGTAGAGTCAACAACGGTCGTTTGATGAAAATAATGTTATAATAGCATCCCCTGCCCATTGCTAAGTCAACATTGTTATGAAACTTTGAAAAATCATGGGAAAAGATCTACTCATGATAGAAGAATCCAGTTGATACCAAAATTCTCAGTGAGGGCTCTACTTTCAATTAAAAATTATAATAAACCACTTTCTAGACTCTAGCACGCACCCTACTTCGAGCCATGAAGCAGTACCTATTGTATGAGCAATTTTTCAAAATTAGGTTCCATAATAATATTATTTATTATTATTATATATTATATTATTATATATTATATAAACGTTTAGGTCAATATATACATATATTATATGTATATATTGACCTAAAAGTTTTCTCCGTTTTATGGTTCGAATATGGATAGATTAACATGCAATGGAGTCATTACTTGAATTTTGAAATTCAGGAGATGAAGTGCATATTTACATCGATCATTTACTAATTGAACTTCAAAACAATCACGCAAATTGGTTCGAAATTATCTTCCTGGGAACTTCGTAGAAATCAAAACACTTGGACACAAACAAAAACATTTCGTGAAGCCTGTCCAATGAGGGTAGGTATTCTATTATTACTACCTAACTACTGATGACTGAAGTGTGATGTATTTTTATTCTTACCGGTGATGAAATGCCGAGAACAAACTAGTATTTGTATTGAGTTTAGTTGTCGCCCTCTCAAATTGCGATTGATTCGAGCGAGTCACCTTGCTCATCTTTTTTCTTATAGGTCTTTTGTCTTTTCACATTGGCTTCTAATGACTTTTGGTAAACCATACAACGAAATACTGCTCCCGTGACGGGAAGAGCAGCCAAACACCGGACAAATCGGCATGTCTAATGAAAAAATCTTTGTTTACAACGATGGGAATTCAGTCAGTTCATCGAACATGGTTGTCAAGAACGCTGGGAATCAGCGAGGCCAAAAGGCTGATATTCTTATTTTTTCGGAAAGTTCTCTTGTCTTTCCACACTGTTTCTAATCACTTTTGGCAAACCAAAAAATTAAATACCGCTTCCGGGACGAGAAGAGCAACTAATAACCGCATAAATTGGCATAATGAAAAACCGTCCATACAATCTTTGTTAACAATGGAGTGAACATGGCCGCCTTTCAGCGAGATTCGAATAACTGTTCGATTAGTCGAAGAATCGATACATCCATTCTGTGTGACGTCACACGGATAAAAGCAATAAGCGTCACGTTGACGTCACTACAGGAGTTAAGTTCTTCACAATTTCTGTGGAAAGGTTAGCTTCTGCACCCAGAGTATGAAGGTCAAACCAAGGTCGTGTGTTATCACCATCCATGTCGGACTTACTTCTCAAATCGGATGCCACGTCCCAACGTATAGACAGATGCTCGGGGTCGGAGTTTATCACTGTGAGGACGACGTCGTAGCTGGGAGAAGCACGGAGGGCGTTCAAGAACGTGTCGTCCTTCACGCTGAGGTTTTGAGGAGAAACAATGGAGACCACTTTGCTCACCAAGTTGTGATCGTGCAGCAAATGCTCCTTCACCACTCGAGCCATCACGTCGATATCTGTTGAAATACCACCATTTTTACGATTAAAAAATCAATCGTATTGTTTGGGTTTAAAATTAAAATAAACATTTAATTTATTACTTAAAATGATTACTTCGAATATTCTAATTAGTTTCAATCTTTAGGGTGCTCCACGACTGGAAGCGATTTAAGGGGATCTCAGTCAGTCGCTGTTCCTTCCTCGTTCCGGGTTAGTCTAATCTCTTACAAACAGGCGCTCAAAGTATAAAATTTGTACCTAAATTTGAAACTTTCAAGGATTTTCGAAATGCGAGTGCATTTACCAAGGGAATTGAGTTAGTCCAAGGCTTAAGTGTTCCACACTAGTCATTTCCACCAACAATCCATTAACTATGTTCCACGACAACTGTGTTCAAAACTGGAGAAACCGTTTATTCATTGACTGAAGTCAGTGTGTTCAATTTTGATGATTCCAGCGGCAATCGTTTAGGTTTCATTTCCCTAGGAAATGCACGAGTTGTTGTGCACAAAATGTTGCATCGGAGGACTATAGATTTCACGATCTCAGCGCTTCAAGTGGCCGTAAATGAACTATTCCAGGTTGACGTCATCCTCCCAGTTTTATTTTTTATTTACATTTGATTTTTATTTATATTTATATTTTGCTTCCGAGTCTACCAAGGTAGCGGAAGCTTTGTTTTCACTTTTCAAGGACGAAAAAAAAAGTTCTCCAAAATTAAAATTTCCACTCGCGTTTTGCGTTTTAGACCTTTCTGAACAATTTTGGTTCCGTGTATGTCTGTCTGTCTGTGTGTCTGTCATGAATTCCTTGTAACGGGCATAACTATACGAAGTTATTGTCCGATTTCTATGAAATTTTCAGGGATTGTGCGGGTTGGTGTGTTGACGGTCCCCTATGAAAATCATCATCCCCGGACTGATAGAAGCGACTGCGCATGCGCAAACGTGAATTCCTTGTAACGGCCATAACTTCTACATTTTCCATCTGATTTCAATGAAATTTTCAGGGATGTTACAGATTAGTATTTAGATGGTCCCCTATGAAAATCGCTACCTTCGGACTGATAGTAGCCACTGCACATGCGCAAACGTTAATTTCCTTGTAACGGCCATAATTTCCACATTTTCCACTCGATTTCGATGAAATTTTCAGGGATTATGTGGATTAGGTTGTAGATAGTCCCCTATGGAAATCATCGTCCCCGGACTGATAGAAGCGACTGCGCATGCGCAAACGTGAATTCCTTGTAACGGCCATAACTTCTACATTTTCCATCCGATTTCAATGAAATTTTCAGGGATGTTACAGAGTAGTGTTTAGATGGTCCCGTATGAAAATCACAGGGAATTGTTTCTCATAGAGGGATTCATTCATAGAGGGATGGTCTCCTGTGAGAATCTCAAATCCCATTATTTGCAGGTTATCGGTAGCTCAGAGGATAAAGTCTTGATTTGAGCTCCTAAGGTCGCGGGTTCGAAACCCAGCCAAGGCTATGTATTTTTTTGATCCAATCACATACACCTACTCACTTAATTTTTCATCCGAATTTGATGAAATTTTCTAGGATTGTCCATATTAGCGTGTAGATGGTCCCCTATGAGGGTAGTGGAAGGTACTTAGGGATTGGTGTTTTGAGATTAACTACTATGCATCGGATCATCTATACAATCGGGTTATGGATACGAGGAAGCTATGTGCCACACCCACTTGGCAGACGTTTTTTATATCCTCCCAGTTTTATTTATATTTTCTACACTGTTTTGTTTATTCGTAAATTAGGAAGTACGGGCTGAAAGTTTGACGTAGGGGGTTTTTCGAGGTGCTGAACCCGATTTTAGGGTCAAAAATAGGAAATTCCGACATGGTGAAATTCCTCATTGCTAAGAGACATTTTTTATGCAAATTAGTTATAGAATCGACTCCAGCATTATGGTAGACCTGTTAGGCCTTCACCCTTATACTACTAGTAGAGTACAGATTAACGTGAAATGCATATAACAATACAATCACATTATAATTTCCATGGAACTTGACTAATTAAAAATTAATTACCGGCTTTTGGAGTAAAGTAGACGAGTCGATCGTTCGTGAAAAGAATTTCACAAGCTTTCAGGCTGGGAACTTCAACCAAAACTAGATCACCCAAAGTCTCCGGAAGCCAGCGACTTCTGTCTTTCTCCAGGAGTTCAAATGTGACGTCATCCAGGTCCGTCCTTAAAGGAAGCACGTCGACTTTCAACACCTCTGTAAACAACGAAATGTGAATGAAGAATTTTCGAGACAAGAAGCAGCTGAATAAACTGTGTGGCTCCAACATCCCGATTATAGTAATCGAAAAATGAAGAATAACATATCTATACCTTAAAGAACATTGGCGCAAAGAACGGAGTTTTGAGAAAAACGCAAAAGAAGTTATCACCAGCGCACAATTCCTAAAATAATGGCTTATTACAACAAACTCTTTAATTTCTTCAAGAAATTTTCGAGCTATAATCGTCAAGAAAATAATTAATAGTTTGTTAAATTTGAGTTTTTCTGAAGATGAAAAAAAAATTTAAATGTGGAAGATGGACGGACATAGCACTTTTGTGCTTTAAGGTATCGATATTGTTTAGTAATGCATGCATTCCAGGGGATAAACCTGTTTCAGTCGATGTAATTTATTGTATCACACGCGAAGCGCCGAGTTTTTTTTTTTTTGGTTCAACCCTTGAGTAATTATTCCCACAAAGCTCTGAATGAGGAATTTCACCGAATTCTGTTTGCATTTTTCCTGAATAGTTAATGGTGTGGGATAGATGAAAATCGGGCTGATTTCGGAAAATACGTCTCCTGTTATTTTTGGGAGACAATCAAAATTTTTGATTTCAAAACTAACCGGGAAAACGGACGTGCAGCGGGAACGCTCGCTGATTGGGCTGTTTGGATCGCCGTCTCCTCCCAGTGTTGCCCATTGGGACGACGAAATCGTGTTTTCTAAGAGAAAAGTTATCAAACAAAAACAGGGGAAACCTAATTTTCCCCATCTTGCTTTTTCTATTTTTTTCTTCAGTTTTTCGATTTCGAACTTTACTGTTTCGTGAAATTTTGCATCTGGGGACTATAGATTTCTCGATCTCAGCGCTTCAAGCGGCCGTAAATGAACTATTCCAGGATGACGTCATTTTCCCGGTGTTTTTAAACATTCGTATTTTCTACACTGTTTTGTTTATTCGTAAATTAGGAAGTTCGGGCTGAAAGTTTGCCTTAGGAGGTTTTTCGAGGTGCTGAATCCGATTTTGGGGTCAAAAATAGGAAATTCCGACATGGTGAAATTCCTCATTGTCCCATTCGATTCCAAACATCGAAAACTATTTTCATTACGAAAAACTTACTTTTTACTGAGTTTCCGAGCACGAGCGTTTTGATTCATCCCATAATTTCTACATCACAGAGACATTTGACACCTATTAGACGTCAGATGAGACCTGATGTAGCCTCCTTCGTCCAACCCTTCACCCTCACGCCAGAACGCTGATTTATTTTAATTCACGTTTTTCCATGTTCAAAAACCATTTCCCACCCTCAAATTTCACGACAATGGGGATTTTGCCTCACAGTTTTCAATTTTTTTTTTCGAAAGAAGGTTCACTGTGATACGGACGAAAACAATAGTGCGCTGCTTGAAAAAGCATCCAAAAAATTTAGAAGGTGGAAATTTGAATTCTATATGGTTCTGGTTCTGGTTGGTCTGTACCATGTTGTGACGTATCTGCCAGCCTAACCAATCCAATTCCATTGCTCAGTGATTCCTATTCCCGCTTAACGTGAGACAGTGTTCATTCTAGTTTATTCAGTCGTGATTCAAGCAAAGCTCAAGTGAAAACTCATTATGGGGAGGAACAAAAAACGGTGTTTTTTGCCAAACCTTAGCCTTCCTCGATTTTCAATTTAATTGATTTTCACGGTGTTTTTTGTCAAAAGCTTTACTTGTTTGGGCATTTTCTCAAATGGTAACTTCAACATGCAACATGTTTTAGCCATAGAGTGACTACCTGAAAAACGTTACGCGAGGCAGTCAGGCGCCTTTTCAACACTCCAGTTTTCGAGGCCTAAAGTCAGGGGCGTCGGGTGAAAATATTCGTCTGGCAAACAGCTAGGCTGCAAATTATTACACAAAGGTTCTTTTTTTCTGTATATAACAAGTACCAGCAAAGAACTCAGCTTTGCCATTGTCACCACCAACCAACCATGTTTTATCTTCACAATCAAGTTTATTTGGAAGATCTACTCGCTTCACACTCCATTCGAAGAACTAAAGAATTCCTTCGTTTAGAAATTTTATTACTGGTTGCTAAGGAAGCAAAACCGAGTACAATCCAAAGAAACGATCGGTGATCTCATTTTGGTTAGCTAAAATTTGAAAGATAATCAGGCCTCTTTTGCGATTCATAATCGTTTTTCGGATTTATCGTAAGTTCAACCCTGAAGTTCTCGTAGGGAACGAACAATTTGTCCTCAAAAGCTCTGGGTGGTCTCGTTCGATTCTAAAAATTCAATGGTAGGTACCTATCTTCAATTTGTGAACAAACAATACCTTCATATCGAGAGTTTTCGAGATGGGAGGGCGCCTTTGGAAGTTACATCCCTTCCATTTCACCGCTTAGAACTAACTGACATCAACCAAAAG
Organism: Apolygus lucorum; assembly: GCA_009739505.2. Lineage (NCBI taxonomy): Eukaryota > Metazoa > Arthropoda > Insecta > Hemiptera > Miridae > Apolygus > Apolygus lucorum. Next base: position 16,181,691 of record CM019183.2, read on the forward strand.
CTTCGGGGCACAACTAGACCCCAAATGGAATCCCATAAACCAAATTTCATCAAAATCAGTCCATAATAATTAAGAAAAGTTCCGCGGACTGACGGATTTTTTTATATTCGATTTTCAAAATCTACACGTAAGCAGGTACCTACCTCAAACGTAAACCATCGGATTTTGAGGGTGCTCAAACTTTTTTTCTTGAAAATAATAAACCAAAAAAGAGACTGAATTTAGACCTAATAAGACGTGAAACCTTCATTCTACAATGTTATGCAGTTATTTCCAAGTGTCTAGCAACTAGAAAAACAATTAGGTACAGAGAAATACAATAAAATCGGGAACGAGACACTAGTCAACGTCAAACAGCTGCTATTTGCGGCGGTGAAAGAACGAAGTTCGTTCAACGAACTGCTTTCCTTCCTTGAGATAATGTGGTTGGATGGATATGTTATGTCTTGCCATGCTTGGGTTAATTAGTATCCATGCTTCTCTGCTTTCAAGGTCACGAAACAGTTTTCCGATCGTTTGCAACAGCTGATAGCGTGGTAGTGGGGGTATGGTAATACTTGACCCTGCACTGACCCCCCGCCGCCCTGCCGATCGTCGCCTCTCACTCTAAACGGTCCCGAAAAATTCATTTTTTCGAACTGCTTGCCTTGCATCGCAGAGTACTGGAGACAAGCCTTGCATCGCCCGCGCTAGTTCGCATATCATCCGCAATCCGTCGTAGTTACCGACATTTTCAACACTCCGGTGTGTTGCGGGCTAGTATCCAAGACAAAATACGTCCTTTCTTATTCCATTCTCCTATTTAATCTAACTTCCTTGATAATAACGAAATAGTCCCTAAATATTATAAAAGTTTTCCAAAATCGGCTAAATATTACTTGCAAAAATGGAAATATAGGAGAATCTCAACAAAAATTATTTTTTTATTTGCATATTAAATAGGTATGCTTACTACAAATTTTGTAGTACGGCAAACAGTGTTTGCTATGTTTGCCTGGAGGAGGCGCCACTGCCTAAAGTGCCGAGCTTTTCAATGCATTTTAGATATGTTGCTAGGGATAATATAACTTTTGTATTATACCTACCTACGACTAAAGGTTCTGCACTAAATTTGTTATTTACGCCATGGGCTTTAAGTAGATAGCACGGGGGGGGGGGGGTCCAGGGGGCTTCCCACCCCCCAAAAAAAATCAGCGCTTCGCGTTTTGTGGGGGGGGGGGGGGTCCAGGGGGGCTCCCCCCCCCCACAGAACGTGAAGCGCTGATTTTTTTTCCCCTTGGGTATTCCTGGTGTTGAACGTTATTCTAGTGCCCTAATATCGGATTTGACTTGAAATTCCAGAATCTAAGATTGAGGCAAATTGCCCAATATAGAACTCTACATTACTCACGGTGGTCCACTAAGCTAGTTTTCATCAGCATGATAATATTGCTAGTTCGAGTAGAGGACGACGCCGACACCCAGATTTTCATGCGGATGGTGACGCTTGAGGGATCCATCGCCTCAATTTGACTGTAAGGTAAAGCTGCTCTGTGCACTTCTGTCGTCTTCCACCACAAGGGAATCCCAATCACCAGCAACATGACAGCGAATGAGATGGCCGCTCCCATCCGGTACTTATCTGAAACATGGAACAAGTTCAAGAATACTGGACAAGATGGCGAGGGTCACGACAGACCAGTTTAGACCAAACGAAACCATATTTCTACGGGTATTTTAAGGTATCAGATAGGGTTTTTCATCGGGCTTTCGCAGTGTGTGGCCTACCCAATTCCATTTCATCATTTTCACCTCTTCACCGATAGGAAGCTGGTCAGTGGCTCTCCAAAGATCCGCATTCGAAATTACATTTGGCCACCAAATCCCCATGATTCTCCTTAGGCAACGGTTCACAAAAGGTTTGCAGCTGACGAGTGATGGACTCCGTGGCCTTCCAGGTTTCGCTGCCATACAGCAGTACTGTCTTGACGTTGGTATTGAAGAGCCTTAGCTTGGTCTTTCGGGCAAGATTCCTATTCTTCCATACAGGATAGAGCTGGACAAATGCCCCGTTTGCTTTTCTTATTCGACTCTTCACGTCCTCAGTTGCGCCAGGTAGGCAAAAACTGGAGTGAAGTAAGAAGGATCGCTGCCAGCCGAGAGGATTGGAGAAATTTTGTTTCTGCCCTATGCTCCAACAGGAGTTAAAGGACATAAGAAGAAGAAGATAGGGTTTTTGACATTTCGGTTTATTATTTTCAATAATATAATCAACCTTTGGAATTGACCAAGAAAAGACATTTTTAACTCCCCTTAAAATTTGTTGGTTTAAGTTTCAAGGTGTACGTAGAATCCGAAAATCCGTCGTACTCGTTCCTTAGTTGCCATGCTCCAATTTTGATGAAATTTGGTATGTGGGCTCCATTTGGGGTCTAGTTGTGCCCCGAAGCTCTTGGTTGATGTAGGTCAATTCTAAGGATTGAAAAATAAGGGCTGTAATTTTAAAAACGCCCTGGCTCAAAAAATTTCGATATAAAGGTATTGTTTTTTCATCAATTTAAAACAGTATTGAATTTTTAGAATCGAATGAGACCACCCAGAGCTCTGTAGGACCAACCGTTCGCTCCCCATGTGAACTTAAGGGTCGGACTTGGGATAAACGCGAGTACAAATCTCCGTTCAAACTTTAGCTGACCAAAATGCGATCGTTGTTTATTTCTTCCAATTGTACTCAGTTTTGCCTCCTCAGCCACCAGTAACCAAATTCCCTAATGGAGGCACCTACAACTCTTCATTTCTCCGAATTGAGTTTGAAGCTTTTATTCATTCAAAATAACCTTGATTGTGAAGCAAAATTATGGTTGGTAGGTAGTGCCAATGGGAAATCTGTTTTCTTTGCAGGCCAGTGATCTATACAGAAAAATAATAAACCTTTGAGTAATAATTTGCAGCGTTTATGTCTTTAAAAGTCTCGAAAAGCGTTATAAAGAAAGCGTTACAGTTGATTTCCGAAGATTTTCACGTTCAACCGTTTCTGGGGAAATGAAACTCCTTTAGTTTTAAACGAACAGAAACTGTTCACCATTCGTAAGAAAGCTCTCGATTGATCACGCATAATTTTCTTTCGTCGTCATTATATTTATTAAAGGAAACAAAAAATGCCGCTAGCGTTTGTTGTCACTTGGAACTAAAGACAAAAAATGTCTCAATCTGTTGCATCTTCGTTTTTAACCTTTGGTACCTAATAATTTTAGTTAAAATCATGAGGAGAATCTGACTTTCTTTTTCCATATTTTGTTTTAGCGCATAATGATTTCTAATTTTGTTTTCATTGGATGGATGGCTGTAAAATGTATAACGCTTTTCGGGACCAAAGTAAAGACATTAAACATGTCAAAAAAGAGAAATAATAAGTGAAAATATTTTAAACCCGTTTTCTATTGTACACTATCGATAGTAGGTACCTAAGGTAGTACCCAAGGTACCTGTAATGACTAGAAATTCATTTTGCGGGAATTTGCGAAGAAAATGAAGCAATTGCAATCGACAACAGATTTAAGCATTTAATATTAACGGTTTCCATTATTATATCAATAAACAAAAAAAAAATCATGTGAACATTTGTCGCGCAATAAACATTAAAACCAGTTCTCCTTATTAAACAGTGGAGTCCTTGTCCACCTTCATTCCTTCTACAATGTTCAATAAAGTGTTTTTCTCCTATAATAAACATTAAAATAATGTTTTGGTAGAAAAAAATGGTGTACAATTTTATTAAGAACATTCTTAGAAGAAGATCTTCTTGTTAATTCAACTAAAATTATTCAACTTGGAAGCTCACTATTTTCACTATTCATACTCGGGTCCCTGATTTATTTGTAAAAACCTCAAGTCTTCATAGCGAGATCTCTTTGGTCCCATTTGATTCTCATCTTCGATCAAAATTCAATACTACCTCAAATTTTGATGGAAAATCAATACCTTTACATTGAAAGTTTTCGAACTAGAGCGTATTGAAAATTTCTAACAGCCTTTTCTCACACCTTGGAATTTTTTGTTCCTTGTTATTTTTTCCCGAAAACGGTCATTGAGACGGTTTCCGCAGATACAGATGGCGCAAGTGTTGCACAAGAGAGACTCTAGAGCAGTCATGGGCAAAGTACGGCCCGCGGACTAGTCTGATCCGGCCCGCGACACGATTTTGATTAACCCCTAAAATTAATTGCACATAGGAAGTGATTTTTTTTTTTTTTTTTGTGCAGCTATAATAGTTAACGGGAGCCTTAGGTATGGAATTATCGCATCTAACACTAACTGAGTTTGCATCGCGTGCTTTCTTTCCGTATCCGGATCTAAATGACGAAATTATCTCTTTTATGGAAGAAAAAGGAATGGACGAGTGTGATCATTTGAAAGATATGTTATGGCTTTCAGACTTTGCATTTTTTACAGATATTTTTAGCCACATCAATAAATTGAACCTTAAACTCCAGGGAAGAAATCAATTGAGGGGTTTCCTACAAGAACAAGATAAGTCCGAAATCGAAAATTCTAAACCTGCTGAATTTTGTGAAAGGCCTTTTCCTGAATTTTCCCCCTCCTGTTGCAAAACGTGACTTGTTTGGTTCTTGCTGAATTTTCATTGAAGCCCAAGTAGGTACTGCATGTTTATGACGTGAACACGTTTTGCATGTTAATGACAGTAATCAAATTTTCTGTTTTTATAATAATAATGAAGCTATTTCCGAACTGTGTTTAAAAACTGACAACTAGAACATTTAAAATGTTTTTTTAGATGCCTATGTTGCAGGTTCAATTTCCATGTTTTCTTTGTTTCACCATCAGTAACATGAAGGAGAAAATAATAGTTCCTACTATCTTAAGGATTTGAAACAAGCAGTCGTTTCATCAAAAACCTTTAGTAGGGAAAAAAGAAAATGTTCAGAAACTCCAAATATTTTGGTTTGAGAGAAAAAATAATGCGACGCCCTGACCTTCAGGCGCAGTGTTGCCACGCGCGCGCGGACTTATTTTGTTCTTGCGGAAATAGAGAGGACTAGAATTCTCCTGCAAAATGCGCACATTTTGAAGCCTCCTGTAGACTTGGACCTGTTCAGTTCTTGCCGAAATGAACTTGTTACTAGATATCGCATACATTCAGGAACAAAATGGCGCCTTAACCGGGTTTTTTCAAACTTTGGACTTATCTTGTTCTTGTAGGAAACCCCTCAATTGATTCATGATATTTGGGGTCATATCAGGGGTTTCAAACTGCAGTTAAATCTATTTTCCAAACAACTACTCAAGAAAGACTTCACTCATTTTCCAAGGTTAAAATCCATTGCAGTTACAGAAGACAAAGTTAAGAGCTATGAGAAAAACGTAAAATGCCTTCATGAAGAATACGAACCAAGATTCCAAGACTTCAAAGTTATCGAACAGGACCTGGAGATTTTTAGCATGCCATTTAATTTGGATTGTGAATCAGTTAAACCAGAAGTGCAGCTCGAACAATGTAACACTGAATTTAAACAACTATTTCTCAATGTTTCGAAGATTGAGTTCTACAAGGCCCTGTCAAAAACAACTTTTCCAAACCTGAAATCTCACGCTCAGAAGATAATTTCGATGTATTCCTCTTCTTACATCTGTGAACAGGTGTTTTCTACTATGAAGCTTCGCAAAAACAGTGTTAGAAACCGATTGACTGACCATCATTTAGCTTCACTACTGCGAATCAGCTCATCTCAGTTTCTACCAGATTATGTTCAACTTTTAGAATCTCAGTCACAGTTTCATCTGTCTCATACGCCTTCATGCTCTTCTAAAGATTAATAATTTTTTGTGACTTGTTTGGAAGTTTTTACCATTTTAGTATATAAGTTGTGCATGATGTAAAATTAAACAATAAAAAGGTTTAGGCCTATAACTTCTATTTTTTTTTTTTTTTTTTTTTGGCCCGCCTGTAAATTTTTAAATTTCATCTGGCCCTCCTTTTAAAAAGTTTGCCCATCACTGCTCTAGAGAGATTCTCGTTGTTGTATTAGATACTGTATTAGGTAGGTATTGTGTAGTTACCAATTTTTTCCACCTCTTCTGCGCTGGCATTGAAGGTGGACGCAACCTCGTCTTCGGCACTAACTCGATCAGACTCTGGAAAAGTAAAGGAAATAGTCAACAGAAAAATTATTTTATAACCTCTTTAGTCTTGATTGGTGGTCGAAACGACTCTGGGTCCTCTTTGTGAATAAAAAGGGGGAAACGTTTATTTTTGGTGTTTAATACTCATTTCTAGCTACAGTTTAGCACAGTTTTTTTTCTTTGAAGGAGTGCAGTTTATTTTCCCACTTGTTTGAAATGTCTCCACTTACAGCACTATAATAATTTTTTTCCAGTTTGGATCTATTGAAACGATCGATTTTGAAAGAATTGAGAAAGATTGTGAAAGGAATGAACTAGAAGTGATGACTAGAAGTATATTCCACATAAGACTGATAAGGTAAAATGCACGTCAATTGTACATCAATAACTAATATAGGGAAATATAATATATGTCTAGTGTAAAGTGACCATAGTATTAGATGACTAATTAAGAGATCTGCTGTTCTCAAATATGTTTCAGCCTGAAGATGCTGTAGGTAGAACTGTAGCTAGAAACGAAACTATAGCAAGAAATGAGTATTAAACACCAAAAATCAACGTTTCCCCCTTTTTATTCACAAAGAGGACCCAGAGTCGTTTCGACCACCTATCAAGACTTCATCATCCGACTCAACACCCTTCAAAAAACACCTCTTTAGAACGAGTGTGATCGACGTCGCATCAACTTTCTTCACATTTTTGTAGTCATAAGTCGGGCAACAGCAATATCAGCCCACCAGGAAGATAATTTTGAGAGACAAATATCTAAACAAGAAATAAAACGACATTCTTATGACAATGTCAATGAAATTGACAGGATTTCTCATAGATAATACAGGTAAACACAAACTAGCCGGTTGTAAGCGGGTGTGATTGATAGCATCCCCGCTACTTTTCATATAATTATGAATATTAGACAAGTACCTAGGTACCAGTATAAGAAGTAGGAATATAAAGATTAGGTAAATATGTAAATAAGAAGAACCGATCAAACTCACCCATGAAAGGACAGTTGCGGTCAGATAGATAACTACTGAATACTTGTGCCGCAAATCAACACTGGAAACCACCTGATGAATAAGTTGTCTACATCAATCAGTAGATCGGTTTGTCAATAATCGAATTCACTTGAACAAAGAGCATTCATTTCTGTATAAGTAGCACCAGGTAGCAGTAGTACAAAATCAGTAAGTTAGAACTTGACGAAGCCGGAACTTTGACAAGATCACGATGAACCGAATTTCCTCGAAGAACCAACGGCGAACGTCCTGACAGCCTCAAAAACCTCACAGTTAACACATCATGGCTTAGAAATCAGCCCACTGAGTACCGGGAACAAGTAGAAAATAAAATAGCCTAGCAACTTGCTAGTAGCAAGTCAGCAACTGAAACAGAAAACACAGAAGGGAGCACAGAGAACCGGAGACAAGTAAACGTAACAAGTAAAGATTCTTCTTCTTCTTTCTCTGCTTTAGCTGACCACAACCTATAATAGTTGCGGGGTAACTTACTTGTAACGTTTTACATCGTCGTTTGTTCTTCTCACGTTTCTTAGGTATTATTGAATCCCACAACTTTTGGGTTTTATTGTTACTTCTCATCGGACTTTATTTCTACTTTTCTAAATCGTTGAATCGTTAAATGGGAATGTCCATGGCCTCCATTACTTCCAACAATCGAGTCAGCATCTTTAAATCCTTCAACCTCAGAAATCCATCGCTGCTTCCTCATTGTAATGGTCGAAAGTCTTCTCCATTTCCTCCTGCATATTGCTCTTTGAGAATTTCTGCTGTGAAGGCACAGACCAGGAAAAAGTGATGCACATCCTACACCTGTGCAACTCCACAGATATTACAAAAATGGCTCACAGGCCAATCTCATCACCTTCCTATTGTTACAATGACCGATGAGAATTCTATTTTGCTTCCGAGTCTACCTTGGTAGCGGAAGCTTTGTTTTAACTTTTCAAGGTTGACAAAAAATGTTCTCCAAAATCAAAATTTCCGCTCGCGTTTTAAGTTTCAGGCCTTCCTGAACAATTTTGGTTCCGTGTCTGCCTATCTGTCATGAATTCATTGCCACAGCCATTCCACATTTCTCATTCGATCTCGATGAAATTTTCAGGGATTGTGCGGATTGGCGTGTAGATGGTCCCCTATGAAAATAATTGCCCGCAGACTGACAGTAGCCGCTGCGCATGCGTGAACTTCAAATACCTAGCCATAACTTCCACATTTTCCAACAATATTCAGAGATTGTGAGGGTTGACGTGTAAAGTCCCCTATGAGGGGAGAGATTTCTGTATCAGATCATTCAATGGGGAGATACTAGCAGTAGCTAGTAGTCGTATTTGAACTGGTGGTCGTTTTACAGAGGCACTTCCCTTCATCCCTCTCTCCCACCCCCACCTTCCTCATCTTCCCTCATCCCTAGGGCCGGCGTCGGGTGAGTCCTGGGCGTCCTCCCCATTATATTTGATTTATTTATTTATTTTTCATTTATGGCGTGCCCCCTCCGTCAAAAAAGACATTTTGTCTTTGAGGGGAGTTTATTAAAAAAAAATTTAAAAAAAAAAAAAAAATGATCAATGGGAAGTTAACACTGAGAGATTACATGTTGATTAATTGTAATCAGTTACCACCATTAAAAGTAAATTAACTTGAGTCATGCGATGCTCAGCAAGCCCTTACATCATTAAATACCTGTTTTCTGCAAGGCAGGTAGGTAATTCAGTTTTTGTTGAAATTCAAAACCCTAGAATCGGCATACCAACCAAGTTAAGTTATGAACTCACACAGAAAATAGCCATGAAATATTACAATTTTTACCTAAGTAGTTCTTTGGAGTAGAGTACCTACTGATTAAAATAACGTAAGCCAATTTAAAAATTTTAATCGTGGTGGGTGGATGTATATTTCAAGCCTTGTCACGAGGAGGGGTAATCAAAATTAAATCAAAATTATCAATTAATCAAAATTAAAGTGTAACCAAAATTAAATTGCAATTTTATTTATTTATTTAAATTTTTTTTGAGCTATTGTAACTTTCAAAATAGAGTTACTTGTGAAAAAATTTCCCTAAGAAAAATCGATGAAGAAATTTTCAAAATTGTTCTCTATAACATAATTTTTTGACTAATAACAAGCAACAACCTAAAGTTATTGTTTGTTACTGACGATGACCTCATCGATGGCTCATCTTCCAAGTTCTTCTGCTTTCAAGGTCATGAAATAGTTCTGCCTAGGCTGAAGCTGTGATGGTGGGGGTATAGCAATACTTGACCCCACAAACTGCTGATCATCGTCACCCCGTCTGAAGCAGTCCTGCGAAATTCTTTTTTTTTAACTCTTTGCCTTGGGTTGCTGTTCGATCATACTATGATCATCATAGTTCATAGTAGTACAACTCTCTGGTGTGTTGCAGTCTGGTATCCTAGGCAAAATACGTATTCCATTCTTCTATTTCGTCTAACTTCCTTTTTGGTAATAATAAAATACTCCCTAAATATTTTATACGTTTTTCAAAATTGACTATCTATTACTTGTAAAAATCTAAAAAAAAAATTCATTTTGCTTACTTTTAGTAAGGCAAACAGTGTTTGCTACGTTTGCCTGGAGGTGGCGCCACAGACAACCAGTCGCACAGTACTGTGAGTATGTGTAAAACATATTGTTTAGTAATGCATGCATTCCAGGGGACGTCCCATTGGATAAGCATTAGATCAGTTTAACCAGTTGTTATGTGATAAAACTGTTTCACTCGATGTAATTTATTTATTACTTTAGGCAAGAAATAGTGAACCCCCCCCCCCCTCACCATTATCCACCTTAACATTTCTAGCGGCATGGGAGCCTCGAATCTGAAGAGCATTTTAAAATCCATGATCTACGATACCCAACATGCGAATTCGAGTTCACCCCCCCCCCCCACCTCCCCAATGCCAACAATGGTGCCAGTCTGGCACCAAAGCGGAAATACGTCGTAACATTGAACTTTCATCTGTTAGTTTTGGTAGGCAGTCCGTCGAAGTTCACATCCGTATTCAAGGTGAAACACAAAAAAAAAACACGAAATAAGCGGTTTATGGCATCATGGCACCATATCCTGGCACCATGGTGGTACAGAGAATAATTCATGAAAATCCGGAGGTATAATGAGAATTTTTCCTCAATTTCAAAGCTTGGGTACAATTAGTAAGCAGTAAAGAAACCAAAATATTGAAAAATCGGATATTTTGTGAATATTATCCCCCCACTCACCCCCTCCCCTTGCGAATTTTGGTACTCTGGTAAAATCATGTACAACTCGGTAGTTATTTGAGTCAAACAAAAAAAGAAACACGCAAATCGGTTGGAAATTGAGGCCTGGGCAGAGTTTACAAGATTATGCACGCAAACGCACGTTTTTTAAACATTAACCCCCCCTTTCCCCCTCTTAAAAAGCAAAATCCAAAATTCCGGCGCCGTAGTGCACAACTAGATAGTATTTCGCGTCAAACGAAAAAAGAACCACGAAAATCGTTTGAGAACTAAGGCCTGGGCAGAGTACACAAGATTATGCCCAAAAACGCACGTTTTTCGAGCATTAACCCCCCCTTTTTCCCCTTAAAAGGCAAAATTCGAAATTTCGGCGACGTAGTGCACAACTAGATAGTTTTCCGCGACGAACAAAAAAAGAACCACGAAAATCGGTTGAGAACTAAGGCCTGTGCAGAGTACACAAGATTTTGTTACACACACACACACACACACACAGACATACACCTATGGGTTTTTCGCGGATTTGGATTCAGAATGGTCTAAAACGGATTACTGTGTGGTTATTTTTTTTTTCTGTTGAGTGTTGTCCTCCTTCACCCCAGATCGATCGCATAAGGACGCCCAAGTCTTACTGTGGGACGTCCTAAAAATCGAAAAAAACGAACGTCTACTAGTATTGGAAAGGAGTGCAAGAACCTGTCCCCAGATAGTCTTTGAGCACGTTTAAATAGGTTTCCTGACCTCACAAGCCTCCTACGGATCACCAGAGGGCAAGTTCTGCGATCATTTATGGTAATAACTCATTTCACCCAAAACGCTAACGATGAACTTCCTGCTCATTATGAGTGCGGATACCGTCGTATCAACAAGTTGGGTCTTTTTGCTGTTCATGACGAGTCACGGCATAAGTATGTGCTTTATTCACGTTTTTTAATAATTTTTGAAGTATGAATTCCCCCTAAGCACTCGGTAAAATCGTCACAATAATAGGTAATTCCCAATTTTTCTTAAATAGTGAATTTCTCCAATTTCCAATTTCCCCTTAACATTAAATAGTGAATTTCTCAAAAAGAGGAGAAATGAGGAATTAGAGCACTTGATGAATGTTTTCTGGCATTATCCCTTGACTCAATCCCGTTGGAATTTGCCGCGACTTTTTTTCCAAGAAATTTTCAATCCTAATAGAAAGTTTTTTGCAAAATTAAAGTTGCAGGAAAAGTGTGGAGAGGAAAAAAAACACATCCTCGCATTTTTCATATCAACAGAATAGAACAGAAAAGATCATGAAGTCATCAACCAGTATCTGATTAGGGGTAACTTCATTGACACGACCGCCATCCACAAAACTGATACCTACCTAATGCTGTACCGAGCACATCTAGCGCTACGGAACTGAGTTGTGGAAGCGCTCTCTCCAGCATCAGCAGCGCTAATGACAGAGACGATTTAGATTCATCATTCAGTATAATGCACTTCTAAAGACATCTAATTATTACCTACTAGCTGAAAAGCCTACTAAAAGTAGGCAAAAACGATTTCTCCGACTCTCTCCTCCACCCACTCCCTCCGACTCCTCCCGCCCCCAACTCCTCCCGCCCCCAACTCCTCCCGCCACCAACTCCTCCCGGCTGTATGCGTACATGTTTCGGTACCTAAACTTTTGTAAAATTGGTGAAATGTTACTTTTGTTTTGAATTTAAAATTTCAGTATTTTTCATAAACTTTTTCTAATATTATTTATTGTGCAATTTTCTTTCCTTGAAATGTGAAGTAGTATGAAATCCATGATCAGAGCAACTTTCTCTAACAGAACTCTCCACAAATTGATTTTTGATCACTTGACCTATAAACTCATAGTACTGTGAGTCGTGGCCAGAATGACACATATACAGGAAATATACAAACAAAAAAAATGGATTTCATCAAATCATCGTGAATAGACTCTACGGCCATTCATGAATAGGCTCCATCATCAGCGAATTTTTGCAAAACATTGATCACGATGTGGGGATATTCTATGGTAAAATGAGAAAGGTAGGACTCAAAGAAATTTTCAGGTTTACAAGAATGTTTATTAATAAAACAAAAGTTCGTGTACCAACGAATTAGTTTAGATAGATACTTAAGGTGCTCAGGACGTCACTTGAAAGACCAGGTAGGGAGACATGGGGGTCTAGAGGGGGGTTCACAGGTAGTAAGCAGGGTAACCATATCCATAGTAGTACGGCCTCGGGTAACCTGAAAAATCAAGGTAACTATGTAAATAACAATACGAATAAATATATGAATCAATTACGAAAGAAGGAGGTCCTAGGAGGATGTATGGCTGCATCATTAACCGATTAGTAAGAGCCTCGGAAGGCTGAACATTAGAACTGTGATCAGCACGCCTCATAGCGAACGATATCTAAATAATTTAGATAAGTAATTATTACTTTGCTGTTTGTCGACTCTAAACCGTCAATATGACCAAGAAAATTAATTTACACATTTAGGATTTCATGTATTCTACCATTGAGTAGACCTGCTGCCCAATAAATAATAATAGGTAATAATAATCTTTATTCGAAATCCTTTTCAGGCAAGAATGCGTCGTACAGTACTTAAACAATAATAATTTCATAATAGTTCCTAATTGTCGCATAATAACACTTAAAATAATTTTATTACAGCTATATCACAGGAAGAAGAGACCTACATCAACCAAAATCTTTGGGGCACAACTAGACCCCAAATGGAGCTTACATACCAAATTTCATCAAAACCGGTCAAAGTGCCGGGAAAGTGGGGGGAAAGTGCCGCGTACAGCGGACGGACGTAGAGGGATTCTCACAGAGGCACAGGCGGGGTTCAGAGCGGGATACTCGACAATGGATAATCTTTTTAGTATCACCAACATAGTAAAATTAAGAGAAAAACAAAACAAAAAGACGTACGTTTTCTTTATTGATATAAAGGCTGCATATGACCATACTTCACGGAGTGCCTTATTTTACAAGCTGTATGGCTATGGGGTTTCCACAAGGATGGTCAAAATGCTGGAGAATTTATATCGTGGGACAAGGATGGGCGTATGGACCGAAGAGGGAATAGCAGAGTATTTTGAAACGGAAGTAGGGCTGAAACAAGGGTGCTTGTTAAGTCCACTGGCCTTCTCACTGTTCATCAACGACTTACCGGAGTGCCTAGGAGGCGGGGTGAAAATTGGAGAAGCAGTAATAAAAACGTTAATGTATGCTGATGACATTGCCTTGATAGCGAATAGCCCTGGGTCCCTACAAGGAATGATAAATGATCTGGCGCAGTATTTGGACAAGTGGAACCTCACCCTAAGCCAGGAGAAATCTCAAATTATGATTTTTGGAAAAGGAGGAGGGAGACCGGCAAAAAATGAGAAATGGAGCTACCTAGGGCAACCAGTTGAAATCACCAAACAATACAAGTATCTGGGACTAACCCTAACTCCGCGACTAGATCTAGGACCACATTTCAATAAAAAGGTTGTGGAAGCAAAGCATGGGATGGGTATGGTATGGGGAACACTCATCAGAAAACGCCGAGTCCCACTAAATGTCAAGCACCGAGTGTATGAGGTAACCACGCGAGCGATGGTGTGTTATGGTGCACAAATTTGGGGCTACGAAAAACACGACCAAGTTGAAGCACTACAAAGATACCTACTATTTGAAAAAAATACTTGCCCTCCCCCGAAACACCCCCAATTACGCGTTGTACTCAGAAAGTGGTTTTGTGCTCCTCTATTTCCACGCTTTGCAGCTACAAGTGGATTATACCGCAAAAGTAATGACATACCCGGAGAAAAGATTTGCGTGGATAGTCGCAAAAAATGTAATAGAGGAAAGGGTAGCATGGTACAAAGAATACGAGGAATTGGCCGGGCGGGTGGGCATGACTATAGAAAGAAATGGGTGGGAAAGAACAATGAATAAAGTGATTAAGAAAGCGAGATCGAAGTGGCGAGTGGAGCTGGAAAATGAGGCGAAAACTTCAGCACACCATCAGCTTTACGCAAAACTGGATAGAGGGCAGAATGGAGGATTGGAGTACAGGAACTGGAATGACATACATAAAATTAGAATGATAGCAAGGGCCCGAACAGAAATGCTCACGGTTAACTACAGATGGTGGAGGGACGGGCAAGTGAACAAATGCTCAATGTGCAACCGCCAAGAAGACGAAACATCATTCCATTTCCTTGCCATATGCCCGATTTTGAGGGAGTTTAGGGTGCCATATTTGGGTAAGGGGTCAATCACGGAAGGAGAGATAATAAAATTGTTGAATGGTAACGGCAAATTGGAAAACCTTGTTAAATATATAAGAGAAGCAAATAAATATAGACAATTTCTGGTTAATGAATTTAACTATACATAATCTATTTATTAGTTTGTATTCTAGTATATTGTATACTAATTAACTATAATTATTTGTACGAAAAAAAGAGAATAAAATAAAGAAAGCACATTAGTTATACATAAACGATACATAAACATATAAACAGGCATATCAAAAATAAACAGCGAATACCCCCTGCGACGGATTGTATCCAGCAGTATAAGCGATGACTAGGATGAAGTAAGGATAGTAAGCAGAAAATGAAGCATGCGGCAAAGCGTTAAAATCTAGGATTAAGTGAAACAACTAAAATATTTGTAATTAATACTGATGTTCAAAAGGTTAATAATAACTCTGTATTCTATGAAAATGGGAAATTACATGCAATATGGTATGGCCCATGATGGCAAAAACTTTAATTAATCAAATCCTTCTAATGTATGTTTTGATAAATAAATGCTTTAACTCTCTCTCTCTCTCAACCAAAATCTTTGGGGCAAAACAAGACCCCAAATGGAGCTTACATACCATATTTCATCAAAACCGGTCAAAGTGCCGGGAAAGTGGGGGGAAAGTGCCGCGTACAGCGGACGGACGGCCAAATTTTTATTCGATTTTTGGATTCTACGTCCCTTGAAACGTAAACCAACAAATTTTGAGGGGGTGTTAAACAATTTTTTTCTTGGTCGATTCCAAAGGTTCATTGTTGAAAATAATAAACCAAAATTAGCTGAGAATGAGAAAAATGAGACCATCGAGCTGTGGAGGTGAGGCGGAAGTACAAGGGGTTCCATGGTGGTTACCTTCCTCCTTACTCCTCCATCGTGAATCCCGTGGAAAAGGCATTTTCAAAAATCAAATGCCACGCAAAGAACCAGCTGAGTGAACCGAAAGGAAACCCATGACTGACTTTATTGCTGGAAGCGTCAATACAATAATAGCTTACTCGAGAGAGTTACAATTACGTACTAGAGTCTCTAAGAACTAGAGTACTAGTACTAGAGACTCGACCAATTACGTTATGATGGACATGATGATGCTGATGAGCCACCACCGGATGTGATTTACATTAAAGTACGGCTTTCCAAGATGATGTTCTGATGATATACTTACGTTGTGAGACTAGGTAGGTATACTTTACGGAAATATATTGTTATGTTGTGGAAAAGAACTAATTTGATTTTGAAAAAGTTTAATTTGGTTTGGAAAAAGTTTAATTCGGTTAGGGAAAAGATTCATTTGGTTTGGAAAAGGATTAATTTGACTTGTCAATGCTATACAGGGTGTCTACACTTAAGATGGGCATAACTTCAGGGTTCGATTCTACGAGGTACCTATTTCCATAAAAAAATGTCTCAGCAATTTTTTCTTAACCCACTAAAAATGCCTTTTTTTCCACTTCGAAGTTTCTTGTCGCGTTTTCGACCTTACGTCATTAAAACTGTCATAAAACCTAATATTTACCAAATGAATTCAAAATTGAGGATATTGTTGGAAAGAGCGTTAAATTTCCGAGCTACCTAGTGTAGAGCCAAAATCTTTTGGCAATAAACGATTTCTAAAAAACCGAGTCAAATAACAAACTTAAATTTTTTTCTCGAAATATGCCTCTTTTTAAATCGAAGTTTTCACTCCGAATCTTTGGCTATTTAGATGGGCGCTCTTATGATAAAACATGCTCAAATAGTCAGCTTTCCAACGGTATATCAATTTTTCTTTTTAACATTCAACTTGGAAGAGTAAATGAAGTTTGAATGTCAAAAAACATGTGTTTTCCAAGAAAATCCAGTGTTTTAAGTGGTTTATGGTCCCCCTCGATCTCAAGATGGCTTGACGATTTTGGTATCATTTTCTATGTAATTTTTTACGCTGAATTCAATGGTGTTACTTCCGAATGATTCCGACTGCTAGAAAGTGGATTTTTCGAAGAAAACCTTCGTTTTTCGTACATAAAATACGCATTATTCGTAGATATTGTAGTGAGCATAAAGTAACACCTTTCTACTCAATAAAAACATAGAATTTCTAGCTGATTGAAGTTTGTGTTGAGTAGAAAGGTGTTATTTTATACTCACTAACACATCCACGAATAATGCATATTTTATGTACGAAAAACGAAGGTTTTCTTGGAAAAATCCACTTTCTAGCAGTCGGAATCATTCGGAAGTATCGCCATTGGATTCAGTGTAAAAAATTACATAGAAAATGATAACAAAATCGTCAAGCCATCTTGAAATCGAGGGGGACCAGAAACCGCTTAAAACACTGGATTTTCTAGTAAAACACGTCTTTTGGCATTCAAACTTCATTTACTCTTCCAGTTTGAATGTTAAAATGAACAATTGATAGACCGTTGGAAAGCTGACTATTTGAGCATGTTTTCTCCGAAGAGCGCCCATCGAAATGGGCAGTGATTTCGAGTGAAAACTTTGGTCGAAGAAAGTAAAGTTTCGAAACATTTTTAAAGTTTGCTTTTTGACATGATTTTTTGAAACTATTTTATTGCTGAAAGATTTTGATTTTGCACCAGGCAGCTTAGGAATTTAACGGTGTTGTCAGATTTGAATTTTCAGGAGAAATAAGGTAGTTATGACCAAATCAGTGCCGTAAGGTCTAAAACGCGAAAAAAAACTTTAAAGTGGAAAAAAAGGAATTTTGAGTGGGTTAAAAGAAAATTGCTAAGAGACATTTTTTGTTGGAAATACCCTGTAGAATCGAACCCTGAAGTTATGCCCATCTTAAGTGTAGACACCCTGTATATTGTTAATCACTGAGGGGATCCGCCTGATTTCAACGAGAGGGACTCTTATGAGGCGTGAACAGGAACAGCCCAACCTTGAGGGTGGCTTGCATACCTAATGTTGCAGCAATCGCCTGAAGAATGGCAAATCTCTAAGATGCTCGACGATGATAGGTTTTGTATTTACAATGAAGGCGGAATTCGCCGCATAATCACCAATGACTACACATCCTCTTTCCAACAACCTATTTTTCCCCGCTGGGTCGTGCCGGCATTTCATTGACTCATCGAACAGCTGCCTACACTCGACAAGAATTCAAATTCAGCGGTAGATTCATTGTTCACGTCTGAAGCTGGTTTAAGCTAGAAAAAGAGTCCAGTTGTGCTGATGTGCCTAAGTTGGATTTCGGGAGGAAACTTTTGTGAGCCCAAACAGCACAACCCAAAAGAACAATCATCAAAATCTGACTAAAATTTCATATTATGCCATTTTATACAGGGTGTAAGCCAAACACGTCTGCCAAACCGCAGGAATCAATTCTTCAACTGATTTGCAACAAAAAGTGCCTCCTAGACTTACTTCGTTACCTATTTTGAATTATAAGATTTTTAGTGGTAGGTAGTGATTGCACAACTAACTTAAACTTTATTTTATCCTACAACAAATATACAAAGCAACTCATATTATGTGAACGAACTACATAACAGAAAAACGCTGCAATGATCTACGTCCTAGCGAATCTCGAATTAAAAATACTGAAAAATTGAAAATAAAATTAAAGGAGAAAAACCTTTTTTGAAAACAAGCTTTTATTACCTATTTGTTAATAAAATTAACTAAAAAGTTAAAAATAAATTAACTTCAGTGAGAAATGTAACACTTTATAACTAACTAAAGTGTTCATTGTAACTTTTAAAGATAATTAAGCTTCTTCGTCTACGACAAAATAATTCCATATCGTACATAATTACCATACATTTTTAGCACTAAAACTTTACACCTCAATAATTAAATCTTCTCGTTTTTATCACAGTTCCAATTTTATGAATAAAAGTGTGTTACTTTGTGATATCAAGAGGAAAAACGCTGCAAATTATTACACAATGGTTTATTATTTTTCTATATTGATCACTCGTCTGCAAAGCCACCAGCCATCCAACATGAAGAAAAACATCGATCGCATTTCGGTCAACTAAAATTTGAACGGAGATTAGGCCTCTTTTGCGATTAACACTCGTGTTTCTGATTTATCGTACGTACAACCCTTAAATTCTCGTAGAGAGCAAACGGTTTGTCCAACAGAGCTCCGCGTGGTCTCAAAAAATTCTAAAACTTCTATAAAATCTTAAATTGAAGGAAAAACAATACCTTTATATATTATATAGGGAAGTATCTACACTCAAATCCGCGTAATCCCAGAAAATACTATCGAAATCGGATGGAAAATGTAGAAAGTATAGCTCTTACAGGGAATTCACGTTTGCACATGCGCAGCGGCAATGATTTCATAGGGGACCATCTACACGCCAACTCGTACAATCTCTGAAAATTTCATCGAAATCGGACCAGAACTTCTTAGTTTAGCCCGCTGCAACATGTTTAGGATGACGAGAGGGCTATCTGCTAGACCCACTTGGTAGTCTACCGGAATTTGCTGGTTATCGGAACCCCCCTCATAAAGCATCTCATTTTTGTGAAGCTTTAGAATCGGACCTTCAATCTATCAGTAGGGAAACTCGTCTTTCAATTAATATTGAAATTAAAATTTTTTTTTTCAAATTTGAAATTTGAAATGTTAAAGTTAATTTCAAAATTGAGTTCAATATTATTTTTTGAAATTAAAATTTTGCTTCACAATCAAGTTTATTTTGAAGAAATAAGCGTTTCACTCTACATAGGGAGGATGGTCCCCAATGAATGAGAGGGTGGTCCCCCAGGAATTTGTTGAGGAGCGGCAGGCGTCCGAGAATATGCCGGAGGGGACGAGCGGGTTGGCGGGGACGAGTGGGTGGGCGGCTTCGAGGAGTCGGGGGAGGGGGGGGGTGGCTTCGAGGAGTCGGGGGAGGGGATACGGAATAATCTTCCCGAAGTCAACAAAAACCACGTTTTTCGAACTATTTTCACAAAATTTCGACACTTTTAACAAACCAAAATGAAATCCGATTGAAACGGGACCACTATGAATACTTGTAGAACACATTTCAAAAAGAATCAGGCAGATTGGTGTCCGAATAAAAAAATGCTAGTGGTACAAACATACAAAAAAAAAATCGTCGTCCCATGATTTACCTCCTTCCTTCGTCGCGGCTTCGCCGCGAATGAAGTCGGTCAAAAAGAAGGTGCTAAATGTTTTTCATTATACCATCATCTTAATTTTACCATGTACCATGTCCATTCATCTTCCAAATTTGTTATTTTTTTTTAATTTGAGAAAAACTTAAATTCAACAAAAGTATTAGTGAAGAGATTAGAGAGTTTAGTGTAAGAATTTAGTGTCTAGAGTAACTATGCACTGGTGAAAACTAAGGGTGTTATTATTATATATATGTTCGTCATCCGCCCCCATTTTGTTCTCTCTTTTGCAAGCACACCCGACCTCCTTTTTCAATTTTTGAGGAGTGTTCCGTAAACTAGATTTCATGTACTGTATGAATAATATACCGCACTTATGTTTTCAAATACTCCAAGCAATGAAACTAGACATTGAAAAAAGTGGGGGGCGTATACCGAACTATTTCCCTAGAGAAAAAGTTCGATAACCGCCCCCACGACCGAATTGCATTGATTCGGCCTGGGACGTTTTCTTGGGAGAGATAACTGGTGAGGCAGAGAATAACTTTGATTGATGAGATGCGATGCTCATGATTAAAATAAAAACGATGTTCACTGTAGCGAGCGGTTAAACGAAATATCAATGCTGGAGGAAACATCACCAGTCTTCATTCACACTTGTGCGAATTTTTGTGGATGCATCAAGAATTTGTATGACCCAACCATAGAATCATACAACACCACAATATGTGTCAGAAGTAATAATCATATTAATAAATGAATTATTTAAACCAAAAAGGTTGTGTTTTCCATTATTAACTATGTGGGGGCGCATACCGAACTTTTTCACTAGAGAAATAGTTCGGTATTCGCCCCCACTTTTGGTTTATTATTTTCAATAATGAACCTTTGGAATCGACCAAGAAAAAAAACGTCTGCCAAGTGGGTGTGGCACATAGCTTCCACGTATCCATAACCCGATTATACAGACGATCAGATGCATAGTTGTTAATCTCAAAACACCAATCTCTAAGTACCTTCCACTACCCTCATAGGGGACCATCTACACGCTAATCTGGACAATCCTAGAAAATTTCATCGAATTCGGATGAAAAATTAAGTGAGTACCTAGATGTATGTGATTGGAACAAAAAAATACTTAGCCTCAGCTGGGATTCGAACCCGCGACCCCTGGGGGACAGTTGAAGTTACGGTTGCTACAAGTAATTCACGTTTGCGCATGCGCAGTCGCTTCTATCAGTCCGGGGGTAATGATTTTCATAGGGGACTATCTACAACCTAATCCACATAATCCCTGAAAATTTCATCGAATTCGGGTGGAAAATATGGAAGTTATGGCCGTTACAAGGAAATTCACGTTTGCGCATGCGCAGTGGCTAATATCAGTTCGAAGGTGATGATTTTCATAGGGGACCATCTAAATACTAGTCTGTAACATCCCTGAAAATTTCATTGAAATCGGATGGAAAATGTAGAAGTTATGGCCGTTACAAGGAATTCGCGTTTGCGCATGCGCAGTGGCTACTATCAGTCCGGGGATGATGATTTTCATAGGGGACCGTCTACACACCAACCCGCACAATCCCTGAAAATTTCATAGAAATCGGACAATAACTTCGTATAGTTATGCGCGTTACAAGGAATTCATGACAGACAGACAGACACACAGACACACAGACAGACAGACAGACAGACAGACACGGAACCAAAATTGTTCAGAAAAGTCTAAAACGCAAAACGCGAGTGGAAATTTTGATTTTGGAGAACTTTTTTTTTCGTCCTTGAAAAGTGAAAACAAAGCTTCTGCTACCTTGGTAGACTCGGAAGCAAAAAATTTTAACACCCCCTCAAAATTTGATGGTTTACGTTTCAAGGTACGTAGAATCCAAAAATCGAATAAAAATTTGGCCGTCCGTCCGCCGTACGCCTTCCGCCGTCCGCCGTACGCGGCACTTTTGCCACTTAGCATTGACCGATTTTGATGAAATTTGGTATGTAGGCTCCATTTGGGGTCTAGTTGTGCCCCGAAGATTTTGGTTGATGTAGGTCACTTCTAAGGGTTCCAAAATCAATTTTGAAATTTTCAAAACGCCCTAACTCAAAAAATTTCGATATAAAGGTATTGTTTTCCCTTCAATTAAAGATTTTATAGAATTTTTATAATTTTTTGAGACCACCCGGAGCTCTGTAGGACAAATGGTTCGCTCACTACGAGAATTTAAAGTTTGGACGTACGATAAATCAGAAACACGAGTATGAATCGCAAAAGAGGCCAAATCTCCGTTCAAATTAAAGCTGACCGAAATGCGATCGATATTTTTCTTCATGTTGGATGGTTGGTGGCTTTGCAGACGAGTGATCTATATAGAAAAATAAAATAATAAACCTTTGTGTAATAATTTGCAGCGTTTTTGGTTTATTATTTTATTTTTCTATATAGATTCGGAATCGAGCAAGAAAAAAAATTTTAACCCCCCCCCCCTCAAAATTTGATGTTTTACGTTTCAAGGTACGTAGAATACGAAAATCGAATAAAAAAATTTCCGTCCGTCCGCCGTACGCGGCACTTTTCTTAGCAACACTGGACCGATTTGGTTCAAATTTGGTATATGGGCTCCATTTGGGGTCTAGTTGTGCCGCGAAGCTTTTGGTCATGTAGGTAATCACTTCTAAGGGGTGAAAATTAGGGGTTGAAATTTTCAAGAGTGCCCTAGCTCGAAAACTCTCGAAATAAAGGTATCGTTTTTTCACCAATTTTAAATAGTATTGAATTTTTAAAAATTTTTGAGACCACCCGGAGCTCTGTAGGACAAACCGTTCGGTCCCTATGAGTACTTGAAGGTTTTCCTTCGATAAAACAGAATCATGAGTGTGAATCGCAAAAGAGGTCTAATCTCCATTCAAATTTTATCGGACTAAAATGCGATCGCTGTTCATTTTTTCGATTTGTATACAGTTTTGCCTTCTGCGTAACCAGTAATCAAATTTCCATATGAAGCTTTCTATTTTTCCAATCGAGTATGAAGCGTTTAGTTCTTTCTAATAAACTTGATTGCGAAGGTGTGAAGCCAGTATGGTGTGGTAGGTAGTACCTAGCTGGTAGGTAAAAAAATGTTGGTGGGTAAAAAACGCTGCAAATCATTGCTTAAAGGCTTCTTCACTCTTCAGATCACTGATCAGCTGAGTGAGCTCCGAAGCCATTTTCAATCCTATTGAACGCAGGAAGCTGAAATTTGAGAGGGAAGGTCAAGGGAGAATACAGATGGTGGTAGGTGCTATTGAAGGAGAACCAGTGATCTATACAGAAGGGTGATCTATACAGAAAATAATAAACCTTTGAGCAATGATTTGTAGCGTTTTCAACACCTAATTTCCCAATCTTAACCAATCAAAAATTATAATTCGTCACGATTGTGCTCAAGAAGATGAAATCTAGTTTACGGAACACTCCTCAAAAAATGAAAAAGGTGGTCGGGAGTGCTTGCAAAAGAGAGAACAAAATGGGGGCGGATAACGAACTACACCCAAAACTAATTTTGCGTTTTTTTTTCAAAACTCCGTTTTTGGACACACTAGCGCCTTTAAGGTATTGTTATATTTCTCACTAGAGTTAATTTATTTTTAACTTTTTAGTTCATTTTATTAACTAATAATAAAAGCTTGTTATTAAAAAGGGTCTTTTTCTATCATTTTATTTTGAGTAATTTTGAACTTTTTGTGGACATGAAATTGAGGATGGTTTACTATTGCCTAGTTTTTGGTACATAAGTCTTGTTAAATAGGTATTTGTTACTATATTTACCGTATCCGTAGAGCCCGTAGCCGTAAGCTGGGACGCCGTAGCCATAACCGTAGTAGCCTAGGCTGGGGTAGGCGTAGCCAAGACCGTAGGAGGCGTCCGTCTTGAGGTCATCTTTGGGCTCGAGGGCGTCTTTTTCAGGAGCAGGCAGCGCTAGGGCGGCGACCACCAGGCTCGAAATGACGAGAAGGACCTGCCGATCAGAAGACACAACGAATAATGCAGTCTTGAGCTTCTATCAATCCGGGGGATTTTCATAGGGGACCATCTACACGCCAACCCGTAAAATTCCTGAAAATTTCATCGAAATTGGATGAGCAATGTAGAAGTTATGGCTGCGGCAAGGATTTAATGACAGACAGACAGACACACGGACACACAGACAGACAGACACGGAACCAACATTGTTTAGGAAAGCAAAAAACGCAAAACGCGAGTGAAAATTTTGATTTTGGAGAACTTGTTTTTCCAACCTTGAAAAGTGAAAACAAAGCTTCCGCTACCTTGATAGACTCGGAAGCAATATAAAGACAATTAAAGGCAATGAATTTGGTGAATTAATTTGCTCCAAGAATAGATCATTAATGAATGATCTGAATGCAGAACCGTGGATCTACCGTCTGTGGTTTTTGCTTCCGAGTCTACCAAGGCAGAGGTCTTCGTTTTCACTTTTCAAGGTTGAAAAAAAAAAGTTCTCCAAAATCAAAAACTTCACTTGCGTTTTACTTTTTACTCCTTCCTGAACTATTTTGGTTTCATGTCTGACATAAAATCCTTGAAACAGGGCAAAACTGTACGAAGTTATCGTCCGATTTCAATGAAATTTTCAGAGATTGTTCGGGTTGACGTGTAGATGGTCCTCTATGAGAGTAGTACAAGGTACCTAGTGAGAGATTGCTGATTTGAGAGCTACATAACATCGGATCATCCGTACAATCGGGTTATGGGTACGAGGAAGCTATGTGCCACACCCACTTGGCAGACGGTTTAGGTTCATCATTTTCAATAATGAAACTTTGGATTCGACCAAGAAAAAAATTTTAACCCCCTTGAAAATTTTTCGGTTTACTTTTCAAGGAACGTAGAATCCGAAAATCGAATAAAAAATTTGCCGTCCGCCCTACTCACTTTCCCCAGTTCACATGTAGGCTCCATTTGGGGTCTAATTGTGACCCGAAGCTTTTGGTTGATGTCAGTCAAAAATAAAAGTTGTAATTTCCAAAACCGCCCTAGCTCGAAAACTCTCGAAATAAAGGTATTATTTTTTCAACAATTTAAAGTAGTAGGTATTGAATTTTGGTTTATTATTTTCAATAATAAGCCTTTGGAATCGAGCAAGAAAAAAAAAAAATTTAACCCCCCCTCAAAATTTGATGTTTTACGTTTCAAGGTAAGTACGTAGAATCCGAAAATCGAATAAAAAAATTTCCGTCCGTCCGCCGTACGCCGTACGCGGCACTTTTCTTAGCAACACTGGACCGATTTGGTTCAAATTTGGTATATGGGCTCCATTTGGGGTCTAGTTGTGCCGCGAAGCTTTTGGTTGATGTAGGTCACTTCTAAGGGGTGAAAATTAAGGGTTGAAATTTTCAAGAGTGCCCTAGCTCGAAAACTCTCGAAATAAAGGTATCGTTTTTTCACCAATTTTAAATAGTACAGAATTTTTAAAAATTTTTGAGACCACCCGGAGCTCTGTAGGACAAACCGTTCGGTCCCTACGAGTACTTGAAGGTTTTCCTTCGATAAAACAGAATCATGAGTGTGAATCGCAAAAGAGGTCTAATCGCCGTTCAAATTTTATCTGACTAAAATGCGATCGCTGTTCATTTCTTCAATTTGTATACAGTTTTGCCTTCTGCGTAACCAGTAATCAAATTTCAGGAGCATCTAGGATGTGAGGATGGATAAAACGGCATCAGCGCTGCCTGGCGACGATTAGATAAACCTTCCGGAACTCAAAACCTACGTTATCACACTTATCAATCGGCCGATGTGATGACAGCTCGGTACATCGTTGACACATTTTACCGTAGTTTCGCCTTGCTGATTTTCCGCGTGTGTTTTGCCTGATTTTGCGAATCTCCCAGTGCGAGAATCTGGACGAAGAGTTCTCCGTATATTACCTCGCTGTGACGAAGTGCTTGCCCTCAACAGAGTCGTACAGCAAAATAGTTAATAGTACATAGTGCTATTCCCCCGAGAACTAGAACAGTTCCACTTCCACAATGCCATTACTGTGCATACATTGAGTGCAATAGCGACCGTGCAAAGTTGGACGACCAGGATATAATCCGCCCACCAAATCCTATCGATTTCCTTTGCCCTGTTTGCTGTTACCCACGGGAAATTGTGTTATACTGAAGCGATGTAATGATGAGGAGATTCACATACCTAAAACCTTGCGAGAAGCACTCAGAAATCTTGCAAGATGCACTCTCAGTAGAGTATTCGTAATATTGGCGATAATCAGAGGAGCTAATGTTAGATTACAGAAGGCACGGAATATAGATGCATAAACAAAGATACCACCGTCTGCTCCGAACACTAGGATGAAACCCCAGAAAAGCTTGACTATAAAAGGAATTTCCCCATCGTCATACCGGCAAACGTAAGTAAATGTATTTACCCGTCTATGTTTACCTATTTAATTTTATCTAAAATAATAAATAATGTTCTGGTGATACATCAGCATAGGACTTTGCAAATCTCTACCTAAATGCTTGTCTGGTACCAAAAACTAAATGAATAGGTACTCTTTCTTTTCTCTTTGCAGGCTCCATTCCATGTTAGAAGGGATTTCATACTGACGACACACTTGGGACTTACTGGACTCAACCTCTAGCAATCGACCAAGTGGTAAGTATACATTAAAGCTTAGGTACGAGTAATTTAGAAAACCGTTTATGCACAAACTAGCATAGTGACATAATTGAATACGTTATAATTGATTTAATTACTCAGTTAGTAATTTGTAACTAACAAATTTGGATGGTTTTGAGTACTTTTTTTCCTTATTTTGTTTTTATTCATTTTTTCTTGGTCATGATGGTACCTGCGGACGAGATTGTGACTGCTGGAGATGACTGCAATGAAGAAAACCGTATTCTAATATCTCCTGAACAGATTTTTGTACCAGGAGAAATAATTCGTTAGGATGTTCAGGTTTGTTTGGCTTCTTCAACGACCAGTTCAATTAGTACTCAAACATTGCCAAAATCTATTTGGTCTTTTCTATTTGGGACTGTGTGGTGCAAGATGGATTTTGTAGAGTCTCAGGTTGGCTTAAAATTCATACTGAAAGTCAAACGAGTCCAAAATGAATAAAATTCATTTTGTACGCCTTTAATGGATATACTTAATTCAAATATATTATAAAATTTTATTTAATTTTTTATAAAAGTCAATATAATCCGTTATGATTAATCTCATGACTATGGTTAATATTAAATAAAATATAAAAGTACAATATGTGTAATACTATATTATATCCCCCCGGAGGGGGGCTACCTGATTCCGGGCTAAGGAATAGGTAAATTGTAGGTTTTATATTTTTGGTGAAAATTGATAGATATATTTATATCTATTGATATAAATATATTTATTTATATGATTTATTGTATTATTTATTATTTTATAATAAATAAATATAAAATAATAAAACAAGCCAATAATAAATCAAATATATTATTTATTTATTTTATTATAATCTCACTGATGTCTTTATCTAATGAAAAAAAAACTGCCTTTACCAGAAGAAATCTCCTGACTTTTCCAAGTTGTGTGGCTACTCTGAACTTACTTCATGTCATCAAATCCAAAATTGGTAAGCTCTGTAGAAATGATGCCTGCTTGGCGTAGTCATTTTATTGATTTATTTTGTACTGCACCCCAAGTTGTGATTGTCAGGTAATTTTATTGTGTAGTAATGTATCAAGTGTTTATTAATTCATGATTCTCAGTTGAGAACAAGGTAATTTGTTATCAATGACCGGAAGTTCCCAACTGCATGTATATATCAATAAATATTTTTGTTATACATTTCTTTTAATTTTAAATGTTTTCCTGTTACTTAGTTTAATATCATGATTAATCCAGAAATATTAGGGTTGAGATAAAGTTGTGGGTTGATAATAATCTAACTAGCAAACCTTTTCGGCTCAAATGTGTTCAGATTTTAGTTTTATGCCTAATTCTAATTCCAAAGGTTCATTTTTGAAAGTAATAATTCAAAACACTGGCTTGTTTTTAATCATGGCCATCAGCAATGAACTTGAAAAGGTAACTATCACCCCGATTTTCAGCTATCCCACACCATTAACGATTCAGGAAAAATGCAAACAGAATTCCGTGAAATTCCTCATTGTTCTTATAAAAATTTAAACTCATAATAATAATTAAATTATAATTTAATAATAAAATTGTAATGTAATAATGATAAAATTATTATTTAACCCTAGAATGCAACCCCATTTTTTGTGCTTATTGCAACTCATTCGTCGATGTGACGAATACCAGTAAAAAATCGTGTTAAATGGATCAAAACAAAGGTCGTTTTCGGGAAATTGGGGAATGAAATGATTGAATTCCACATCGGTAATGGTTATTGGATTTATTCAATGAAAAAAATCCCAAAAATAATCACCATTGAGGTCATTAGGAACATTAGTACTTTTAGTAGGTACCTAAATCATTTTAAAACAACACTCATTTTCCGGGTGGAAAAAAATTCCTGGACAGTCTAAAAAAATTGTCATTACTACAAAACGATGTCTGTCTTACAGTACATGCATATAGGAACAAACGAGTCAGCCTAGACGTTTCACAGTATCAATATGACATTTCAGGGGAACTTACTTGGTTACAATGTCTAAAATTCACAATTTCCCTCTAATTACGAAAAAATAAGGCATCACTACAATGGTATCGTAGTTATGTCAAGAAAAACAGGCACAGAAGGAACATATAGTGTAGTGAATTACATACCTACTGAACAGTAACTTTTATATCACCTTTGAATGAACTACAATCCAAAAGTCAATAAGATGAACTTGAACATCTATAATTCAGACTTTTGTCTCAATATATCACGAAGCTTATGATAAACATCAAAAGTCTTACTCAAGTAAAAAAAAGTCTTACTAGCATCATTTGATGTGGGGTTCAATTCGAATGTTGGATATATTAGAACATGGATTTTAATGCTGTTCAAATTCGAGGCTCGCATGCCGTTAAAGATTCCACTATTTCTTACTCAAAATAGGTAGGTACTAACTAAATTACTAAGTGAAACAGTTATGTGCAGGAAGAAGGTAAATAAATTACGAGTTTTATCGCCTACCAACTAGTTGCCTTAATGCTTATCCTATGGAATGTCCGCTGGAATTAATGAATTACTAAACAATATGTTTTTGATCATGGTTCGGAAACAACCAGAAAGCAAAACGAAATAACGTTCGAGTGAGATCGAGTCGAACGAGTTGTAAGCAAACGACAGGAGTTCGTTACGAAGTTTATCAAAGTAGCTAGGTATGTCCGTAATCCGTAAAATATCTGATTTTCCAATACGCAACACCCTCCTTCGAAAGTTAACATCCGCGAATCCTATTAAGCACTACGGAACCCGGCTTTAGGAACACGGCACACGATACCTACTTCACAAATCACATCGGCCGATTGATAAGTGTGATAACGTATGTTTTGAGTTCCGGAAGGTTTATCTAATCGTCGCCAGGCAGCGCTGATGCCGTTTTATCCATCCTCACATCCTAGATGCTCCTCAAATTTCCATATCAAGCTTTCTATTTTTCGAATCGAGTGTGAACCGTTTAGTTGTTTCTAATAAACTTGATTGTGAGGTATGAAGCCATTGTGGTGTCGTAGGTAGTACCTAACCAATAGTTGGTAGGTAAAAAAAATTTGGTAGGTAAAAAAATGTTGGTAGGTAAAAAACGCTGCTAATCATTGCTCACTGATCATATCACTGATCAGCTGAGTGAGCTCCGAAGCCATTTTCAATCCTATTGAATGGAAAAGCTCTTCCAGGCGTCTCCAGCATTCGAGGAGATCTTCTTCAATCCTCTCATCACTGATCAGCTGAGTGAGCTCCAAAGCCATTTTCAATCCTATTGAATGGAAGTGCTCTTCCAGGCGTCTCCAGCATTCGAGGAGATCTTCTTCACTCCTCAGATCACTGATCAGCTGAGTGAGCTCCGAAGCCATTTTCAATCCTATCGAACGCAGGAGCTGAAATTTGAGAGGGAAGGTCAAGGGAGAATACAGATGGTGGTAGGTGCTATTGATGGAGAACCAGTGATCTATACAGAAGGGTGATCTATACAGTAAATAATAAACCTTTGAGCAATGATTTGCAGCGTTTTTAGAATCGAATGAGACCACCTCGTGCTCTGTAGGGTCGAATCTCAGAAGAAGTCTAATCTCCCTTCAAATTTTTGCTGACCAAAATGCGATCGTTTTCGTTTCTTCGAGTTGAACTCAATTTTGCGTCCTTAGCAACCAGTACCCAAAATGAAGGCACCCACAACTCCCTATTTCATCTGATTGCGTGTGAAGCGTTCATTTCTTCCAAATAAACTCGATTGTGATGTAGGCATGCTGTAGATAGTTAGTACCTACGCTTAGGGCCTGCGTCGGGTGGGTCCTGGGCGTCCTCCCTGTTAATATGTATTTGATGTGTTCTTTTATTTTTCTTTGAGAGAGTTTATTAAAGAAAAACTGAAAAAGTATCTACACTTCATGCAGAAACATCTGTACATGGATATGTCTTATGATGGCAATTTACATGATGAGCTCACTCAGCTAATCAATGACCACTCAGGCGCCTTCAGCATTCTCCATTGACCCTGCCTCCGTAACGCTTCAAAGGGATCTGTAGGATGACGATACCTGTTTTCCTCTCATGATCATGTTGACATCTAATTTGTTACTCACGATCATATGTTAGTAAACATGCGCATAATTCAGCTTTCCGTACTGGTACATTCATATTAGGGCCCATGTACCATGTTTAATAAATTGAGAGCTTTCCAATGAGTGGTGAACGATTTTTGTGGGGTGGAAAATGAAGAAGTTAGTTCCTGCGTTCAACAAGAGAGGAAATGGCCTTGGAGCTCACTCAGCTGATCAGTGATCATCAGCTTTGATGATGTATAGAAGTATGTATCGATTGACCCTGCCTCTCAAATTTCAGCTTCCTGCGTTCAACAGCATCAGAAAAAACCCGTTGCATGTGTTGTGTGTCGAAAATTTTGGAATGACCCCCAGAACTAAGACATATCCATGTCAAAATATTTATTAAAGAAAAAAGGTAGAGACAATGGCAAAACCGTGTTCTTTGCAGACGACTGATCTATAGAGAAATAAAAAACCTTTGATAATAATTTGTAGTGATTTAATTTGAGGTTGGAAATCCATCGGTTTGAGTAGTGTTTAGGCTGGAAGGGACTCTTCACAATGAGACTTCAATTAAATTCAAACAGTCTAAGATGAGCCTGTTTCGACAGCAACACAAATGTAGTCACCTATCAGATTTAGTATCACTCTTCGTGTTTACATGGAAATTTCTACCTAAATATATATTTATGTCCACGATGCAAGTTTCATCCGTATAATCGACACAACCTGCAACTTAATTTATTATTCTTGATAACACTGTTTGCTGCAGGTAGATAACATCTTGCTCTGATGAGTAGAATCACATTACGACGGATTCTTACCCATTCAGATCACGATTACAATAATTGCGATGCAACCATCGGATCAGAACGGATTGAGCAATATTGAAATAATGTCTCTTGTTTTGTAACGCGTGACTGGAAGTCGAGTTTTCCTCTGATCTTGGAATAATTACTACCCCACGTCGAGGTTATTTTACTGATGCAAGATTAAAAAACGACTGCGGGTGTGGCACATTGGTTCCTCGTACCAATAATCCGATAGTGTAGATGTATAGTAGCTACTGTCAAAAAATCAACAAGCCGCACAATCTCTAAAAATGTCACCAAAATCGAATTGAAAATGTAGAGGCTACAATCAGTTCCGATTTTCATAGGGGACCATCTACACGCCAATCCGTACAATCCTTGGAAATTTCTTCGAAATCGGAGGGGAAATGTAGAAAGTACGGCTGTGGCAAGGATTTTACGTTGGCACATGCGCTGTAGCTTCTATCAGTCCAGGGGTGATGATTTTCATAGGTACCCAGCTACCTCTAGCCTACAGCTACCTACCTACAGCTAGCCACAAAATCCCTGAAAACTTCATCGAAAACGGTTTAAAAACCCTGCAAATTATTACACAAAGGTCTATACAGATCACTCGCCTGCAAAGAACACGGTTGTTGCATTGTTACCACCAACCAACTTGAAGAGAAACATCGATCGCATTTCGCTCAGCTAACATTTGAACGGAGATTAGGCCTCTTTTGTGATTCACACTCGTGTTTCTGATTATCGTAAGTCCAACCCTCAATTTCTCGTTGGGAGCGAACGGTTTGTCCTACAGGGATCCGGGTGGTCACTAAAGATTCTAAAAATTCTATAGAATCCTAAATTGATGGAAAAACAATACCTTGATATCAAAAATTTTTGAGTTGGAGCGTTTTCAAAATTTCAACCCTTAGAAGTGACCTACATCAACCAAAATCTTCGGGGCACAACTAGACCCCAAATGGAGCCTACATACCAATAACAATTTATATTTGGAAAAAATACTTTACCGCTACAATTGATGGTATTGTACATAAATATTTACATCACAGCATTGTATCAGCACTCAGCAGTCATGTCCATCCGGCTGCTTGGTATCAGGGTCCGAGATCCGACCTCGGTCATTGAGGTGAGGGGCAAGGTTGTATTACAAGGAATTTCATCAAAATCAGTCAACGCTAAGTGAGGAAAGTGCGGCGTAAGGCGAACGGCCGGCCGGCCGAATTTTTATTCGAATTTTGGATTCTACGTATACCTTGAAACGTAAATATAATACCTACCTATATAATAATAATCCGCATAGTCCCTGAAAATTTCATCGAAATCAAGTGTAGCCCAGGCAAATTAGTGCTCTAGCCCCATAAAATTCCTCGAGAGTTGGAAATCATTTCAACCCCTTTTGGGAGCCCTGAATAACGGGTTTCTGAGTTTGCGACGGTTTTTAGGTTGTGCTTAAGATTTGAGAGCCCGAAAACCGCAAAATGTTCGCACTTTTTTGTATTTTGTTTATAACTCGTAAGTAAAGTACGCATCTCACCGAAAATTCCCTCATAACTGTAAATATATAATAAATTATTGCAATTAGAAATTCATACTCAGTAGTAGGTATAGAAATCCTGATAATCATTGTATTTAAAACTGCTGTTCCGCCTTCAAGATCTACTGAGACAAAGTACCGGCCAAAAGAAAAAGACGGCATTTTTTTCTGTTTGTTCCTACATTCTTTTTTTCTTACCGTGTTCAAACATCGAACATATTGTTGGTAAGCGATAAAACTGTTTCACTCAATGTAATTTATCCAGTATTTTAAGCAAGAAATAATGCCCCCCCTCACCCTTAGCCACCATAAAATTTCTAGCGGCATGGGAGCATCGAGTTTGAACTGCATTTTAATATCCATGACCTGGGATACCCAACATGCGAATTTGAGTTCACCCCCCCCCCCCCCCCAAATGGTGTCAGTCTGACACTAAAGCGGTCAGACGTCGTAACGTTGAGCTTCCAGCTATTAATTTTGGTAGGTAGTCCGCAGAAGTTCACATCCATTTTCAAGGTGAAGCACACAGAAACCTTCGAAGTATGCAGTTTAGGTGTCCACCATGGTGGCACCACTATTAGTTCCACGGTGGTAAAGAGAATAATTCATGAAAATCCGGAGGTATAATGAGAATTTTTCCTCAATTTCAAAGCTTGGGTACAATTAGTACGCTATAAATTGATATTGATATTGATATTTTATTCTTAATACTGCAGGTACATATATGTACATAGTATAAGTCGATAAAAATATTAAAGCTTGTTACTTAGCTTACCATCTAATTCTAATATGTAGGGCAAGGCATCAACAACAATTATAATTAGGCAAAACAGTTAACAATGAAGACCTCGAACTATAAAAAACAATGAAGAACAGGAACTAAGTGTAATAGGAACTAGTGTGATCGGTACTCCCAGGAAAAGGTGTGTGTGAGGCGCTACCGTGCCGGCCGGCCCGGACCCACCCACCATGGCGGCTCCCGGAGCCACCAATCCATTACTGGAGAGGTAGCCCTACAAACTGTGCGAAAGAACCCCGGTCCAACGCTCAAAACACGCAACACACTAATCACACACACATATACAATTAAACACGATCACAGATATTCCCATTATCACGGTCAAACAATATCACAGCAACGGCAAAGAGATCACAGATTGATTTACTACAAAACTACACATGAAATAATAAGAATCATCGCAAGCAAGGTAATCGGTATATTTCTCTGCTGGATAAACTTGAGACACGATAATAGTTACTAATAATATGCATTAGGTGACACCGTGCCCACATATAGTATACAGAGATAGTAATAAACATAATAAATTATTTGATCAATCTAAATAAAGTCAATAACATGTTGTGTCAATATCACATGGCTAGAAGGTCAAATTTTCAAAATTAAAATCTAAAAACTCCTCAAAAGATTAAAAAGCCTCTTTTTTCAAAATATTTGTGATGAAAGTAATAAATTTGGTTTGGGACATGTCTTGTAATCTGAATGGCATTTTATTATATAATTTTTTCCCCCAGTAGGTATGTGCATTATCTGATCTTCGTAACCGATTTTGGCTTTCTATGTATCTTCCACTGCCCCTAGTAAAAAGGTCGTGAACTTCATTGATTTTTTGCCATGCTTCCTTGTTTTGATGAGCATACTTTAAACATTCTCTCTTATAAACACAGGGGAGAGTCAAGATACCCAAAGCGATAAAGGATCTTTTACAATCATCCCTAAATTTTAACGACGAAATTACTCGGATACATCGTCTCTGCGCGCTAAACACCTTATTGCTAGATGGACAATGCCCCCAAGCTAAAATGGCATACGACATAACGGAGTGAAAACAACCGTAATAGCAGTACATCAATATATCCTTGGAACTGAAGGAACTGAAATCTTGAAAAATCGGACATTTTGTAAATATTAACCATTAACTCCCCCTTAAAAGGCAAAATGCGAAATTCTGGCGACGTAGTGCACAACTAGATAGTTTTCCATGTCGAAAAAAAAAGAACCAAGAAAATCGGTTGATAAATAAGGCCTGGGCAGAGTACACACGATTTTGCCACACACACACACACACACACACATACAGACACACACCTATGGTTTTTTTTTGTCGCGGATTTGGATTCAGAATGGTCTAAAACGGATTAGTGTGTGGTTATTTTTTTTTTCTGTGTGTTGGAGTGTCGTCCAACTTTACCCCAGATTAATTGCATAAGGACGCCCAAGTCTTACTGTGGGACGTCCTGAAAATAAAGTTGAACTTACTGCGGCCGTTCTCATGATGGTTCCGTGTTCCTCTGAAAGTTGGCGATGCGGTGTCGGCGCGAGGCAGCAGTCTCGTTTTATACCGTGACTTTTCTGATCGGATCCCCCCCCTTCAAGGCCTCAAGAACTGACGAAGGTGACGAAGATCGGCATCACAGAGGAGTCCAGGAGGAAGATGCTTACTGGTCCTAGAGGGTTTGAGAGTAGAGGGAAATAAACCCGGGAAATAAATAATCGTTAAGAGGGAAATGAACCCGGGGCACTACTCCAATCCACTAAATGCACAAGTCGCTAGCTTGCATTGCTTCTTGAGTCGAAACATTGCAACGTTTCTAATTCATTTTACGAGAGATTATTACCGTTAAAATTCACCAATAAAGGAAAATGAGCACTTTTTGGAAACGGGAGAGAGGTAGTTAGAAGTATGAGGCTTATTCATTTGTTACCCCCACCATAAACAACAAACATCCTAATTTATTATTTAATAAAAGTTTAATTTTAAAAAGTTTGAAAATGAAAAATGTACCAATTTAGTCGTGTGGGTACTTTTTGGATTCAGGCCTATGTGGGGCTCATAATTTGGGAATGTTACAGTTTTTACCTCCACCCCGAGCATATAGTAGGTATGTTACGTTTGCTGAAAATAATCCTTCACATAAAATGTCATATGGGTACTTTTTGGAAACAGGACGATCTGGAGATTCACATTTTGCTAACTACCACAGTCTAACTACCACATTAAAAATATAGTATATAATAATTATAATCCTGAAAATGAAACCTTGTTAGAAATTCTAGTATGCTTGAACCTAAACGTACAAAAAGTGCTCTCGTGACAATGAAGGTTGAGGATTCGTTTTCAGCATACCTAACATATCTACTATATGTTTAGGGAAGGGTTAACAATTCATACTGCCAAAATGTGAATCTCCTGATCACCCTGTTTCCAAAAAATACCCACACGATTTTTATGTTGAGGATTTGTTTCCAGCATACCTAACATAGGTACTGTATGTTTGGGGTGGGGGTAAACAATATAGTAGTTACCCATAAATACAGAAAAATTGCTCCTGTATGATACATAAATGATAACGTGGAAAAAACAAATAAAATCTTCGAAAAACCGGAAGATTTTGATTAACAACTCGGTTGATAATGAAACCACTTCCTTGGCTGCTCGACTCGACTGCTTCCGATCAGCCGCTAAGTAACGTAGCATTAAATATAATGATATTATATTTACATTGTAACACAGAGTCGAATGAACGCAATCTTGTATTCATGATAGCGTCGGATTTAACTCAAGCAAATAATAACGTCCACGTCAGCCACATCCAGTCGTGTAGGCGACTACAATAGTTATGAAAACGAGTCACCACTGTTTAGTGAATTAGAATATAAGAGTTTTTCCCCCGAAGGGTAAAAAACTAGTATTTTGGGTCTTGCTGAAGCTTGACCCAGGTTGAGATTACATCCATCCTACTTCCAGCCTAGTATGTGTCCTCAGCGCTCTTAGCGGCCATTTCTTGCATCATTATCTTGCGTTTCATCGCATCCATGCCGGCTAGGACTTTTGGGCCTTCAGTGCTCTCAAAAGGAAAGCCGGCAAGGGCTTGCCGCCTGGGTCAAGCTTCAGCAAGACCCAAAATACTAGTTTTTTACCCTTCGGGGGAAAAACTCTTATATTTTGGGGTCTGTGCTTTCGCTTGACCCAGGTTGAGATATGTTTGTTTTCTGCCGGCTAGGGACTGCGATGAGAAACATTGGCGCAGTGGAAGAACGCACTGTGAAAAGAATTGTTAGCACACAGATTCTATGGGCAGTAATAAATAGAATTGATTCAACAAAAAAGAAACAACGATTTAATTGACTGACAGAAGCAAAAAAGTACCTTCATGAAACAAGCAAAGTGACATGACATTGCTAAAGAGACCAAATAATTTCAGGTACAACAGAACATGACAAAAACTGAAATGAGTTACACTGAACTGAAGGAGTTGACAATCAATGGTATGGGATCTTTACTGTCTCCTCCTTTAACTATGGTTCTGTAATAATGTTTGAAAAAATTTATAGAACTGAGCCAGTTTCCTTGTCTAAGAATAGTATCCATTGGAATGTCCATATTAAACCGATATGACCCCACTGCTGAACGAAGACTCCCTGGGGAATAATCAATACCAGCTGCAACTAGGGCTGTCCTGATCCATCCGGCTATCACTGAACGAGAGGCTGGAGCTACTTTACCCCTAGTGGTGATAAAGAGAGATGAGAGAGGCGGGTTTCGCCTCAAACCATTGAGAAAAATCAGCTTCTCTGTCCAGAACCTCACATTGAATAGAGTTTCACTACTCTCAACAAGCTTCCAACCTGATTGCTGGTATTTTGTGGAATCCGTTTTGGAACCAAAACGAGGCCAAAATATAACTGCTCCCTGAACAAATTGCACTCCAGAGGAATCCTGTGATAGAAGTGTCAGGTCATGAATACGACGTCCTGAAGATAACAGGAGCAAGAGGGCCAAGTGGCGAGACACCTGAAAATGACTTCTCACATCTGGAGTGGTACCCTTCATCCAATTCACCAAAATCGAAACATCCCATATAGAACGATTTTGAGAAGGAGGTGTTACAGTCCCGATTGCCTTCAATATTTGCTGGACCAAAGGGTGAGAAGAGAGCTCTGATGACTTTGAGGGATTGGCAAAGGTGGCAATCACTGATTTATGGACCCGAATAGTACGGAAGGCCAAACCTCTTACCCTGTGAAGGTAGGCTAAATACTGAGCCAATTTATGTGGAGGTGGGTTATCAATCAATACGTTGTTTTCCTTTGCCCATTTTACCCATTGTCCCCACGGTGATTGATATGTGGATAGAGTCGACTTTCGCCAAGACTTTAAAAGCAGCTGTTGGTCTTCTGAATCCCAAGAGGCAATCTCCCTCGACCACCCCGCACCTTCCAGGCCTCCAAATGAAGCATTTGAACCTTCTCTGGGGGGTTTCCCGTTGAGAGATCTACAAGGTTGTGAGCCAGGTCTGGGAGAGTGATTGGGGGACTCACTGCTCTGCTCTTGATGTCGGGTCGCCAAAATACCTTCTCCCATCGAGGTGCTATCACTATGAATGTCCCTTCTGCCAAATTCAGGTGCTGTAGCACTTGGGGAATCAGCGCTGGAGGAGGGAAAATCCATGCTAGGTTGTACTTCCAAACCCTTGAGAAAGCATTTATGAAGACTGCAGACCTGTCTGTTGAATCGTGAGACACATAGGAGGGAACCACTGCTGAGTTGCTGGTTGCAAAGAGGTCGATCTCCGGAACTCCCCAACGTTGGAAAATCATCTGAGTGATTTTCGGCAGGACATGCCAGTCTGGCGGAGCCTTCTGGCGAGACAAGTTGTCGACCACTGAGTTGCAGACACTTGGAATGAAGTGGGCCTTGACAACTATATCGTAACCCTGAGTTACTTTGAACAGCCTCTCCACATCTCTCAACATCATCTGAGATCTTGTACCTCCCTGTTTCTGGAGATATGCCACCACTGTCCTGTTGTCTGACTGAACTAGGACGCAAGATCCTGCCAGAAGGTCTGCATTTGTCTCGATGGCCTGGTGAACTGCATACAACTCCTTCCTGTTGATATGCCATTGAAGCTGATCGGCAGTCCACAAGGCGCTCAGGGATATGTCGTTGACCCGAGCACCCCAACCTGTGTTTGAGGCATCTGCATTCACAAAATAACGAATCAGGCGTGGAAAGATCTCTGATGCCTTGTGTACTGAGTTTTGCCACCATGTCATCTCTGCTAA
Source organism: Apolygus lucorum (assembly GCA_009739505.2). Lineage (NCBI taxonomy): Eukaryota > Metazoa > Arthropoda > Insecta > Hemiptera > Miridae > Apolygus > Apolygus lucorum. The sequence goes on from CM019183.2 coordinate 16,220,607, forward strand.
TATTTCCTCTGAAATCTTGTACTCCTCTAGGGCGGCACGCTGAGGGAGCCTTGTGACAGCCCTCTGAATGAAGTGTATGTGGAGCCTTCCATAAGGAATCACGAATGCAGCAAAACTCAAATGACCCAGGAGAGATTTTGCCGTCTGCCAGCTCCAAACTCTGTGGGATAGGAAATTTTTCAGCTGAATGGAGATCACATTCTGTTTGTCTAATGGTAGAAACTTCTGATTGAGATGAGGGTCCCACATAATCCCCAGAAACTGGAGGGCTGTGGTTGGGGTCAACTGTGACTTTTGAAGGTTTACCACCCATCCTAGCTCCTGAAATAGTGAGACTGCCTGCTTGCTGTGAATCTGAAGAGTCTCTGGGTCCTGATGAACCAGAAGAAAATCGTCCAAGTAAACTATTACCCGCATTCCCATACTCCTTAGTAGACTGGCCATCCAATTGGTCAGGGCTGCAAAGATCTGTGGGGCTGTGGCTAGCCCAAATGGGAGACAGGTCATGCACAACAGACTTCCTTTGTAAGACAACGCTAGAAACCTTTGATGTGACTGCTTCACTGGTACATGGAAATAAGCCTGAGTAAGATCTATCTTCACAAGATAATCGCTTTCTTGGAGAAATTTTGGGACCCCGATGTGACTCACCAGGCGAAACTTTTTGGTCACTAAGAAGGAGTTCAACCGGCGGAGGTTGAATATAGGACGATTTGACCCATCCGCCTTGGGAATCAGGAACATGCGAGACATGAATCCCATCTCTGTGGTGAGAGGTGCTAGAATACCTGTATCCAACATTTCTGCAATATGTGTGGTCATGGTGTTTGAAATAGGGGTCGAAAAATGGTTGGTTTGACGTTTTAGGCAACTCAAAGGAGGTTTCCTTGAAAATGGGATGGCATATCCACTTATTACTTTGAGCAAGGAAGCTGGAGCGCCCCTCTGCTGCCATTCCATCATGAAGTGTCGAAGACGCCCCCCCTCCATTTTTTCCCCAAAGGAATTGTCAAAAGCGACGACGAAGAGAGTCCCTAGAACTACGAGAGTCCCTATGTCCACTGGATCCTTGAAGCGAACTCCTATGCTGCTGACTACCCCCTTGACGAGATGAGTGACCACTGATCTGATTATTATAACGAGGATATCTCTTATGAACCTTCCCCCTCACGGACGAAAAAGGCTGCGACTTTCCCCTTCCTGATGAATCAGCTGATCTTGAAAAATGTCCGGATGCAGGCCTTTGTTTACGATATTGGGACTGGAAGACTGGCTTCCTCAAGACCTCAGGGTGGCTTCGAACCAGCTCCTGAAGGGGTACATCATCGTACAAATATTTTTCAGAGGGGGGAACCTCCTGAAGCAACTGAGCCAAGCGACGATCTGCCGGTTCATAGAGCTTTCTCCTAGCCTCCAACGTCTCAGCCCTTTTTCCACAGACAAACTGGAGTACATTGTCGGAAAATTTCTTGAAGTTTGCCTCAGGAGCCGCCAAGGCTGATATGAGATCTGAGGCTACGGCTGGGTGTTTCTTAATGATATCATTAACTGCTGTTGAGAAGGCTGACCGCTGACATAGCAGGCCATGAGTAATCGTTCCCAAAGTAGAGTCAAATCCAGACAACAAACTTGGAACAAACCCAGGAGCTGATGGTAATGAAGCATTGACCGCCAACTTGCTAAAAACCCCTCCAACTTGCAGCAGTTTCTGAGCCTCTACATAACGTACCTTATTCCAGGAAGATGACCCAAGCCTTTGGCAAGATATACCTAGCTGATTAAGCTCTACATCTGGCTCTGGGACAGGGGGTTCCTGTTCCTTCACCTCGGGCATGAAACTGAACGACTCACCAGGGCCACACCGAAGTAGAGAGGGGGCGAGCCAGGATTGCTCAGAATGAGTTGGAGAGGCAGCCTCTCCACCATACTCACCAAAATCGTCCAATGGGTCACCATCCTCCTCTCCCGACTGGAATCCCTTTTCCTCATCTACCTTAGTAGCCATCAAAATCTGCTCCAGGATTTTCTCCATTTTCTCTGTCCTCTGTTCTAATGCATGGAAACGTTTAGGATCTGGCATTTCCGAATTGGGAGAGGGAGACCTCTTAGAGACCGTAGAATCCCTAGACATCCTGAAAACGAAGACGAAAAAACTAGGTAGGTACAAACCCCAAGAAAAAAAAAAAAAGTAATAAACTCACATTTTTCAATATGTAGGTACTTAGTGAATTCGGTACCTAATTTAGTTATTCATTTGTAAGCTGCCTACCCTGAAGGGGATCGGCAAAATAACGTTGTGTTGGGAAAAGAGAGGAGGAAATGACAAAAGTGAATGGTTGCAACTTAAAGTTAGGTATGAAATTTATACTTAGCTTCGTTGCGCAACGGTAGAGCGGAAGCGGCAGATGCGGTAGGCGTTTCTTGTATAACCTGAAAATGGAGCACTTCCCTGAAGGGGCTTCACCACGTTGCTCGAAAACAAAGAAAAGAAAGACTGCAATGCGACGTGGCGCAATTCAACTATAAGATGCCTAGGGGTGAAGGTATGATATTGTACTGTTACTCTGACTCCAATATTCACCACTTTGAGAAATTTCAGGTGTTGCTTGGACAAAGAACTCAAGAAAATACGTTGCAGCGGAATGTAATGAATTTGAAGGTGCAATGCAAAAATATAGGAATGTACAACTTTGAATGGTACAAAATAAATCAATTGATACAGAAGCAATTCGTTGTTGGTTATTTCAGTCCCAGATAATATCTTATACGAAAGAAAAGGTAAGTATAAGGTTGGTATGACAAAGTTAATATGAGTATTTTAGTGTAATCAACAATGCGTTGTACTAATAGCTGCTTAAAGGCAACTATGAAAAATTGGTAAGCCTAGCACGGTAGTTTTTAGGATAAGTCTCTGTCTCAACCCTACCTATGATTATTGGCCAATAAGGAAAACAGTTCGCACTCACGTTGCAGAAACTCGTTGAGGCGGGTTCCGGTGTGATGCAAGGTATTCCGTTGTCCAGAGGGGTAGTCAGGAGAATGCAGAGGTCGACCAAACAGGAGAGGGAAATCACTACTACGACTGTTGGCTTTAAAAGAGATTTTCGGTAAAAGAGAGCAATGTTGAATTTAAAGTTGCGCAATAAATTGCAGAACGAAAGGGGGCAGTTGCAGTTAATGTCTGTGGGAGTCTTATAACTGTTAACTGAAGGGATGGTAGCAGAGAGCAGGCAGGAACTGAAGTGGGGGGACGGCGCGCAGCCTTTTATACGCTCCCCTCCACGCTTGGTGGCTCCTTCGAAGCCCACTGGTGGGAGGGCCCCACCCGGCGCTGTGATATGCTTGACTCTCGATCCCTGTAGTAAGTGTGATTCCCGATCCTTCCTCCTTTTCTCAATCTTTCCGTCTTTTTCCTAATTTCTCCGTTCTTTTCCTGATCTTCCCGTCCTCTTCCCTCTATCCTGGTCCTGATGCTTGAATGGCAGAACTTGTGAGCTGCGGCTCACATTCCTCGTCGTTCCGGAAGCCAGCATTGTCAACGACAATGCTGGGTATCGGCAATGGTGTGGAAGGGTATGTTCGCCTGAGGGCAACCTCATACTCGTACCGACGACACCCCGCACAAAGGTCGGGTCTCCGGTCTGCGCTGTGGTCTTCGCCGCATGTGGCTAATGCGTTGCCCTTACGATGCGCCCTCTTCAACCTCTCCCAAAATTCCTTACAGGCGTAACACCGGAAGGCCACCAACTGTGTGCATCGCCTGTTGCATACTGGGCACCTTGCTCGCTTCTTTTTGTGCTGCTTCGCCTGTGACGGTTGGAACCTCTTCAAAACGATCTTGGGAATGGATCGGGGTGAGTTGGGTCCGACCTCAATTGAGACCTGTGGCTCTCGTACTGGTGTCGGCAGCAATGGGCGTTCCTCCCCACTGTCGCTTTGAGATGATGGTGGTAGCGGAATGCGGCTTCCTCTGCGTTGCTGCAATGGCAACTCACGGAACGGTGAGATTGGCCTCGTGGGTGAGCGTCGTGGTACTGGACTCGGTGTGGTGGACCTGGCTCGTGAGGTAGATGCCACTGGAGATCTGTTGGCAATGACGGTCTCTCTCGCATCTCTTGGTCCCCTCTCCGACGATTGCGACTGGGAAGAGGTACTTGGAGTGATTGGCGGGTTGACATTGGTGGGAGGTAAGGAAACGACAATCCCTGCCGCAAGTGGCTCTGCGGTTTCCAAGCCCAATGCCCTCTTCAGCTCCTGTATGTTCTTCCTTGCCTACCGCTCTACCCAATTGCCATAGAGCCATCCTGCAAACATACAAGGAATTGCGCCAAGCATCCCTGCCCTAGGAAAAGTGCATGTGATTTCAATTGGGCCATCATTAACGGGTTTGGGTCAGAGAGCATGAAATATTAGTTGACCGGATGGGTCCAAGTGTTTTGTGTATCTTGAAGAGACCTAGTTAAATTCGATGACTTGAAGAGTCCTAATTAAATTGGTTGACTTGAAGAGTCCTAAAGGAATATGTTAATCAGTCAGTCGGTATAGTGTCGTCCCTATTAGTCAGTAAGTTAGTTGTAGCTTGTGTAATTGCTCCCATGTGTAGCTTGCGATAATTCACTGGTTCTCGCTGCCTCAATTTGTAGGGTGGAGCAGTTACTTCGTGTTCCTGGGTTGTAGGCGGAACCGCTTCGGTGGCCTCGACATTGCTGACAGGTTGGTGGTCGTTGCTCCGTTCCTCTTTACTGGGGACTGGAACGGTGAACAGCTCCTGTGGTGGGAATGTCATTGCATCAATGAACTGTTCGTCCTCATCGTCCGATGGCTCTTCCGGTGCGCTGGTACTGGATCCTGGATTGAACGGTTTCAGCGGGCCAACGGATGCCTGGGTTGGTTCAATCCGATGGATCACCCCAAGACTACAATTTTCCACCGAGGGTGGTCGGAATAACGCCTCAAATTGCTTTAGAACTGCTCGGGTCGGTGCGATGTCTTCAATGTCAAGGTGGCTTTGCTTTTCCACTACTACCTCGTCAAACTCGGGGCTTGGTTCGTCCCATGGGTCTGTCAGGATAAGTTCCCATTCTTCTGGATGTTCTAGTATGGGATGTGAAGTTTCCCATTCCTCCAGGTTGACATCCTCCTTGAAGGACTCATCAGTAGTGGTTGCAGTGCTGACTGGTTGGTGAATTTCTGGGTTCAATGTGGTCTGCAAGTGGGCTATGGTGTTTTTGATGATTTTAGGTGGCATTGCTGGTGGCAACATTGCAGGTAACGTTGCTGGCATTGCTGGCGTTGCAGGGTCAGCAATGGTCGGCTCCACTGATATTAGTGTTTGGGGCGTTGTAGTCAGCATTTCAGGCGTTGCAGGGTCAGCAACGGTTACTTCCACGGGTGTGGTTGCAGCCAGAGTTGCTGGAGTTGCGGTCAGGATTGCTGGGGTTCCAGTATCCACGACGGCAGGTCTCAGCAATGTTGTTCCAACATCGGTCAGTGAATTTGCGGTTTGCATTGCCGGGGTTGCTGGGTCTGCAATGTCCTGTTTGAAGGGTACAGGGGTGGTCAGAGTCGTGTGAGTTGCGGAGTCTGCAACGGCATGTTCCCATAGTGAGGTCTTGGTCAATACTGCTGGAGTTGTGGAGTCTGCAACGGCTTGCTCCCATGGTGCGGTTGCGGTCATAGTTTTTGGAGTTGTTGGGTACACAACGGTTCTGGGTTGGTCACACTTGAAATCGTTCACCAAAATTGTCGGAGGTGGAACAACAGTGATACCCAGAGAGGTGCTGGGAAACGTTGTGATTGTTGCAGTTGCGCAACTTTCGTCATTTTTCACAACTGGTTTCCTCCTCTCGGATACCATAACCATCCCCACAGTCAATGGTTCGTCGAATTCTTCTCGTTTGGACATTTTAGCGCCGCATGGTCCGTAATGTTGGTATTCCATACGTGGTCCGGTAGTCAAGGTGATAGGGATTTTTCGCAAGATGTCTAACCCCAACAAGTCCAAAGACGCCTCGCGTCTAGCGAAAATCGCAAAGGTATGCATAAATTTATGCTCCCCGATCTGTGTAAGCACTCGTTGCTCTACCGCAAAAGGCAGTGAATGCCCGTCAGCTCCCCATGCCATTGCTTTGGTAGGTAGAAGGGGAATTCCCTTTATCGGACTTGAGAGTACCGACAACGCTGCTCCCGTATCAATCGTCATATTTCGGGTCTCAGGACCCAGTCCGACCTTCATTCTAATGGTTCTGACCATGGGTTGCTCTACCGCGGGGATATAATTTAAAATTTTAGGAGGGTTATAACGTGCAATCTCACTGGCCCCACTAGGTTTCTCCCCATGACGCGCCGGCGGACTTGATATTTGCAGCAATCTTCGTTTCCGGAAGCAATCTTCTTCAAGATGTTCGCGAACACCACAAAAATCGCAAAAAATAGTGCGTTGCGGGCTGTCCGGACACTCAACCGGAAAGTGATGCCTACTGGCGCAGAACATGCACGGAAAACGAGGCGAAGGCGGCTCGAGAGTTTTAGGGTTCGAAGTTTCCGGACGGTGGTTGTCCCGACGTTCGGTTTCTCGTGAAATTCGATCCGAAGGGTAGCGGGATCGCTCTCTCCGAGGTTCGTCCTCCGAATAGCCTTTGTTTTGGTCGGTTTCCCGCCGCGTGCATTTGGCGGCAAAATGCTCTAGGCTCCCGCATTTATAACACCGACGGTCGTTGACCGCGGCCAAGTCCCACCTTTCTTCCACGTCCTCGGTATTTTCGAGCGTCTCCTCTATTTCCTCCGCCCTTTTTAATGCAGTCCGAATTGATATGGGTCGATTTGCAACGAGAAAAGAGCTCAGCCGCCCCCCGACACCTCGAATGAACGCGCTTAGTGTTTTACGATCCACCCAACTGTTCTTGTCGTGAGCATCCATGTTGGCTCCCTCTTCGATGATAGCACAACGCGCTAGGCTCCGTACGCGGTCCGCAAACTGCCGAAGCGTTTCCGACGGATTTCTTTTTACCGTCCAAAGCAAGGCGGCCGCATGCTGAGGGTTTTCTTTCCTAAACCAGATCAACATTTCCTCTCGGGCGATCCTATACGCTTGCTCGCTGTTGAGATTGTCTTGATGGTCGATGAGAAACTGTTTGGCTGTTCCGCGCGCTTTAGCTCGCAGAAGGCGGATTTTCTGGGTTGCAGAAAGGTTCACAGCTACCGCGTCAAAATTCGCAAAAAACGAGGTCACATTTAGCGCTCCCATCGCGTCGGGGTCCAACGGGTCAATTTCAAGAAATAGGGATCTAGGAATATTGTCTGGATCTCCCCCCCGAGTTACTTGGTTATAGTTTTTAAGCAATATGGTCATCTCTCGCATTGTTTGCGTCATGGAGTCAATGGAATCGGCCCCCACCGTAATAGGGGATGTGGAGCGGTCGTCGTCAAAACGGTTCTTTCCTGGACTCGACATTGTGCAGAATAATTTGCGTCACACAAAGCTAAAAATTAGTCAGTCTTGGTTTGGTCGTTGCGCAACGGCGCAATGTCAATTGAAACAACAGGTGGAAAATTTTAGCCGTATTGCACAACGGTGCGGCTCGTGGAATGCTACCGTCCTTTTCACAACGGTGCGTAAAACAATTAAATTTGGCACAACGGTGCAACAAGAAATGAAATTTCGCACAATGGCGCAATGCAAAAATCAAAACAAACTATGGTCGCAATTGGCGACAATGGCGCACTTTTCCTTTGGCGTACAATTTCGGATATGGGATGCACCCTACCTATCCTACAGCTAATCACCTGCTCAATAGTGGTTTTCTGACTAAAATTGTTCGTACACAAGGCTCCGCTAAATGTGTACCTGACCTTAAGTTGCTTTATGAATTTAAGGGGAATTGAATTTAAAATTGCGTTGCTTGTGCAACGGACAACGTTATATGTGATAAAAATGAATTTAAAATTGGCGTTACACCTGCAATGAAGTTGCGTTGTGGTGCAATGGTCAGCGTTGTTGTATATAAATTTGAATTTAAAACTGCATTGCTGAAGGCAATTACACAACGTTAAAGCGTTACAGAATAAAATTTGGGGTTCGTTACGAGGCTTGCCTCGTAAAAAATCCCGTTCGCTGCCACCAATTTGTAAGCTGCCTACCCTGAAGGGGATCGGCAAAATAACGTTGTGTTGGGAAAAGAGAGGAGGAAATGACAAAAGTGAATGGTTGCAACTTAAAGTTAGGTATGAAATTTATACTTAGCTTCGTTGCGCAACGGTAGAGCGGAAGCGGCAGATGCGGTAGGCGTTTCTTGTATAACCTGAAAATGGAGCACTTCCCTGAAGGGGCTTCACCACGTTGCTCGAAAACAAAGAAAAGAAAGACTGCAATGCGACGTGGCGCAATTCAACTATAAGATGCCTAGGGGTGAAGGTATGATATTGTACTGTTACTCTGACTCCAATATTCACCACTTTGAGAAATTTCAGGTGTTGCTTGGACAAAGAACTCAAGAAAATACGTTGCAGCGGAATGTAATGAATTTGAAGGTGCAATGCAAAAATATAGGAATGTACAACTTTGAATGGTACAAAATAAATCAATTGATACAGAAGCAATTCGTTGTTGGTTATTTCAGTCCCAGATAATATCTTATACGAAAGAAAAGGTAAGTATAAGGTTGGTATGACAAAGTTAATATGAGTATTTTAGTGTAATCAACAATGCGTTGTACTAATAGCTGCTTAAAGGCAACTATGAAAAATTGGTAAGCCTAGCACGGTAGTTTTTAGGATAAGTCTCTGTCTCAACCCTACCTATGATTATTGGCCAATAAGGAAAACAGTTCGCACTCACGTTGCAGAAACTCGTTGAGGCGGGTTCCGGTGTGATGCAAGGTATTCCGTTGTCCAGAGGGGTAGTCAGGAGAATGCAGAGGTCGACCAAACAGGAGAGGGAAATCACTACTACGACTGTTGGCTTTAAAAGAGATTTTCGGTAAAAGAGAGCAATGTTGAATTTAAAGTTGCGCAATAAATTGCAGAACGAAAGGGGGCAGTTGCAGTTAATGTCTGTGGGAGTCTTATAACTGTTAACTGAAGGGATGGTAGCAGAGAGCAGGCAGGAACTGAAGTGGGGGGACGGCGCGCAGCCTTTTATACGCTCCCCTCCACGCTTGGTGGCTCCTTCGAAGCCCACTGGTGGGAGGGCCCCACCCGGCGCTGTGATATGCTTGACTCTCGATCCCTGTAGTAAGTGTGATTCCCGATCCTTCCTCCTTTTCTCAATCTTTCCGTCTTTTTCCTAATTTCTCCGTTCTTTTCCTGATCTTCCCGTCCTCTTCCCTCTATCCTGGTCCTGATGCTTGAATGGCAGAACTTGTGAGCTGCGGCTCACACATTCATTTATTATTATTATTATTATTAATATTTGCTTACTAAGCTGTAGAAGAAAATAAAAATTTAGATCTGATCGGGAAAACAAAACTAAACTAAACTGGTACAGAGGCAAGGGCGACAGACGAAATGGCGGAGGCGAACTCATTTTTCGTTAGGACGAATGACTGAGTTTCTCTGAAGTCACACTGAAGAAGCCAATAACCATGGGGCAATGATGCGCCGCGCTGGTATTTTTGTGGCTTTGGTGTTAGGGAGGATCCGCACTGAACACCAAAATGGGCCAGCCAAGATGGGGCCACAAGAAACGTATCAAAAACGCCATTTCAGCAGGAAAGTGGCGCCAGCAAAATGCCTCATGTCGTGCCTTCATCCGTTGGACAATTTGTCAGACCTCCACAAGTCAATCCGTTCAATTCCGCCGCCTCATAATAACAAAAAGCTGTAATTATTCCCGATCAGAGAAAGAACAAACAATGAAACCGAAAACGGGTAGTCAAAAAAGTTGTCCTCTACCCATGAAACGGCGATCGATTTCCTTTTCCGAAAAAAAAGAAAAAGCCCATAGAATCAAGAAAAGAACGCTTACCTTACTTGAAAATGAACGACACACGTCGTTAAGTTCGATGAAAAAACAAATTTTCTTGAAATTTTAACGCGGAACACCGCAAAATATTCGATTTTCGTAAGAAGGACACACACTCGGCCGAAAATTGTGAACGCACTGAAGGCCCAAAAGTCCTAGCCGGCATGGATGCGATGAAACGCAAGATAATGATGCAAGAAATGGCCGCTAAGAGCGCTGAGGACACATACTAGGCTGGAAGTAGGATGGATGTAATCTCAACCTGGGTCAAGCGAAAGCACAGACCCCAAAATAGGTCGTTTTTACAATATCCAAGTCGCTAATGGTTTCGGGAAACCATCCAGTAGCTTTGCGAAGCCACTTTCTTGCGCGTTTAGTGAATTGGAATAAGACTTACTCTACTTGAAAATGGAAATATCTCAGTTATTGAAAATAGTGAAGAAAATCTTACTACAACCTTATCACCATTCAGGACCAATGGGGAATTTGCCTCACATTTTTTTTTTCGAATGAGGGTTTATTTTTATGGAATAAAACCATAGTGAGGTGCTCGAAAACGCATCCAAAAAATTTAGAGAATTTAAGGAAGATGGAAATTTTAAATGTGGTGGCAATGTGTAAGAGGCAGCCATGTTTGAAACGTGACGGATATTCTACCAATCTGACTTCAAAGGAGGTTCTGTGGCGCTTACCACAGAAGCGGAACATATACGAACTTTTAGCTTACAAGGAATAACACAAGAGTGCGCCTCGAACTGGCAGGAAGAACCCAGACACAGAAGTGACCAAAAGAAACAATATTACTCACTTTTTTACAATACGAATCTACCTACTAGTTTATCAAGCATTATTAGTCTTCATCTTCTCTTATTTAGTTTCAAGATTTGAATCACATTATTCGAGTAGCCATTTCACTGGATCGTTTTGTGTGGCGGTGCTAGAACTCTGTCTGTTGTCGGAGTTGTTTTCGCATCGTTTTTTTTTTTTGTCGTATGACGTCAACAATATTCCTCGATTTTCGCGGTGTTTTGTAACAGAGGTTCACTTGTTTAGTCATTTTCTCCTACGGTAATTTTTTCCCCTTGGTTATTCCTAGTGTTAAACGTTATTCTAGGGCCCTATTATAGGATTTGACTTGAAATTCCAGAATCTAAAATTGAGGCAAATTCCCCTGAAACAATATAATATATTATGAACCCATCATCAGCATTGAACAATTTTTCATCGATTCTCGGTCAAATTTTATACGGTTTGCGGCCTTGTTTCCATTTAATTTTTTGGAAATATTAGCAAATGAGTCAAATTTTTGAATTTTGTGTAGGCAATAACATTTGAAATTTCCGAATTGATCAATGGATGCTGTTTGAGAATCAAAAATCCCATTCGTAGTTCATTAAACGAATTTTCAAAGTCTCCATTTTCTACTTCGAAAAATGCACGTATGGACCCACAAAGTACCCACACGTAAATTGTTGATTGCTTCGAATCTCAGTAAACCACACGACCAAGATGTAGGTATCCTGAAAATATGACCTACTCGTACCCACAAGACTATAAAACAAATCGTAGATGTGCGAAAAAAACGTAATACTGTGACATAAAATATCAACAACAAAATTACATAATAATATTATGTAATATATTATGTAATATATTACATATTATGTAATATATTATAATATTATGTAATATATTATAAACAGGTTTATATTATAAACACGTAGATAGGTACTTAATAAAATTACAAAAAAAGGTTTATGTCACGGCCTGGAATCGAACCCGGGTCTCCCACGTTCGGGCGACGTACACGAACGGTTGGGATTTCAAGTATTAGATTAAGTCAATGAACCTTTGGAATCGAGCAAGACCCCACCCTCAAAATTTGATGGTTTACGTTTCAAGGTATTAAGAATCCAAAAGTCGAATAAAAATTGTTTCTGCCCAGCTCCCATGGACCAAATTTGATGAAATTTGGAATACCGGCTCCATTTGGGATCTAGTAGTGCCCCGAAAGTTTAGGTCAGTGTCAAGGGGTAAAAAACACTTCTAAGAGGTAATAATAAGTGAAAACTTTTCCAAAATGTCCTGGTTCAACAACTTTCCATAAATCCGTAAGATCCGCAAGATAAATCGATCGAAATCGTCGTTTGTGACTTTCTCCCTGAAACGAAAAAGGGTGGTGAGGAGGTACCAGCTCGGTAATGAGCTTATACCAGAACTCTATGTCAAGTATTCAGGATTAATACTTGATAAAAAACTGACGTTTTTAGATATCAAGTACCTGAAAGGGAAATTACGGTCAAGGCTAAGAGAACTGAATCCACTGCTCAGGAGCAAACAAATTGGCTTAAGCACTAAAACATATTGTTTAGTAATGCATGCATTCCAGGGGACGTCCCATTGGATAAGCATTAGATCAGTTAAACCAGTTGGTACCTAAGCGATAAAACTGTTTCACTCGATGTAATTTATTCATTACTTTAGGCAAGAAATAGTGACCCCCCCCCCCTCACCTTTATCCACCTTAACATTTCTAGCGGCATGGGAGCCTCGAATATGCAGAGCATTTTTAAATCCATGATCTACGACACCCAACATGCGAATTCGAGTTCACCCCCCCCCCCCCCCCAACCACCTCCCCAACGCCAACAATGGTGCCAGTCTGGCACCAAAGCGGAAATAAGTCGTAACATTGATCCTTCATCTATTAGTTTTAGTAGGTAGTCCGTCGAGGTTCACATCCGTATTCTAGGTGAACTGTTTCACTCGATGTAATTTATCTATTACTTTAGGCAAGAAATACTGACCCCCCCCCCACCATTATCCACCTTAACATTTCTAGCGGCATGGGAGCCTCGAATCTGAAGAGCATTTTAAAATCCATGATCTACGATACCCAACATGCGAATTCGAGTTACCCCCCCCCCCCCCACCTCCCCAACACCAACAATGGTGCCAGTCTGGCACCAAAGCGGAAATACGTCGTAACATTGAACTTTCATCTGTTAGTTTTGGTAGGCAGTCCGTCGAAGTTCACATCCGTATTCTAGGTGAAACACAAAAAAAAAACCACGAAATAAGCGGTTTATGGCATCATGGCACCATATCCTGGCACCATGGTGGCACCACTATTAGTTCCATGGTGGTACAGAGAATAATTCATGAAAATTCGGAGGTATAATGAGAATTTTTCCTCAATTTCAAAGCTTGGGTACAATTAGTAAGTAGTAAAGGAACCAAAATATTGAAAAATCGGATATTTTGTGAATATTATCCCCCCACTCACCCCCTCCCCTTGCAAATTTTGGTACTCTGGTAAAATCATGTACAACTCGGAAGTTATTTGAGTCAAACAAAAAAAGAAACACGCAAATCGGTTGGAAATTGAGGCCTGGGCAGAGTTTACAAGATTATGCACGCAAACGCACGTTTTTTAAGCATTAACCCCCCTTTCCCCCTCTTAAAAAGCAAAATCCAAAATTCCGGCGCCGTAGTGCACAACTAGATAGTATTCCGCGTCAAACGAAAAAAGAACCACGAAAATCGTTTGAGAACTAAGGCCTGGGCAGAGTACACAAGATTATGCCCAAAAACGCACGTTTTTCGAGCATTAACCCCCCCTTTCCCCCCCCCATTAAAAGGCAAAATCCAAAATTCCGGCGCCGTAGTGCACAACTAGATAGTATTCCGCGACGAACAAAAAAAGAACCAGGAAAATCGGTTGAGAACTAAGGCCTGGGCAGAGTACACAAGATTTTGTTACACACACACATACACACATACACACACACACATACACACATACACACACACACACACACACAGACATACACCTATGGTTTTTTTCGCGGATTTGGATTCAGAATGGTCTAAAACGGATTACTGTGTGGTTATTTTTTTTTTCTGTTGAGTGTTGTCCTCCTTCACCCCAGATCGATCGCATAAGGACGCCCAAGTCTTACTGTGGGACGTCCTAAAAACTAATTTACCTCCAATTAATCAGACCCATCTGAACCTACGGTTGACAAATTTGGAGTTCGGCTGCGAAAAGCAATTTAAATTATGTACAAATATGACAGAACAGGGTACTAAGAATCATAACTGACGCACCATGGTACGTCAGTAATGAAATATTACATAATGATCTGCGCATAGATCTTGTCAGTACCTAATAAAACATTGAAGAGGAAATTCGTCACTGAAGTTCACCTTGGTTCGGCATTGCGAGACCTCGACACTCACTAGATTGTTGTTATTATTATTTTATCTAATTTGTTATTATTATATTCGTGCATTTGTTACAATTCTATAATTTAATGTTGTAAAAGTCACAATAACCGTTGGGCTAATGTATTTCATGTTTTAGGCCAATTGTATAATATTTGTTACTACGAGTAACAATACTTATCAATACTCGTATATCAATACTTTGTAAAATTTACTTTTAAAATTTACTTTATAAAAATACTTTTAAAATTTGTTTATTGACCCAAAGCCATTTAATGGCTTTGGGTCAATAAACAAATTTTAAAAAACGGCCAAATTTTTATTCGATTTTTGGATTTTACGTAACTTAACGAACAAATTTTGATGGGGGAAAATTTCTTTTCTTGGTCGATTCCAAAAGTTTAATATTGGAAATAACAAACCAAACAATATTGTAATCCGTGAGTCACTGTGGTTTCTGGATTTTATCTTTGAGAGCACATTAAGAGGAAGACGCATAATATTATAAAGCATAATTATTTAAAACGAAAAGCTGAGTTCGCTGCCCAGAAATTCTGAATCATCCTCAGTGACCTAATTTCAATTTTGGTACAAAATTGATTCAAATTGCTCAATTGCCCCTGATTGATTAAAGCAGAAAAATCGTAAACAGATTGTATTTTACCTAATTGAGATTAAAATGAAAATTTCTTACCGAGTAATTTCCGAATAAAAAAGCTCGTCAGATAATGGTCAAGTTTGCATGCTTTCATTACACAATGTTTGAGTTCATTATCATTCGAGGAGACAAGCTAGGCCGACACGGCGAAGGAATCGGAGTGATTACCGTTACGTGTTGAAAATTGATAAAATAATCTCGAGCGATACTTATACTTGGAAAAACGTTTGAAATGACAGGTTCCTCCTATTGTTTTGGTAAAGTGTCTTTTGAAGTAAGTAGGTACCTAATTTCCCAATTTCACGCAGGAAAAGATCAGATCATTATTTTCCCTCAAGCTGCGAGAGTTCACGGTCACGACTCCTCTGCCTTTATCCACGATCAGTTTCATCACACGTATAAGCTAGTGGCGGGTACGTAAATGAACTCATAACGGTTGAAAGATGGGTAAATAGGTAGTAGTTATATAAGGTCTTGGCAAAGTAACTCCTTGTCCGAAGTAGAAGAGACAATCATACAATGCTACCTACAATCAATGTTTTTCAAACATCAGCAAGTTTTATCTATTTTCAAAGCGTAAACGTAACTAATCCTATTCCTTCGCCGTGACGGCGAACTTATACAAAACGTCATTACTTCATCGTGTCCCACTCCCACATTCGAACACGATCAGTTTCATCACAAATTTTCGCAAATGGTAGGTACGTACGAAAAAGAACTCGGATCGGTTGAAAGATAGGTAAGTAGTTACATAAGGTCCTGCCAAAGTAGTTAAGAGCGAATCATATACTATAATGCTACCTGCAATCAATGTTTTCCAAACATCAGCAAAACATCACTCAATATCACTCGAGATTGTTTTATCCAATTTCAACATGTAAACGTAATCATTTCGATTCCTTAAGCCAACTCTCCTTCAATGATAAGAACTCAAACAATGTGTAAACGTGGTACTTGACTTCTAAGTTGCTTTTAGCGAATTTTCATTTTGTTTGGAAATTACTTCGTGGTATTCTCGGGAAAACGTTGTTTAATTGAAGGTTTTTATGCACAGCAGCTTTTAGAAACCATTTGACTGAGTAGGTATACCTCCCTAGCAATATAGTACATGTTAGGTATACTAAAAATTTATACTATCTACCCAAAAAGTCATTTTGGTTTATTATTTTCAATAATAAGCCTTTGGAATCGACCAAGAAAAAAAAATTTTTAACACCCCCTCAAAATTTGATGGTTTACGTTTCAAGGTACGTAGAATCCAAAAATCGAATAAAAATTTGGCCGTCCGTCCGCCGTCCGCCGTACGCGGCACTTTTGCCACTTAGCATTGACTGATTTTGATGAAATTTGGTATGTAGGCTCTATTTGGGGTCTAGTTGTGCCCCGAAGCTTTTGGTTGATGTAGGTCACTTCTAAGGGTTCCAAAATCAATTTTGAAATTTTGAAAACGCCCTAACTCAAAAAATTTTGATATAAAGGTATTGTTTTTCCTTCAATTTAAGATTCTATAGAATTTTTAGAATTTTTTGAGACCACGCGGAGCTCTGTAGGACAAACCGTTCGCTCCCTACGAAAATGTAAGGGTTTATATTGAAATATATATATATAAATAAATCAAAACACGAGTGTGAATCGCAAAAGAGGCCTAATCTCCGTTCAAATTAGAGCTGACCAAAATGCAATCAATGGTTGGTGATTTTGATTTTTTTTGATTTTTTTAAAATTTATTTTTATTTTTTTTTATTTTTTCTTCATATTGGATGGTTGGTGATTTTGTAGACGAGTATAGAAAAATAATAAACCATTGTGTAATAATTTGCAGCGTTTTTTCCTCGTGTCCCTTCTATAATGATCCCCAGCGTACCACTAGCGGCTGACAGAGCAATATCTACTACCGAATTTGATGAAATTTTCTAGAATTGTTCAGATTGGCGTGTAGATAGTCCCCTATGAAAATCATCTGCCCCCAGACTAATAGTAGTTGCTGCGCATGCGCAAACGTGAATTCCTTGTATCAGCCCGCACTTATATTTTCCATCCGATTTCGACGAAATTTCTCACGTTTGTTCGGGTTGACGTGCAGATGGTCCCCTATGAGGGTAGTGGAAGGTACCTACTGAGAGATTGGTGATTTGAGATAAGCTACATAACATCGGATCATCCGTACAATCGGGTTATGGATACGAGGAAGCTATGTGCCACAACCACTTGGCAGACGTTTTTTCTTGGTCGATTCCAAAGGTTCATTATTGAAGATAATAAACCGAAACACCCACTTGTGTGGGTCTGCACAAAACCCTCATATTGAGCGCTTCCCTGCGTTTTGGAAACAGCCTACATTTTGCGTAGGAGGACTCGTCAGTCTATTACGGCTAGTTCCACGGAATAAAATTACTACCTACTAAATCAAACTTTCAAGTGTGAGTGGTTTTCCATACAAAAACTTTTCCCCCTCAGACTGTTGAAGACTGTGAAGGTTTGGCGCTACAGATTTTTCCAGGGTTTTTCGAAAAAAAAAAAACGAAATTCCCTGAGTTTTTGATTAGAGTAAAATTCCCTGAGTGGGTATTTCCGGTTTTCCCGGTCGCTGGACACCCTGTTGTATATTCGCCGTATTTTTGACGCAACAAACAAGTAGTATCCTTCAACAAATTCTTATTCTTTATCACCTACATTACCTTATCTTAATTATTGATTGACTATATCTCACCATTTCCTAAACGGAACTTTCAAACTTGATTTTATACTATTTATACTATTCCTTAGTTATTTCTATCACTGGATGATTTTATACTTGTATCAAGCTGTGTATACTTGTAGGTATATAACATTTTATACTTGTAGCTAGAGTGTATCTTTTTATCACAGCCGTTTTAGATTTTTATTATTATTTTGTACAGCTAAATTTTAACTAGCTTTCCAGATCTCTAGACATAGATATTTTATGCGACGCTACTCAACTATTCGTGTCAAATCAAGGCAGTACATAAATATTCTTAGCAGAAACATGAAGCTCGATAAGGCATTCTATCATTGCTCATAACCAGAGACCTTCAAATGCCACGGCGCCACACTAAAATGCCACATTCGGCCCATTTTTCGGCAAAATTCCATATTTCGTAGATTTTTTTGAAAATGCCACATTTTGTGCCACATTTCGCCTTATTTTACTAATATGACGAATGGAAGTTTGCTAAAACCAGGTAAGATTAACTTATCATCACAGGTCAACGTGGGTCTTCGGCTGCTGTTAGGGTCCCATGTCCGTTCCTACCCAGGAGCCATTGGATTAAGGATTAACGCCAAGGTACAGGCCGTTGTGGACAGGAATTGGAGCTTGGAAGAAATGAAAAGTATAGCCGCGAATCTCGAAGGGAAGGAATCTTCTCTCAGGGAAGAGTGGGACGCTGAAGACGTCCTTGCAATGAAGTACGCTCCCGCGACTTCTGCCGATGTAGAGAGATCATTCTCTAAATTGAAATATATCCTGAGCGACCGTCGCACAGTGGGGCCAAATGGCCAAAAAGCGGAAAAAAGTCATTATCTTTTGAACGAATTACTGTATCGTCTTGGGAATGGTTTCATTCGATTCCGAATACGAAAATACATTAGAAAAATATGTTTTCTGACGTTTAAAGTTATTATTTTAGTACTAAATCGTGAATTTTGAAAAAAATAATGTTACCCAAAGTGGAAAAGCGTGTGAAAAAAACAGAAGAGCGGTTTTACAGGCGATGGGTGTGTGTTATTTTGTTTTTTTCTTCGTTTCAGAGGTTATAGGATACGATAAAGATGATTGAATTGAGGTTTCTTTATGTATGTATGTAAATATATGTATGTAAATATATATGTGTAAATATATATTTATATATTTAATTTTGACAAAATTTTGAGTGATAAAAACCTCTGAAAATTGGATAGTAAGCGATCGAATATTGGAACGAATCCAAATTAAACGTTTGCTAAAACCGAATAAGAGATTTTCAACGATGACATGTTCTAGGTACCTATGTCACGACAGTACGAACTGACCACACTACTGCGAGTGACAATCCGAAGAACCTGGTTTGTTCAAACAGAACCTTGTTGACTCTTAGCAGAAATATTTTACGAAAACGTCGCTATTTACATCATTCTGTTTTCCAATAAAAAATAAAACAAAAAATGTCTGCAAAATGGGTGTGGCACATAGCTTCCCAGTATCCATAATCCGATTGTGTAGCCAATGTAGCCTTAACTTGACTCCGTTACTCTGTGATTGTAGCTAACAGCCCACATAGGGGACATTCTACATGTCAACATTCACAATTCCTGGAAATTTAATCGATTTCGAGAGGAAAATGTAGAAGTTACAACCCTTAGAAGGGTTTTACTCTGAAGCTGCGGTGACGGCAGAGACGGCGATCTTGGTGTCCCTTTAATCACATTTTAACCCACTACATCTAAATTCGGTGAAATACGGCTATGAAATTTTTACAGCTTCTTGATAATGGTCAGATTCTCAAGAAAAAAAAATGAGCCAAACCGAAGGAAGGCGAAGCTCGGTTTTTCCACTCCTCTAAAGTTGTATTTCGCTATAAAAACCCAAATCTGGAGCTAATGTTCAAGCTAAAATGTTATGAAAAAATAATTAGTATTTTTTAGAGATACTACATATATATCCAACATTATATAATTTTATTTAAATTTTTTGAAACACAGAACGTGTTAGGAAATTTTCAAATTCCACTCTCAAAGTGCTTAAAATCTCGAAATATCAGGTTTGAGCCCCCATTTAGCAGTGAAAACAATTTTTAAACATTGAAGGTCCTTCACACCCTGATTCTACAGGTAATAGACTTTGAGAAAACCACATTACATTTCTTCTTTAGTCACTTTGCAAAAATGGAGTTTTTTCCACTCCGGCCCCACTGTGCGTCGTCTCAATTTATCCATGGAAAACATAGCCGCCCACTTAAAATTGTTTTATAATTGAATTTAACATGTTGTAAATACATGTAAATTTGTTGGAAATAGATGTAAATAGTTGATATACATAATACAGTAGTTGATATGATTTCAAGTTTCATGATTTAATGGTTTAACATCCCTTTTATGGTAGGGAGGGGGTGGAAAGTTGAAAAAAATAAATACCACATCAGCTGAAATAAATGCCACATTCGGCCACAAGAAGTGCCACATTGCCACATTTTATAAAAATAAGTGCCACATTTTGAAGGTCTCTGCTCATAACTCAGGAAACACTGATTGATTAGATTATTCGCCCACTGAACTTTACTAGACCATGATCAAAGATATCTTTTGGTGGTAAACTACTTCCTATAGAGTTTGAATCGGGCTATGTGCCATGCTACTATCTAAATCCATCATTGTCCAAAGCCTGATGTTTTCATCCAGAGACAAGTACTTAGTATAGAAGACAGAAGTTGCCTGAGAATAAAAAACGCCCCCATCATCCATAATTGTTCATGATTAACCATTTTTGTTAGCTCTATATTTTTCCTTCAGGTAGGTACCTACCGTTTCTCCAAAATTGTGTTGAGAACAGATCAGGTGTGCAGCTCCCATGTGGTAGGCTTTATTGTTCCTCTCCTCAGCTTCTCAGATTACTGTCTTCCCTTTGTTCAGGTTTTTGATGGACACCTGTAATGGTGAATTTTCAACACAGCGATGGCCGAGAGAATTTTTGGTACTAATTTTAAATTCGCCACTACAATGCCCTTGAGCTTATACTAGGAGTATCCAATATTTCACTTACCGTGATTTCTATGAGTAGCGGAACGAGTCAGCAGACAACGGCGAGGATGGCGTTGAATAGGTATCCCTTCGGGGATCACCGAAAAATGCCTATCATTGTTGAACTTGATATTTGGTAGGTATCTAAGTATCTTTCCTCTAAGACTTCTCCTACTTTTCCCGTTATTGTGTAATAATTTGTATTTTTGTACTTATTAACTTTTCTTTCCGTTTCAGGTTCTTCGAGATTTCAGCAAGTCTAAGGTAAGTACTTTCAAGTTTGTTTCTACGTTAATGACTCTACTCTGGTTCTCACTACGTATTTCAAGGTAAGTATTCTCAGGTAAGTATTTATTATTCAAACTATTTTGCACCAGGAAATTGATCGGGAGAGTACCAATAATAACCACAAGATATACAAACAAAAAGAATCCTGTATAATTTTCCAGGTAAGTATTCAATTGACAAGAAAAATAAAGGAACAATCACTTCTTCAATTTGGGACTAAGATACCCTTATCAATATTTGCGTAATGACTCTAGTAACTGAGGGCCCTGATGGGGATAACCTCCAAGATCAAAAGCACGTGGTGTTTCGAAACCTAATGAGAAACATGAACATTAGCACGTGGTGTTACGAAACATAAAACTGAACACGTGGTGTTTTGGAACATGAAGTTACTAAGTCCTTTGGACAATGAGAAAATCAATAGGAATCAAATTACCTAGGAGGAACATTACTTAAAAAAGATTTACAAAAGAACTAAATTTACCAGTACTGGGTTTTTCGAGAGATTCCGTTGGGTGTGGTCCTTTGGAATGCGAGGGTCGACCGTTGGTTACTTGAGGCTTCAGGAGGGCGTATTCATGCACTGACAGTCTCTAGGAGATAACTTCAGGTTTCCAAATGTTCAATCGGGTGGCTCTAATGTTCAAAATCACTACTGTCACACAGACTTTACTTGTCACACAGACTCTACTTTTCACACAGAATCTTCAGTGGGCTCTAATACAAAAGGTTGTTTTTGGGGGTTGAGTGGCTCGATGAAGACACGACTGAGGGTCGGCGATGGCGTCACCTCAGCCGTGCCCTCCCTCTCCGGATCCTTCCCCCACCCGGTCACTTCCTGGGGCTGGCCCGTCCGGTGCTGCCGCCTGGTGGCGCGCTCCCGACCTCTACCTCCATGCTTCCGGTTTCGCATGGAAGACTCCTTCGGATCTTCAACTTGGGGATCGCTGGTGGTGGAAGCCCTTGTGACGGCTCGTCACACACCTACATAAATCATGGACTAATTGCAGTCCAGAGCTAAGAACAGCCAGGTCAACCCAAGTCTTGCACAGCAGAGTGTAGAATTTCACATGACAGGCATATGTTCACCACAGGTTGCTTTTGGGGGTTTTATTCACATTTCCCCTACTATTTCATTTATAATTCCATTATCAGGGTTTCAGGTGTTGCAGAAGGGGTAGGTAGTACATGTACAGGCACGTAGGACTTAATTATAAAGTTTCTGAGGTATATTATGTGGGTACTTACATGCATGTATCTGATGATGAAATATTCACTGTGCAGTTCCTTTATCTGACTAGCTTCCAGTCAAACTTTCTACCACTGTCCTTTATTTTTATAACTTCATCAAAATCTCGTTCTGTACACCACAACGCTGACTACTCTGTCATATTGCTAATATTTCGATTTTCTCAACCACAGCTTTGAAGCTTTCTTTGAAAAATCGCTCATTAACTTATAATGCATGAATGGACTTTTTGCTGTTTGTACAGACACGGATCCAAATTCGTTCTGAAAGCTCAGAAATAAAATATTCGAGAGGAATTTTTGATTCAGGTGGACCACAATTAGGTCGTTCATTTAAAATTCCACTGATGAAACCAAGAAGGAGATTCTGTTTCTATGTAATACAAGGCTTGGGCTCCTATAACATTCCGTGGAGAGACAGCAAAATATGGATCTAATACGAATCAAACTCGCATTTTGTAGAAAATTATATTGTATTGGATAATGGTTCATAAACATTAAAATATAAACATTAATGCCATCAGAGATAAGGATGTACTTAAGTAAGTATTTCGTAAGTATTTACAAAAATCAAGATCGATATAGGTTCTCTAGGTAGGTCTTTGCGTAGGATAATCACGCCAAACTCATAGCGGGTGCAACTTGAAAGAGGATACAAATACTACTGATGAGAACCTACTATCTTTACTTCCATTTGAAAAATTCCAGCCGGAAATGAACATGGTGGGCAAACACTTTCGATAGGATAGGTACTCATGACTCACGATAACATGGAAATTCGTTCGGAAAAGTCATACCTACGAAATGTAGGAAATTAATAGGTAACTGGCGTTCTTTTGTGCCAGCTGGTTTCACCCGAGCAGCAATGGCACAGGTCTGTACCTGTAATACGGATAACCTGGGGGGAAAATTAAAAAAATTCAATTTAGAAGAATTCTACTCAACTAGGTACCTACCTATAGGTCTCTAAATTGTCCCATGTTAAGACCGGAAAACTTCGGGAGTCGATTCTACAGCTAATTTAAGTAAGCAATTTTGTTTTAACCACTTGTTTTCCAAGTTTTTTGAATTTCAAGATTCTTTTTCATGCGTTCGACTTACTAAAATCACCATAACTACCTTAATTAACCGTAAAAATATAAAAAAGTTGGCAGGTGAAAAAAAAAAAAAAAAAAAAAAAAAAACGCTGCAAATCAAAAGGTTTATTATTTTTTGAATAGATCACCCTTCTGTATAGATCCCTCCCTACCAATCGCAGGTATCGCGATTCGCGGTTCCCTCGCTACCTAATAGGGAATTTTTGAAAATTTCAACCCCAACCACCAACCAAATGGAAATGAAGGGTTGAAATTTTCAAAAATTCCCTATTGGGTAGTAGATACCTGCGATTGGTAGGGAGGGATCTATACAGAAGGGTGCTCTGTACAGAAAATGATAAACCTTGCAGCGTTATTTCTTTTTAATCTAATCGCTAATCGCTTCACACTCGATTCGAAAAATAGGGATCTTCATAATATGAAGATATTATTATTCCATAGATATATATTATTATTATTCCATATTATGGAAGTTTGATTACTGGTTGCTAAGGAAGCAAAACTGAATACAACTCGAAGAAACGAACAGCGATCGCATTTGAACAGGGTCAGATAAAATTTGAACGGAGATTAGACCTCTTTTGCGATTCGCACTCGTGATTCTGTTTTATTGAAGGAAAACCCTTAAGTAGTCGTAGGGAGCGAACGGTTTGTCCTGCAAAGCTCCGGGTGGTCTCAAAAAATTTTTTAATTCAATACTATTAAAATGGGTGAAAAGACGATACCATTATTTCGATAGTTTTCGGGCACTTTTGAAAATTGAAACCCTTAATTTTCACCCCTGAGAGACTGACTTCAACCAAAAGGTTCATGGGACAACTAGACCCCAAATGGAGCCCACATACCAAATTTGGACCAAATCGGTCCAGTGTTGCAAAGAAAAGTGCCGCGTACGGCGGAATGTTTTATTCGATTTTCGGATTCTACGTACCTTGAAACGTGAAACATCAAATTTTGAGGGGGGGGGGGGGGGCTCAAAATTTGTTTTCTTGCTCGTTTCCAAAGGCTCATTATTGGAAATAATAAACCAAAAATGCATAGTTGGAAAGATTGTCAAATTTTCCATCTTTCTAGTGCCTGAAAAAATTATTTTTGGGGCCTGATGGGTGAAAAATCCCCTCTTGAAGTAATTTTTGTCAAATTGGAAACTTTTTTCTTCAGCATGGTTTTCTACGTAGGTACCTCATCATCTAAAACTACGCAAAGCGTAAAGCAACTGCGTAAAGCTTTCCAGTAGTATAATCAAAAAAATTTTTACAATCGATTTTAGGGGAGAAATTTGTGTTTGAACGCGGAAAAACTTGCATTTTTTCAACGAAATCGACGTTTTGACTCAGTGCTTAGGAAGAGCGACGGCGGATTCCTCCCTTCAAAACGTCAATTTCGATTAAAAAAAAAAAGTTCTCGTTTTTCCGCGTTCAAACACAAATTTCTCCCTCAAATTAGATTTTCAAATATTTTTCATTATACGATTGGAAAGCTGAGATATTTGTGTAGTTTTTTGAGTTTAGGTAGGTACGCGGAACACCATGCGGAAGAAAACCCCTAACTACCAATAGACAATTTTGCTAATTAGACAAAAATTATTTTACGAGTTGATTTTTCACCCTACAGGACCCCAACAATGGTTTAGTAAAGGCACTAGAAAGAAATTTGGAAATTTGACGCCCTTTCCAACGGGGCCCTTATTTTTACATTTTTATGGTAATTCGAAAAACACGTACCTATGAAACTATTTCCCTAAGACAGATTACTTCAAAACGCCTATTTTTTAAAGGATTTTCTGCTACTTGTTGTGCCACGCAAAATTCTATGAAATTAGAACAAGTTTCTTGCACTTGCAAAATTCAACGCTTTTTATTTTTTTGAAATCGACAAAAATCGAGAAATATACCAAATTAACCATAAAATTAAAACATAATTACATATGTTAAGAGCTGGTAAGAGTGGGGTTGACATACCACAGAGTCATAAGGTCAAAAACTCGAAAAAAATCTCAACATTCAAAAAACTTGGAAAAACAAGGGTTAAAACAAAGTTGCTAAGAGACTTTTTCTTACTTAAATTAGTTGTGGAATCGACTCCCGGTTTTTTCCGGTCTTCAACGAGGGACTTACGAGCACTTGAAAATTAAGTTACTGTTGCAAAATCACTGATACTCTGATTGAGTTACTGGAAATCTTACCCCAATAAGGCCTGGCGTAGTAGGATCGGTAATAAGGGTACGCTGGATACGAAGAAAACCCGAAGGGGACAACTCCAGCGTAAAATCCCAAGCCGATGGTGGCCGAACTCTTCATATCTTCGTGCTTCACTTTGTCGTTAGAAGGTTTGTCAGTCACATCTAAAATAAAAATTTCGGAACGATCAAGTCAACTATTGAACAAAATCAGGTTTAAGAAATACGAGTTTTGAGTTGAAGAGATTATGCGATTCATTGCCAATCACAAAATTCCACTGGAATTCAAATTTTTTGACTGGCGACAAAGTCAAATTGGCTTCCAAGGCAGTGGTATTACGGAACGCCTAATTTTTCTTCTGGTTGTTAAGGTTTTACCTCATGGTTTCTCACGAACCAAAAACTGCGCTAAAATATCAAATTTCCAACGGTGTAATAATTTTCACGATATAATCAATTTCATTCCATATGGAAGAAAAGTGTTTCCACTGTGGAGAAAATGTGGTTCCACTTATAAAAATCGAAGTTAAAGTTAATCCTTTGGGAAGATTAAGGAATCGCCTGGGTATAATTCTACGTCATTTTCAACGCTGATTCGAATGGTACCATCACTGTGATAGCTTACTTTTGCTTCCGAGTCTACCAAGGTAGCGGAAGCTTTGTTTTCACTTTTCAAGGTTGAAAAAAAGTTCTCCAAAATCGAAATTTCCACTCGCGTTTTACGTTTCAGACCTTCGTGAACAATTTTGGTTCCGTGTCTGTCTGTGTGTCATGAAATCCTTGCCACAGCCATAACTTCTATAACTACTATATTCACAGCTGAGTTACTTTTATCAATTACTGAATTTATTTGCTTGGTCATTGCTGACTTGGGTTCAGCTGTGGCCGAGCGAGTTGCGGCATGAATCTCTGGAGACGAGACGCGGACCGGTTGCAGGGCCGTGAGTTCGGGACTCGCCTCGGGAGCATATTTTCGGGTAAGCCGGTCGCAGTTCCCCATCGTCCCAACCCAGGAAGGTGAGGCAATGGGAAGCCATGAGCGAAATCATCAGAACAAATTCTGATCTTCCCTTTGGAAGACAGCTGATGACTGTGATGAATGATGAATTCACATCCCATTTCGAGGAAATTTTGAGGGATTGTGAGGGTTGGCGGTAGATGGTCCCCCATAAAAAGCATTAGCCCGGACAGATAGTAGCCGCTGCGCATGCGCAAACGTGAAATCCTTGCCACAGCCTTAACTTCTACTTTTCTCACACGATTTCGATGAAATTTTCGGGAATTATGCGTGTTGATGGCCAAACTGCGATTTACTATCATGGCTCTGGCTACTTACTAGCAAATGATCGGAACATGATAGTGAATTGCTGAGGGTCAATTTTTGCGCCCTCACTACCGATGGTAGGGAAGCTTCGTATCCGCTGCAGATCAAAAATTTGGTCGAATGAGATTTCTTTTATACCCCCCCCCCCCACGCCATAATAGTATTGTTATGAGAATCATGTGGTGTTATTGCTGTTCATGTTGTTAAAGTAGGAAAATCTTGTAGTTGTGATGGGATCGATCAAGAAAAGTGCGCTCTCTAAAAACTAGTTATTTTGTGTCAAATGAAGCCGTTTGGTAGGTCCAAACTATTGACATTGGTCCTACTATGGACGTCCGTTTACAACAGTATTATGGATCCTCCACAGCCTGCCATCTCAAGTAAGTACCTACTCAGCACAGTCATATTTACCTACTCAACTTACCAGCAACTGCTCCACTATGGTTGGTCACCACGTTGGACGCCTCCATTCCTGGTTTGTGGGTAACGGGAGTGATGTCCTTGTTGGATTTGTCTTTCGAGTTCGATTTGATTTGTTTTCCCACATCCTCGGCGAGAGAGACCAACACTATGCCTGAGAGCAGCTGCACAAATTTTGAAATAAGTTTAAATCAGTATACATTTTTATAAATTATAGTAAATGTGTATATTCTTTAACTAATTGAGCCAATATAGTTCTTGAGGAAAGGAAGCTAGGTGAGTGGAGTGACTATGCCAACTCAATGTACCTGCATACCTACGTCATTTCCAAATTGAAAAAATTTTGAATGCCACACAATGAACTAACTAATTCAACATTCTCACCCGCGTATCATTTACACCTTTATTCACGTATTCATCAAATTGAAATGAATGACCGGGGAGGTAGGTAATGACTTCATGATGGAATTATTACATCATTAAATCGCAATCGATCTCACTTATGAGGCTTCTCTATAATAAATCAGTCGGTATATTGGAAATAACGTGAACATTATAAGGTAGGGAGAGAGTGCCTACCTTTCCAGTTCCCCTGTAAGTAGATACATTCAGAATTCCAATATCGCTAATCTGTGGGTTCTAGACTCTTTTGTGGGCAGTGATTTTACTCCTCGAGGCTTCGATCCCAACTCAAAATCCACTCAAAAACCCTTTAATTATCTCCGTTATTGATATTATTTTCCAACTATTTTTTGTAACCTAAGTTGTCTCAACTTTTTCGAGTTGGGAGCCATGTTCGAATTTGAGGACATGAACACCATGGGCATTTAGTTTCCTACTTACCTATAGAGGACCGTTACTTAGTTACTGTTCAACACATTTCCATGTCACGAATAATGTCACTTTGTGATTTAACCTTGAACTGTCAAGTTATTCAAATAGTTGATATTAGCGCCTTTCTATTGGCGCTGCGGACAGGATGCCAAAACTGAGGAGAGGAAGGCAGAAGAGGATCTATTAGACTCGCAGGACGAAATAGCGAACAGTGCGTGAGTTGAAATCGGGAATGGCCAAAGTCCATAACTTAAATTCCCACAATATGATGAGGAATTGGAACGTTGGGCGTACTACGTCAAAAGATTTGAAGTTGAAGTATGTGGAGTGGAGTTGACAGGGAGCATTTTTGACCGCGCTCCATTTTGGTTTCTTACTTCTGTAGGCCCTAATCCATTCAAAATTTTGGTGGACCATTTCCGACCAAGGGATGTAAAGGAAGTTCCCTATAAGGAGTTAAAGCAAGTGTTAGAACGATTCTATGAGAAATCTACACGTACATTTGCGGAGAGAAGAGCATTTGCCATGAGGAACAGAAACGAAGGTGTCAACGGATTGAGAACACTTGCGGGAACATGCGAGTTTGGAACAACACTAGAGGAGAGACTGGGGGACCAGTTAGTTATTGAGATAAATTCTTCTAAGTGGCAGGAAGAATTGATTAGGTTAGACCAAACTAAAAACGGAGTTGAGTAGAACGTTGTCTATTTCCACGAAAATAATGAGTTACAAGTTAAATCGATTTCGACGGTTAGGTCATTATCAGTAACAAACAATAACTGAAGGTACATCACAGAGAGCATAGCTTATATAGTCACAAGTGCATAGCTTATATATCACAAGTGAAAGGGAGCTTGAATCGCATTGGTCGAGAAAGTGGAAGTCATACCCAATCAGATTGAAGCAGATAAGTGAAAGGAAAATCCTATTGGCTCAGAAAAGTGAAGGGACCAATCAAGGCAGACAAAGTGAAAGGGAGCTCAAACATTGGTGAGGGGCACATTGTGAAGGGGAGACCAAGCTATTGTAGGAAGGAACCCATCACCGGTGAAACATGTTGAGGGACCACCTCATTCAGACATTTACCAGACCTATCACTCTTAAGAATCTCGAAGTTTTCAAGCACATCCAACATACCTCCCTTCGGGCAAAAATGAGGAAATTCTATGTACTGTCCGTTTGTTAGATCAAAACTAAAGGTATGATTGGATTCTCTAAGGTGATTCGCAAAAGCAGAATCACCTTTGTTATCCCTGAAATCCTTCTCATGCTCTTTAATTCTTTCCCTAAATTTCCGACCAGTTTGACCACAATACTCAAGCCCACAAGAACATTTCAGCTTATAAACCCCACTTTTATCTTGAACGCTAATTTCATCTTTAACAGAACCAAACGAAGCTTTAGCGACATTCATGCGCCTCCGAATGCCAAACTTGCTTCCTTAGATGTGGTTAGTCTGTTTACCAATATCGATGTAGCTAGCTGCAAAGATGTGGTTAATGGGCTTATCCATAGGTGAGATTTCGATGTTTTTGAAAAGGATGAACTGTGTAGTCTAATGTCTGTTTGTATGGATCAGAACTATTTTCTATTCCAAGGTAAATATACAATAGACAACGTTCTAATCAACCCCGTTTTTATTAAAATGGTTTTCCACAATCTCATCGCGAGTGATTTTATTCGTAACACCAAACTAATGAGGCTATATTCCAGGAAGTGGAGGCATCTGCTTTGACAATGGAAAAGGCTCATGCTCAGCAAGTGCTACTAGCAGAATTATCCCGCTTCTAGGAAAATTTTCCACTCCAAGACTAGTCCTCGTCAGAGAAAGCCATGCGTAATTCAAAGGAAAAAAGGCACTGAGAAACAAAGTAACCGATGTGGATTTGAACAACATAGTGGTGATGCTCGATGTCCAGCCAAAGGACAAGAGTGCTTGAGCTGCCATACAATCGAATATTTTGCTAGGGTTTGTATGTCTAATAAAAAACCATCGAAGCTACAGATGAGACGGCTTTCCTGCAAGAGGAATGAGGGAAGTGGTGAGAGTGAGATGTCGTCAGAAGAGGACAATTCGTTGAACAAAGTCAAAACGACAGGTAGTGAAGTTTTACTGGGTGTTAAATTGAACGACCTTAACGTGGACGTGCTGTATGATGTAGGAGCAGCTAAATCAGTGATAAATAGAAAACGTTCGAAAAAAATTAGAACCATTATTGTATCCATGCACAAGCTTGGTAGGTTATACTGGGGTGAAAGTGAACACGCTTGGGAAAATAAAAGTTCAAGTTCACTGCTTAGACAAAACTTTATCACTTATGGCAGTTGTTGTAAAAAAACATGGCATTCCTTTATTTGGTCTAGACTGGGCACTGAAGTTTGATGTTCCAATGCCAAGAGGAGCGAGGATCTGCTCACTCCATACGAACAAGCCTACGAAGAACAACTCTAGTACTAAAAGTACCTATGGCTCGGAACAGCATTCTCAGCAAATATCCCAAGATTTTTAGCGACGGTTTAGGGAAGATGAAGGCGTATAAGGCCCAAATTCAACTAGTGGAGGGTGCTTAACCAAAAGCATTTCGACATAGATCAATACGATAGACAGTCCGGATTTATAGTTTTAGTTTCCTACATACCCACCTATGTTTTTTCTAAATTAAATTGAAATAATAAAGTTTTGAGTTGGGAAGATTGGGTGCCATTTGTGTATGGCAAAACGCTGCAAATTATTACACAAAGGTTAATTTTTTCTGTATAGATCACTCGCCAACAAAGGACATATCTTTGCCATTGCCGGCCGTATTTTCGCATCACAATCAAGTTTAATTTGAAGAAATAAAGAGTTTTGGGTGTCTCAACTAGGAAATTAGATTACTGGTTGCTGAGGAAGCAAAACTGAGTACAACTCGAAGAAACGAACAGCGATCGCATTTTGATCAGCTAAAATTTGAACGGAGATTAAGCCTCTTTTGCGATTCTCACTCGTATTGACATTTCATGTCTTTACTTTGGCACATAAACGAAAAACTTCACGAAAATTGCTCACGAAAATTTTTAACAACCAAGTCGTTGCTACGGAACTGTATCTTCGTCAATCGTGTTCGTAGAAAAATCATTAACTATGACCAAACGTTGGAAAACCCTTAATTTATTCATAAATCGTATACTGCCAAAACCGCTGTGATTATGGAAGAAACTGAGAAATACCACCGAGTTAAAAGAACTGTAAACAATATTTGCAGTAAGAGTTCGTTACACGTCAACAAACAATTATTGAGGAAGCACAATATTATTATTACAGGTAGGTAGCGAAGGTATAGGTAGGTAGACGGGTGAAGGGGACCTGGAAAAAGTAAAGACAAAATGTCCCAATGAGTTGCAGGCTCGAATGCAAGCGTTTCTTTCATACTCGTATCACCCAGATGTGCTTCCCTTACAACCAAGAACCAAATTTTTTCACTAGAAATTGAAAATAAATTCTCATCACCGAAAGGAACATGGACAAGTCAAGTTCACTAAAAGTTTAAAATAAATTCTAATTGCTAAGAGGAATATCACTGGAATCATGTCCTGATGCATCTCTGACTGTACGGTTTCTGAATCATCGTAAGCCTAACCCTTGAGTTTTCAAAAGAGCTCTGGGTGGTCTCATTCGATTTTAAAAATTCAATACTATTTTAAATTGACGAAAAAACAAACCCTTTACATTGAAAGTTTTTGAGCTAGGCGTTGTGAAATTTTCAGCCCTTATTTTTCAACCCTTAGAAGTGATTGACGACAACCAAAAGCTTCGCGGCACAACTAGACCCCAAATAGAGCCCATAAACCAAATTTCATCAAATTCGGTAGATGGTAACTAAAGAAACTACCTCGTGCGGCACGATTTGTATTCGAGTTTTGGATTCTACGTACGAGTGCCTACCTTGAAACGTAAACCAACACATTTTGAGGGGGTTAATATTTTTTTCTTGATTGATTCCAAAGGTTCATTATTGAAAATAATAAACGTAAATTGGGTTTGAAATTAGGACCGTGTAAAAATTTTGGAAAAACGTGTAAAAATAATTCAAAATGCTCACCAATATTATTTGTAATCGCAGCATCTTCTTAATGATGACTTCCGAACGCGGAGAGTTGGAAATGACCAGTGACGCCCTCTAAAATCCCTCTCGGGTTTATATAGCTGATTAGCTGAGGTTCTAAACGGAAGCAAGGGCACGACGACGCGTGTTAAACTGTGAATGTCGCTGAGATCACTGTCAGTTCTTTCGGGTTTTCCGCGTTCCGCAGATTTTCCTCGTCTACCTGGAACTAGGTTGAGTTAAGAATATTCCATTTTACTCGCACGACAGCGAGAAAAGTAGCTATCCTCAAAAATGGCGTTTCGTCTACCTAATCTGTGACGCCTCCTCCAAGCAAACACTGTTTGCCTTCCTAAAACGCTGCAAATGATTACAGAAAGGTTCGTCATTTTTCTGTATAGATCACTCACGCCTGCAAAGAACACTTGTGTTCAAGTTACTCAAAATCAAGTTTAATTTTGAGAAAAAAAAGTTGTGGGGACATTCATCAGGAAATTTTATTACTGGTTGCTAAGGACCAAAACTATGTTTATATAGTTATTTTTTTCTGTAGTGAAAACGAACAAAAATCGAATTTTGGTCAGCCAAGATTTGAACATAGATTAGGCCTCTCTTGCGATTTACACTCGTGTTCCTGATTAATCGCAAGACCCACCTCATAGGGTCCTACAGAGTTCTACCCAGAGCTCCACCCGGTCTCATTCGATTCTAAAAATTCAATACTATTTCAAATTGACAAAAAAAAAGATAGGTACCTTTATTTTGAGAGTTTTCGATCTAGGGCGCTTTTGAAAATTACAACCTCTATTTTTCACTCCTCAGAAGTGACTGACATCAACCCAAAGCATGGGAGCATCGAATTTGAAGAGCATTTTAAAATCCATGATCTACGATACCCAACATGGGAATTCGAGTTCACCCCCCCCCCCCACCAACAATGGTGCCAGTCTGGCACCAAATCGAAAATACGTCGTAACGTTGAACTTTCATTTATTAGTTTTGGTAGGCAGTCCGTCGAAGTTCACATATGTATTCAAGGTGAAAAAAAAAAAAATGCGGTTTATGATGCTCTGGCACCATGGTGGCACCACTATTAGTTCCATGGTGGGACAGAAAAATCGGATATTTTGTGGATATTATCCCCCCACTCGCTCCCTCACCATGCTAGTTTTGATACTCTGGTGAAGATTTTTGGTCGAACGAAAAAAGAAACACGCAAATCGGTAGGAACTTGAGGCTTGGGCAGAGTTATGTAAAACTTGGGCGTCCTTATGCGATTGATCTGGGGTGAAGGAGGACAACACTCAACAGAAGAAAAATAACCACACATTTAGCGTTTTAGACCATTCTGAACCCAAATCCGCCAAAAAAAACATAGGTGTATGTCTGTGTGTGTGTGACAATATCTAGTGTCGTCTGCCCAGGCCTTAGTTCTCAACCAATTTTCGTGGTTCTTTGTTTATTCGACGCGGAAAACTATCTAGTTGTGCACTACATCGCTGGAATTTCGAATTTTACCTTTTAAGGAGAGGTTAAAAAAATGCTAAAAAAACGTGCGTTTTTGCTCATAATTTTGTGTACTCTGCCCAGGCCTTTCCAACCGATTTGCGTGTTTTTTTTGTTCGAATCAAAAATCTCCCAAATTGCAAACTATTTCACACGAGTATCAAAATTAGCATGGGGAGAGGGTGAGTGGGGGATAATCTTCACACATATTCGATTTTTCTATATTTTGGTTCCTTCACAGCTTACTAATTGTACCCAAGCTTTGAAATTGAGGAAAAATTCTCATTATACCTCCGGATTTTCATGAATTATTCTCTGTACCACCATGGAACTAATAGTGGTGCCACCATGGTGCCAGGACACCATAAACCGCATCTTTCGTGTTTTACCTTGAATACGGATGTGAATTTCGACGGACTGTTTATCGAAACTAATAGACGAGAGTTCAACATTACGAGACGTAAGACCGCTTTGGTGCCAGACTGACACCATTGGTTGAGTGGGGGTGGGGGTGAACTCGAATTTGCATGTTGGGTATCGTAGATCAGGGATTTTAAAATGCTCTTCAAATGCGAGGCTCCCATGCCGCTAGAAATGTTAAGGTGGATAATGGGGGGGGGGGGGGGTCAGTATTTCTTGCCTGAAATAATAAATAAAGTACATCGAGTGAAACAGTTTTCTCGCTTACCAACTGGTTTAAATTGACCTAATGCTTAACCAATGGGACGTCCCCTGAAATGCTTGCATTACTAAACAATATTTTAAAATTTTTGTTACGAATTCTAAGGTAGATTGGACCCTGTGCATTTCATGACAGACAAGGAATGTAGAACGTACATTATTCAATGAAGAATGGAGTAAGTGGAAGTCGAAGAAGGGAGGTTAGAAGGTCAGGGATTTTTGTGGATTGATGAATTTTGATTTTGGTGAGTGTGAGTAAAAGAATTTAATTAAACTTCGATTCAATTCGTTTATTAATATTAATGTGAAAACGCTTGCTCATTATTAATGTGGAAAGCTTCCGGTACCTTGGTAGACTTGGAAGCAAAAACGCTGCAAATTATTACACAATGGTTTATTATTTTTCTATAGATCACTCGTCTGCAAAGCCATAAACCATTCAACATGAAGAAAAACATCGATCGCATTTCGGTCAGCTTTAATTTGAACGGAGATTAGGCCTCTTTTGCGATTCACACTCGTGTTTCTGATTTATCGTACGTCCAAACTTTAAATTCTCGTAGTGAACGAACGGTTTGTCCTACAGAGCTCCGGGTGGTCTCAAAAAATTCTATAGAATCTTAAATTGAAGGAAAAACAATACCTTTATATACAATTTTTTCGGTTAGGGCGTTTTTAAAATTTCAAAATTCATTTTTTAACCCTTCGGAGTGACCTAAATCAACCAAAATCTTCGGGGCACAACTAGACCCCAAATGGAGCCTACATACCAAATTTCATCAGAATCGGTCAATGCATGCCGCGTACGGACGGCCAAATTTTTGGTTTAGTATTTTCAATAATGAACCTTTGGAATCGACCAAGAAAAAAAATTTTTTAACACCCCCTCAAAATTTGATGGTTTACGTTTCAAGGTACGTAGAATCCAAAAATCGAATACAAATTTGGCCGTCCGTCCGCCGTACGCGGCACTTTTGCCACTTAGCATTGACCGATTTTGATGAAATTTGGTATGTAGGCTCCATTTGGGGTCTAGTTGTGCCCCGAAGGTTTTGGTTGATGTAGGTCACTTCTAAGGGTTCCAAAATCAATTTTGAAATCGCCCTAACTAAAAAAATTTTGATATAAAGGTATTGTTTTTCCTTCAATTTGAGATTCTATAGAATTTTTTGAGACCACGCGGAGCTCTGTAGGACAAACCGTTCGTTCACTACGAGAATTTAAAGTTTGGACGTACGATAAATCAGAAACACGAGTGTGAATCGCAAAAGAGGTCTAATCTCCGTTCAAATTAAAGCTGACCGAAATGCGATCGATGTTTTTCTTCATGTTGGATGGTTTATGGCTTTGCAGACGAGTGATCTATATAGACAAATAAAAAAATAATAAACCATTGTGTAATAATTTGCAGCGTTTTATTCGATTTTTGGATTCTACGTACCTTGAAACGTAAACCATCAAATTTTGAGGGGTGTTAAAAATTTTTTTTCTTGGTCGATTCCAAAGGTTTATTATTGAAAATAATAAACCAAAATGAAAATAATCGCGCATATTTCACATTTTGGAACTTTCTTCAAGAGAGTTTTGGCGGAAAGTACCAGAGTTACCAAGTAGTAATGGCACATTATAGTGTTAACTTTGTTCCAATGATACCAATCAAGATTTGCGTTGCTTTGGAAGACATTTTTCTTCTGTTTTCGTTATGCCGGTTCACATGAAAGTCGATTTTATCGTAGATGAACGATCGCGGATATTTCTGCGGTAGCGATGCAATTTTACTCGCAGTTTACAGGTTCTAAAACTTGAAAGAGAGCGCAGGAATAACTAGCTAGTCTTCGTGAGAAATGTGAGCGGCGTAGTTCTGAGTGTCTCTTCCAAATTGCTTGCAAACGAACTGTGATGGTGTATGCCTAGTTTGAATCGCATTTTACGAGTTATAAGAATGAAAAAAAGGTCGATTAATATGTTTAATTACATCGAAGGCCCATTAATTTGTTCACGCTATTGTTTAAAAATTGAGTATAAGAACATCCTGCACATGCGAACAAGCAATCTCGCAGGTCTGCATTCGAATCTGCCCTTCCAAAATGCGTCTCTCTCATTTTCTAGTGCTGTTGGTGGCTCTTTGCACGGTGATGTTGCACTCAGGAGTGATGATTGAAGCTGCTTGCGGTATTGAAGGACAATCGGTACGATTTGATTCAATATTTTCTTGGTTAACCCTTTCAACCCGGGTGGGAAACATTTTGTCCCAGTAACTGAATGAGGAATTTCACCATGTCGGAATTTGCTATTTTTGACCCCAAAATCGGATTCAGCTCCTCGAAAAACCCTCTAAGGCAAACTTTCAGCCTGAACTTCCTAATTTACGAATAAACAAAACAGTGTAGAAAATACGAATGTTTAAAAAAACCGGGAAAATGACGTCATGCTGGAATAGTTCATTTATGGCCGCTTGAAGCGCTGAGATCGAGAAATCTATAGTCCTCAGATGCAACATTTCACGAAACAGTAAAGTTCGAAATCGAAAAACTGAAGAAAAAAAAAATAGAAAAAGCAAGATGGGGAAAATTAGGTTTCCTCTGTTTTTGTTTGATAACTTTTCTCTTAGAAAACACGATTTTGTCGTCCCAATGGGCAACACTGGGAGGAGACGGCGATCCGAACAACCCAATCAGCGAGCGTGCCCACTTCACGTCCATTTTCCCGGTTAGTTTTGAAATCAAAAATTTTGATTGTCTCCCAAAAATAACAGGAGACTTATTTTCCGAAATCAGCCCGGTTTTCATCTATCCCACACCATTAGCTATTCAGGAAAATGCAAACAAAATTCGGTGAAATTCCTCATTACTCAGAGCTCCATTTTTTATATTTTCGAGTGCGTGAAACAACATTCAGGGTGCCAAAGTGGATATTCCAATCTCATTACAGCTGTCCAAACAATAGACGGATGGATCGTTGGCTCAAACAGCTACAAAAAGTAAAATTTAGACTTCTGAAGCATAAAACAAATTTTGAATCAGTTTCTGGTCCAAATCTTGTTTTAAATTTTTGATCAAAACAAAAATAATAATAATATTTCAAAAATAATTCTACCTACTTTTTTTTTCAAAAATTTGGTTAAATACCTTTCTTTATAGCCATTTTTGTTTATTATGTAAAAGTTTATATACTGAAACTGGGTTCATCTATGCAATCGGGTTATGTATACGAGGAAGCTATGTGCCACACCCACTTGGCAGACTTTTCATCTGTTGAGTGTTGTCCAACTTCACCCCAGATCGATCGCATAAGGACGCCCATGTGGGACGTCCTAAAAACGCAAGAGAAGTTTTCACTAGTAGTTAGTTTCCTAAAATAATGGCTTATTACTGTGATCTCTTTAATTTTTTCAATTAATTTTCAAGCTATAATCATCAAGAAAGTCAATAATAATTTGGTTGAATGAGTTTTTCTGAGATTTAAAAAGTGGAAAATGGATGGATGTAGCGCCTTTGCGCTTTAAGGTGTCGATGTACGCTGGTTTCATTTACACTTCCAGAGGTAGCAGTACTGTCGTAAGGCGCATGGATCCCCCTATGGAGTCAGATTGGTTAGGCAGGTGGATACGCCGCAACATGGCTGCCTCCACACAGATTGCCGCTACAATTAAAATTTCCATCTTCCTTAAATTCTCTAAATTTTTGGATTTTTTTCGAGCAGCGTAGTATGGTTTTCTTCTTCATCAGTGACGACAGCACCACCGCCCTAGCCAGTCCACGAAGTTCTGCAGGAGATTCCTGGTTACCTGTACCATAGGACAACCCAAAACTGAACATCAATAACACTGGATTACAAAATTTAGGGGTGGTCTGGCTGCCTCGTTCTTTCACCACTTTTCTTAAGGTATTTGGTGCGCTGAATCCGAATCTGACGTCAGTTTTTTTTTTGTTTACGTCGGATTTTCAAGATATAGCTAGTTTTAAGATTTTTCTAGTTCTCACTTTTCTTCATTCTTCAGTGAGAACTCATCTTGCTCAAATCTCCTCAAAAAGTACCCAGACTTATAGGAAATTTCATGTAGAATCCGAATATGTACTTAGTTTTTAAGTTA
Organism: Apolygus lucorum; assembly: GCA_009739505.2. Taxonomy (NCBI): domain Eukaryota; kingdom Metazoa; phylum Arthropoda; class Insecta; order Hemiptera; family Miridae; genus Apolygus; species Apolygus lucorum. Next base: position 16,258,944 of record CM019183.2, read on the forward strand.
ACCTGTGTTAAACCCCCTATTTTCCACAAAACGTATCAAAAAACACCGGTTCTCAACGTTTTTTCTTCGGGTTTTCCCTTACATTTTGCCACTTAAAAAAAAAATTAAGGCTAAAAAAAATGTTCTAGGGCTTTTAATTTGTAGGGGGGACACCCCAGAGGAGACTGAGACCAATCGCAGCCTCCTAAACCCATTAATATCGAAGGAAGGAGCTTTTTCATGGCACTGAGATGAAAATTCACAAAAACCGTTGGTTAATTTTTCGAGATAAGTATGTGCGTTCCTAAATCTGTTTTCCTCAAATGGATTTTCGTTTCTTCTACATTTTTCATACTTGTCACCTATTAAGAGTAAGATCGAAAATAGGTACTCATACGGGGAGTAAATCATAATTGGGAAACTCTTGTTTTGTTAAGTGATTTTAATTCAGTTTTACAAACGGAACACAATAAACTGCAGAAAAGTTAACGGTGTAAATCTGTTTCATGAAGGCTCAGATGAATCAAAAGTTGGTACAATGTTTGGTTATTCCTCCACCTCAGAGGTTCCACCAAGATATAAAACCATGGAAGAACGGTACAAAGGGTATTGGGAAGTTCACATGATGGCGGACTTTTGTTGGACCTTAAAAAGAGATTTACCTCAGGCGGCGAAGTTTTCTCTACATAGATGCCGGCGATGAAACCTCTGAGGTGGAGGAATAACCAAACATTGTACCAACTATTTATTCATCTGAGCCTTCATGAAACAGATTTACACCGTTAACTTTTCTGCAGTTTATTGTGTTCCGTTTGTACAACTGAATTAAAATCACTTAACAAAACAAGAGTTTCCCAATCATGATTTACTCCCCCTTTGAGTACCTATTTTCGATCTTACTCTTAATAGGTGACAAGCATAAAAAATTCAGAAGAAAGGAAAATCTATGTGAGGAAAACAGATTGAGGAACGCACATAATTATCTCGAAAAATTAACTAGTTAGTTAAAAACCGTTAACGGTTTTTGTGAATTTTCATCTCAGTGCCACGAAAAAGCTCATTCCTTTGATAATAATGGGTTTAGGAGGCTGCGATTGGTCTCATTTTCCTCTGGGGTGTCCCCCCTACAAAGTAAAAGCCCGCGAACAATTTTTTTAGCCTTAATTTTTTTTCCAAGTGGCAAAATGTAAGGGAAACCCCGAAGAAAAAACGTTGAGAACCGGTGTTTTTTGATACGTTTTTTGAAAAATAGGGAGTTTAACACAACTTTACTTAAAAACTAAGTGCATATTTGGATTCTACATGAAATTCCCTATAAGTCTGGGTACTTTTTGAGGAGATTTGAGCAAGATGAGTGCTCACTAAAAAATGAAGAAAAGTGAGAACTAGAAAAATCGTAAAACTACCTATATCTTGAAAATCCGACGTAAACAAAAAACATATTGTTTAGTAATGCATGCATTCCAGGGGACGTCCCATTGGATAAGTATTGGATCAGTTTAACCAGTTGTTAAGTGATAAAACTGTTTCACTCGATGTAATTTATTTATTACTTTAGGCAAGAAATACTGACCCCCCCCTCCCCCACCATTATCCACCTTAACATTTCTAGCGGCATGGGAGCCTCGAATCTGAAGAGTATTTTAAAATCCATGATCTACGATACCCAACATGCGAATTCGAGTTCACCCCCTCCCCCACCTCTCCAACGCCAACAATGGTGCCAGTCTGGCACCAAAGCGGAAATACGTCGTAACATTGAACTTTCATCCGTTAGTTTTGGTAGGCAGTCCGTCGAAGTTCACATCAATTCAAGGTGAAACACAAAAAAAAAACACGAAATAAGCGGTTTATGGCATCATGGCACCATGTCCTGGCACCACTATTAGTTCCATGGTGGTACAGAGAATAATTCATGAAAATCCGGAGGTATAATGAGAATTTTTCCTCAATTTCCAAGCTTGGGTACAATTAGTAAGCAGTAAAGGAACCGAAATATTGAAAAATCGGATATTTTGTGAATATTATCCCCCCACTCACCCCCTCCCCTTGCGAACTTTGGTACTCTGGTAAAATCGTGTACAACTCGGAAGTTATTTGAGTCAAACAAAAAAAGAAACACGCAAATCGGTTGGAAATTGAGGCCTGGGCAGAGTTTACAAGATTATGCACGCAAACGCAAGTTTTTTAAGCATTAACCCCCCCTTTCCCCCTCTTAAAAAGCAAAATCCAAAGTTCCGGCGCCGTAGTGCACAACTAGATAGTATTACGCGTCAAACGAAAAAAGAACCACGAAAATCGTTTGAGAACTAAGGCCTGGGCAGAGTACACAAGATTATGCCCAAAAACGCACGTTTTTCGAGCATTAACCCCCCCTTTCCCCCCCTTAAAAGGCAAAATTCGTAATTCCGGCGACGTAGTGCACAACTAGATAGTTTTCCGCGACGAACAAAAAAAGAACCAGGAAAATCGGTTGAGAACTAAGGCCTGGGCAGAGTACACAAGATTTTGTTACACACACACATACACATACACACACACACACACACAGACATACACCTATGGTTTTTTTCGCGGATTTGGATTCAGAATGGTCTAAAACGGATTACTGTGTGGTTATTTTTTTTTTCTGTTGAGTGTTGTCCAACTTCACCCCAGATCGATCGCATAAGGACGCCCAAGTCTTACTGTGGGACGTCCTAAAAACTGACGTCAGATTCGGATTCAGCGCACCAAATACCATAAGAAAAGTGGTGAAAGAACGAGGCAGCCAGACCACCCCTAAATTTTGTAATCCAGTGTAATCAATGATGTCATTACTTAATATCAAGGTGTCCAGTGACTCCCAGAAAATAAATTCCCCGAGTTTTCCAGGGTCAATACGCGTCTTTTTCCAGGGTTATAAATAATAAACTAAAATATAAATAAATGTGATTATAATTTCTCAAAATTCTGGTTTTTCAAGGACATTTTGAGATGAAAAAGCACTGAAAAAGTCTGCCAAGTGGGTGTGGCACATAGCTTCCTCGTATCCATAACCCGATCATAGAGATGATCCGATGCATAGTAGTTAATCTCAAAACACCAGTCTCTAACTACCTAGCACTACCCTCATAGGGGACCATCTACACGTCAACCCGCACAATCCTCGAACATATCATCAAAATCTGACTATAGATTAGCATAGTTTTGCCCGTTATTTCATGACAGACACAGACGAAACCAAAATGGTGCAGGAAGGCCAGAAACGTAAAACGCGAGTGGAAATATTTATTTGGAGAACATTTCTTTTTTGACCTTGGAACGTGATATCAAGGCTTCCGCTACCTTGGTAGACTTGGAAGCAAAATCTCATGAAAATTAATGTTTCCGCCTTATCTGTTACACAGCAGACTTACCATTGCTTTTCTCTCTTCAATTCTTACCGCAGTAACCTTTCTACAATGCACAATACATTTTCTACCTGCCACACTTATTTCCGGCATATTTTCATATTAACAATATCTTCAACGTCAAAAAGACGAGTTTCCATATCACTGAAATAGTTGACATCCTCTTATCAGCGCAATAATTTATTCCTGTTATCTCTTATCATGGCTGAATTACCACTTCATCCATTCTGGGTATGGAAGTATCTATGGACTATGCTTCCATGTTCCATGGTATCGAGATATTTGCGCATTTAGTTAATCAAATATATTTGAATATTACCTCTTATGACATACCTCAGTTTGTGTGAAGATTCGAAGAAATATCAAGTCGTTTTAAACTGAATTTAATGACATACTTCGACAGAAAGTTACAGACATGAACCTTATTCCAACAGATCGGTACAAAGACAACCAGTTCAGAATTAGCCCGCCAGAGCATCTAGTAGTAGTAGTGAGGCGCAGTGTTGTTCCAGTGAAGTCATTATCGTAGGGGAGACGTTGTTATTTTCAACACCCCCTCCCAACGGCAACACGCAGAGAATGGAGGCAGGGCAGATGTCTCAGGAAGACAGCGCCCCATCACATGAGTGAAGAGCGGTGCAGAGAGTTGCAGCAAGGTTGAAGAGAAGAAAGTCTTCACTTTGCTGCCTTGAATCCATTGATACCATATAGGTGATGCTGTTTCAAAGCATCCTGTTTTTAGATGTCGTTCTGGTCATATAATGCACATGTCTAAAATCCATTCAAAGATTATTCAAACAATTCAAACTGAAATTGAGTCATTGCTGGATTAAATTCAATTACATTATTGGATTACAACATTTACAGCTCAATTTTTAAACATTAGCTGGCTTAAGGTTTTTGAAAGTTCTTAATTTTATTCCTTTAAGGGGGTTTTAGTGGCTATGTCAACAAGTTTGTTGTAAATGTCAATCCAAGTGATTTTTTTAATACTATACGAATTTTATAATCTGTTCAAGAGTTAGACTCGACCGACTTATCAAGCCTAACAACTAGCTCACAATCGTTCCAAAAGAGCAGGTATCAAGTCTAGATTTTGAACGTTCTTAATCATATTTTTCAGACTAGCTAACTTTACAAACAGGGAAACCACTTAACCCACTTATTTTTGAAACCTAACAAAGTATTAACATCTTGTAATATACTAAGTCAGGACAAAATTTTACAAAGTGGATAGTGAGCTGAATATTATAGTGAACAAAAATACCACCCACTGGGAAATTATTATTTTTTTTTTTTCGAAATTATATCAAACGTTTGTTGTCGACGTCCATAGTAACATTGTGGAGAGATTAAGAACGTCAGAATTTGATTTCCAACACAATTTAGATAATTTGTATTCCCAGTGAAAATCAATCCTAGGTCAATTGTCCGTATAGATACCTCCTTATTCGAATCACTGTCCCCCAATATTTATGAGAGAAGTTAAATTGTCTTTTACAAAGCAAATGCAAAGACAGAATGTCAGGGAGTGTGCCAATAGATAGTATGCACGTATTTATAAATTAGGATAAGCCATGAATAGATACAAAATTTGGCTCCCACACAAAAATGAAGCCAATAGAAATTCCAGGTGACAAAGAAAAATTATCAGTTCACCAATCTCGCCAAATGGCATGTCAAAAAAAATTGGAGAACTGTGGCTAGCTATGGCGCAGTTGCTAACATCGTGAAAATCCTTCTTAACTACAATCCTACTAATAACGTACGTCAACAAAACATTTCCTTCTCCATTATGACTGAGAATAAAACTTCCTTACAACTCCTGACCACGTAGACAATGCAACAAACTTCAACACACCAAAATCCCACATTAGCGGATGTGTGCATTTACTGCCCCAAGTGGCCAATATACCAGAGTTTCTCATGTGTAATAACGAAGAACTATTTTTCTAACTAATTTTGCAGAACAGCAAACAGTCAAATTTTCTGAATGCAGTCCCCTTATCCATGAAAACATTTCAGATTATAATCTCTGGCTTTTCCGAATCAGAGGGTTCCTAAAGCACGACCTAATAAGAATAAGACGTTGCTGTTGCTGTTCAACAGTGCCTGCCAGATTAGAATTGACATAAATTAACGTGATTGCATGATTTTCCCATGTAGACATGCAAACCTGGAAGTCATACTGGCGAAACCAAGTTTTAGACTGACATCCTGATAGTTATGCTAATTACATTATCAACATTAAATAAACTGAACATCTGAACGTCGAGATATTAGTGGAAAATTAAAAATTCAGACAGTTCATTAAACTCCCTGTCTGAGGTGGCATTGAGGCGACACCATAATTGAATCAAGACATTAGACGAGTCTTCCAAGTAAACTTTTGTCTGAATTGTTCAAGTTATGAATGAATTGCTTCAATCCGCTAATTGACATCAGGTGAATTGATGACTTCCAAATAAGGTTGGAAGGGGCAAGCCTAACAGTTCATTACTTTGAAGTTAAGTGATATTTTTAATGTTAGGTTATCTGGTAAGGACTGAACAACATTGAATTACATTGCCTAGCATCCCCACATTCCAGTAGCAAACACAATCAGCTTCAGGATTGATTATAAAGAACATAATGCTAACAGCCAATTTATGAATGTACTCTAGTGTAGGTAGTTTATCAATAAACATATTCAAAAAAGAAAAAGGAGCCTATTGACGAATTTACGATAGCTGAAGACGTAAGTCCCAAAGTAGAAAAGATATCATGGAGAAATTCCTGATGATACAAGGTTGACTTAGATCTATTATTCTAATTCTTTATTCAGTCATTCAGCAATACATGCGATGTGCAGGATCGAACACTTTTCCTTATTGTACTTTTATTGTCAATGGTCCTTTATTCTAAACATCATCTATCTTAATTTTTCTTATTTTGGTATTTGGTCCCTTGAGTTTGCAAATCCATGCAATGAAATCTAACAGTGCTAAGTTATCATTTTTTTTGTTTTTCTTATTTGCTCAAAGATACTATAGACTCAGTGAAAAAGAAAGTGTCTTTCTATGCCTAACCAAGAGAAGGTAAACAACCATCTCAGGTCGTCATCAGCTGATGACGGTTGCTGATTTCTAATTTCAACGAATGATGGTTGCTACTTTTACTCTACGCTTAAGTGGAGAGGGTTCATCAATAGCCAAACCCAAAAGGCTATCAATACCTGCGACACCACCTTTGGACAGTCACCAATCCAGACAATCTCCCAGGCAATCTCTCTTGGGAACTGGTTCATTAAACCAGCCAAAGGCCGTTGATTTTACATCTAACCACTCTTTACTTGTTTGTGGAGAGAAGCGCAAGCCAATTGAGTTATCAAGTCGAGTAGCTCCTCTTTCCTGAGGAGTAATGAGATTGACAGTACATTCATAATGATTTATCTTCCCCCTCCTACACCAGGAACTACTAAATTTGTAGAGCCTACTTCTTCAGTTTCAAATGGACACTTTATTTCAAGCATGATTGCATTTTTCGGAGCAATAAAAGCATCATCAATGGGAAGCTTGAAGCCACCCACCAGAAACTTTAATTAAAGTGTACATGTTTCAACACATCAAGAGTGATTTCATTTTCAAAGTGACTGATTGATCAATGACTCCATCAGACCTGTTATCGTTATAACAGAGCTACAGTTAATAAAATAAACACATTGATGATTTGCTTACTTCATCCTTGAGAATACAATGATATTTTACCTGATACTCTAACATCAACAAGAATGTTTCTACTAAACATGATACGTCACTTTCTTCTTCCGAGCCAAGAATATCGGACATAATTTCATTTCACCTGAAATGAACATTTTCAAGAATGGTTTACACAAGACCTGATTCGTCACTTACCTCTTCAGAGCCTTGAATATTGGAATGAATTTAATTTCACCTGTTTCGTCACTTTCCTCTTCAGAGCCACGAATATAATTATCTGACTCAATTTCATTTCACCTGAAATGAACATTTTCAAAACTGGTTTCTACTTAAACCTGATTCGTCAGTTTCCTCTTCAAAACCACAAATATCGGACTTAATTTCATTTCACCTGAAACAAAGATCTTTAAGAATGGTTTCTACTACACCTGTTTCCTCTTCAGAGTCACGAATATCGGTCTCAATTTCATTTCTCATACAAAATTCATTGTCAGGAAATGAGTGTTTCTTACACATTCTAGGAGAGAACTCACTATTCATCAGCTGCACATAACAAACGAACGAGACATAGGGATTGCTAGAACGTATAATGTATAGCACAGATTCTGAAAAATTCAACCAATCAGGTACTAAATAAAGTACCGAACGATTTGAATATTTATAAAGTAACGACATTAATCTGATCGATCATTTTGGATACCTGTTTGCAAGTTGTAGTCAATCCATCCAGTTCTGTGACTTCCACAGAATTGATTTCTTCGTCTACCAACATCAAGGTTGTCCACACAACACATTGTTGATCGTTTGGCAAGGTTAACTGTTAACTACACTGAACCTGTGGACTTCTCAAGAATACCTACCTACCAGGTAATGGCTGAAAATGGGTGTTATCAAAACTTGTTAGTAACAGATTGAAACATCCAAGGACGTGGTAGATGGGACTCAACTTTTAGTGTGGAACAACTGAATTGAGACCTTTCTGTCAGGCAGGGAAGAGAAAACATGGATAGATTTCAATAAACGTCATCTTGCACTAGGCGCGTGTAAGTTCACTTAAGTATGTACAAGGATGTAGAACTGCATGTTTTGAGAATGCATTATTCATCCATCTATTGGAAGGCAGACTTCATTGTCTGGCCTCCCTGCCTTTAATGTCATCCAGAATCATGTTTTCTTCATTGTTGTTCATGATTCTGGTCTGCATCAAACGATTGCACATTATTCTGTTACAGTATCAACATTCCGTTTTTCGTTATAAGGAACTGCTTAGCAGACCTACTGTTTACAACATACTACTACGTAAAGTAAAGTTAACAACCATTTCAGGTTGTATTTTTGTCCGACTGCCATTCGTGGCATTGCGGACATCATCAGCTGTCTTCCTAAGGGAAGATCAGAATTCGTTCTGATGATTTCGCTCATGGCTTCCCATTGCCTCACCACCCTGGGTTGAGACGAGGGGGAACTGCGACCTGCTTACCCGGAAATATGCTCCCGAGGCGAGCCTCGAACTCACGGCCCCACAACTGGTCCGAGTCTCATCCCCAGGGATACATGCCAGAATTCGCTCGGCCACAGCTGAACCCATCGTCGTCAGCAATGATCAAGCAAATGAATTGAGTAACTGATACAAGTAACTCAGCTATGAATATATTCAACATAGTACAACATGGAACATACAGTGTTCCCTGATTTAAGCAAAATAACCAAAATGTCCTTTTTTTTTAAAAAAATAAAAGTGAAGGTTAGAATTTATTCTAATCATTATTGTAGGTATGGGTACCTACATTAGTCATTATAATATTGTCATGCTATTTGAACAATAAATTCAGTACCTATCTAATTCATCTTATTATTGATTCTATCAATGTGGTACACTGATTCAATCAATGTGGTATTCTGAAATAGGGTTTGAAAATTAATATATCGGAAATTCAATATTTAACTGAGATTAAACTTAATATGAGTTCTGAGAGGGTGAGTTTTAATGGAGAACCAGGCTGTAAGGTGCTGAAACGGGCGGAAAAGTAGATAGCACACTCAGATAGCACTGGTCATTCTTTCCCTCTTTTCGAAATGACAGTTGGTATGTTCTGGAGTAAACTCTTTCCCTCCAAGTAACTGTGCTTTACAACTGAGTGTGCTAACCGTTCACAACGCACCATTACCTTGTCAAAAGATGAGCGGAGGTAATGACAGCCAGATAAAGGAACTCCAAAAATTAACTCATGTACTTATTCAAGTTTTTTTTTTTTTTTTTTTTTTTTTCGAGAAACAGAATAGCAGGGGCTTTTCGATAGATTCCTGCTTATTATGAGACTCACCCTGTCAGACCATTTGCTGCTTGAATCCAGGTAGCTCCAGTTCATGTTTACTTCATGCAATTATAAAGTCGAACTCAGTCATGACTTTCTTTTACAAGTAAATTCGTTTTCTAGGTTTTTGATCTTCCTCTCCATTTTATTTTGGCGAAACTTGTACCTACTGACTTCAAAGCATCCATCACCGAACATGGAGCACCACAACAGTGCATGGATTATTTCACTCACATACTTTGTGGTATCCATCACTAGACATGGAGCACACGACAATGCATGGATTATCACTCACTGTATGCTATGGAACATCCATCACCAGACATGGACATGGAGTCCACCCATTTCTGGTTTCCCACTTCTTCTTCCGTTATAGGTAACGCGAACATGTGCCATTGCGTTAACGTGAAAGAACGTATCATCAAACCAAATAGCAAATGACTTTCATTTTAACGAAAAAACTGTCAGGCCACAGACCATTCCCCTTTGTGGTATGACATCCAATGAAGAATAATCCACCTGAATGAAAACAGTGTTCAATAATTGAATAAATTATTTATTGGTCGCCTATTTGGCATTGGCATGTTCTCAGGACACAAATCATCGAAGATCATAAATCATCGAAGGTCATAAATCATCGAAGTTCAAAAATCATCGAAGGTCATAAATCATCGAAGTTCATAAATCATCGAAGGTCTTAAATCATCGAAGGTCTTAAATCATCGAAGGTCATAAATCATCGAAGGTCTTAAATCATCGAAGGTCTTAAATCATCGAAGGTCTTAAATCATCGAAGGTCTTAAATCATCGAAGGTCATAAATCATCGAAGGTCTTAAATCATCGAAGGTCATAAATCATCGAAGGTCTTAAATCATCGAAGGTCTTAAATCATCGAAGGTCTTAAATCATCGAAGGTCTTAAATCATCGAAGGTCAGCGTTTTATTGGACACCTAGTGGTGCCAAAAGGTAGCCTCAGCACCCATCATCGAAGGTCAGCGTTTTGTTGGACACCTAGTGGTGCCAAAAGGTAGCATCAGCACCCATGTCCTGAGAACATCCACATTCACCTCCTTTCCACAACTAGAACCACAGAGTACTGGGTATCTCCAGTCAAGATTAGATTATCTCCAGTGAAGATAAGTTAACTAGAACGTTCAACCGTTTTCAGATCAGGGGCCCGACAGTACATTCGTTTTCCATAATTCCAAATTCATAACAAAAATAATACATAGAGGATTGAAACCAAAGTTCATGAACTAGAGACTACCTGAGCCTGCTTTCCGCCAGCAAGCCAAGCTGAGCTCATATCGAGATATTTGCGCATTTAGTTAATCAAATATATTTGAATATTACCTCTTATGACATACCTCAGTTTGTGTGAAGATTCGAAGAAATATCAAGTCGTTTTAAACTGAATTTAATGACATACTTCGACAGAAAGTTACAGACATGAACCTTATTCCAACAGATCGGTACAAAGACAACCAGTTCAGAATTAGCCCGCCAGAGCAAGCTAGTAGTAGTAGTGAGGCGCAGTGTTGTTCCAGTGAAGTCATTATCGTAGGGGAGACGTTGTTATTTTCAACACATGGTGTTCTCATAAATATGGGACTATTTTGTAATAATTTTATATTGCAAAATAAATCTACTCAAAACATTCTGGTCAATTCGAACCGGGTATTGAGTTGGCACCTAGTTTACAGTCATACACTGAAGTACCTATCTGTGATAATTATATTCTAGTCTCTAGAGTGGTGATGTAGGTTAGGTTAACTTGTGTCTGTGATATTATCTGTTCTCTACCTATATTTTTCGAAATCTTTCTGTGATTATTTCTGTTGTGCATTTAGGTACCTATATTATTCTCATCTGTGATATCTTTGTTGTGTTTAGGTAGTTACTACTGCAAATCCCTTTGAATAATCTATATTTTTTGCATATATTTTCGTAATTCAAAGCTTGAAAAATGCCAGATGACCTTTTAGGTGACAGTCTTGTCACGCTCAGGGGTATGACAAAATACAAGCGTACCTATGAAACCAAGGGGTTGGAGGTAAAAGTCATTGCCAACAAGGGAGCCCTAGCTGTTATGGATTTGACGTCGAAGTTCACCTTTTTGGGTATGATGCGGGTCCTAGATAGGGCTCTGGAGGCGTTTGAGGGTGCATGGGAAGCCGCTTTATCCTATGCTGAGTCTCATTCTATGCCTGATTTCCCGTCTGATGCAGATCAAAAGTTCTACGACGACGTTAAGATGTGGTATTATGAGGCATTAGGTTACCACGAGCAACTTAATCAAGCGGCGCAGCCACCACCTCCAGTTCATCCACCTATGAATATTTCACAGTCTGGTTTTGCGTTGTCTGGACGTACCCTTCTACCTAAGATCAACATCTCTAAATTCAATGGGGATTTCTCCAAGTGGTCTACCTTCAAACAGCTTTTCAGTGCCTTAGTCATCGAGGAGGAGACTCTTAGTGATGCAGAGCGTTTCCATTTTCTATTGTCGTATTTGGAAGGTCCGCCTCTTGATACCATAAAGTTTATTCCTGTAACTGAAGCTAACTTTCAACAAGCCTGGCAAGCTATTTTACAGGTTTATGATAATAAGCGTAAATTGGCTAGTTCTTACATAGAGCGGTTGCTTTCATTTAAGACTAGTGGCGGTGAGGCGACAGCGGATTCTCTCCAGCGCTACCTATCTCATGTGATGGAGAGTACTGTATCCCTTAAAAATCTCAACATACCATCATTTGCTGATTATATCCTGTGTGAGCTTGCTCTTCGTCACTTGGATTCAGGGACTCGGAAGGCATTTGAATTATCCATCGTTGGTACTGATTATCCGTCTGTAGATGTTCTGAAGGATTTCGTACAGAAGCGGTGCCAGGTCCTCCGCATCATGCATGATAGCCCTCCTAGGACTGATTTCACAGCTAACCAACCTAAGGCTCCACCCAAACCAAATAAGTTTTCTCCTAAGCCACAGAATAGTCAAGCACTTTTGACAAGCGTTGCAGCGTCTTCTCAGACCAAACCTTCTGCAGCAAGGTCATCTTCCAGCGTGGTCTGCCACATTTGTAAGCAATCTCATATTATCGCAGACTGTCCTATCTATAAATCCTCAACACCTTCACAGCGTCTCGATGCTCTAAAGCAGTTTACTGGCTGCCGTAATTGCCTCCATCCTTTCCACAAAACCAGGGATTGCCAGTCAAAGTGGACTTGTCGCTATTGTAAGCTGCGTCATCACACTGATCTTCATGTTGGTCCAAAGCCTCAAGCTAGCACTTCTGAGAGTTCTCAGAGTTCAGCAGTAGGTACTCCAACTCCTCACCACAGCGGCGTTTCCTGCACAAGTACTTCGTCGGCCATCAGTGGAGTTCTGCTTGGTACTATTAGAGCGACGTTGATTGATGCTAGGGGTAATCCTCAAGTATTCCGTGGCATCTTGGATGCAGGGTCACAGTTCTCTTTTATCACAGAGAAATGTGCTCAAAAACTGGGCAAGACCACTCGACCTTATCATGGATCCATTAGTGGCGTTAATGCTGTACCTCTTACCAATATCTCTAGCAGGATGCATTTAAGTTTCTTGCTTCCATCATCATCTCGTCTGGATACTGAAGCATTGGTCGTTCCTTCCATCACACCACCTCTACCTCAAACCTCGTTGGAATCTTCCATGTGGCACGATTATAAATGCTTTGGACTTAGTGATCCAGACTTCACCTCACCTGCACCTGTATCATTCCTAATTGGAGCTGACCTCTATCCAGAAGTTGTGACAGGCGTCCCCCTGGTTATCCATGACAGAGGGCCTCGTCTTTTAGAAACTGTGTTTGGGTTCACCGTTATGGGTCGGTTCATCTGTGATTCAGAACCAATTGATCACGCCGTATCCCTCTTATCACTAACGGATCCTACCTTTCAAGTGGAGCAGTTCTGGGAGATTGAGGAGCCGTTGCCATCATCTTCTGCTTCCTTGATGTCTGCTGGCGAAGAAGCCTGTGAGACTCACTTCAGTCAGTCACATTACCGCACTGACGGGGGGAGATATGTCCTATCTCTTCCATTCATCGAATCATCACCTCGCATCGTACCTAATATCAAGATTGCTCTTAATCGCTTTCATTCTCTCGAGGCTAAGTTAGCTAAGAATGAGCAACTCCGTCAAGATTATCATTCATTCATGAAGGAGTATCTCGAGTTAAATCACATGTCATTGGCAACTACCCCTCCAACTTATCTCATACCACATCACCCCATTTATAAGCTCGATGGAGAGGGTAATGGCAAACTGCGCGTTGTCTTTGACGCAAGTTTCCGCACTGCAACAGGTTCCCTCAACGATCACCTTCATGCAGGTCCCAAATTGCAAGCGGACATTTGTTCCATCATGCTCAACTTTCGTCGCTTTGAACATGTTTTCACTTGCGACATTGTTAAAATGTTCAGGCAAATATTAATTAAGCCTGAAGATCGCCATTACCAGCAAATCGCTTGGAGATTTAATCCCGAGGATGATATCTCGTACTACGAGCTGAACACTGTAACTTATGGTGTTCGCAGCTCACCTTATCAGGCTCAGCGGGTGTTGAGGCAGCTAGCACTTGATGAGGGCTCAGATTTCCCTGCAGCTGCTGATGCAATTAACAATTGTATTTACGTAGACGATCTGGCTGTGGGATCAGACTCTATTCAAGATCTCTTAGATCTGAAACAACAATTGATTGGCCTTCTGGCCAGGGGTGGCTTTCAGTTGGGAAAATGGAATACCAACACCTCTTCGATACTCTGTGATCTCCCAATTGAGCAGCAGCCAGTCTCCTTGTGTGATGGTAATACCATCAATCCTGTAACCAAGATTCTTGGAATGACTTGGGATCCGCAGGCTGATGAGTTCAGGTACTCTGTGAAACCACCAGAGCTTGTAACCACCAAGAGAGCCATTCTCTCTGCCATCGCTCGCTTATATGACCCTTTGGGGTATCTTGCACCAGTGGTATTTTTAGCAAAATGTATCCTGCAGGAAACTTGGAAGTCAGGAGTAGATTGGGATGATGAGGTTCCTGACATCGTGAAGGTTCGATGGACCCAGTTTATTCAGGACTTCAGCAATCTATCTGCTATATCAATCCCTCGTGCGCTTGCTAAGACTGATACTGTGTACAGGCTCATATGCTTCTGCGACGCATCTGAACGTGGTTATTGTGCAGTAGCTTACCTGCAGTCTACCCAAGGCATTACTACCACCATGTCATTGTTGAAAGCAAAGACCAAGCTTGCACCTTTAAAGTCCTTAACAATTCCAAGGTTAGAGCTCTGTGGAGCGCTGCTGCTTTCGCAGCTGGTATCATCAATTCAAGCATTCATCAGCACCTATAACATCGCAAACACCTACTGCTTTACAGACTCCACCATCGTGCTTGCCTGGCTCCGTACTCCTGCCTATCAATTGCATACATTTGTGGCAAATAGGACACAGCAAATTCTTAGTGTCATACCACAGGATCAGTGGTACCACATCAAAGGGGTTGACAATCCAGCTGATGTCGGCTCCCGTGGTGCTCTGCCATCAGCCCTGGTGCATCATGAACTCTGGTGGGCTGGGCCTGCATGGTGCTCGCAGCCATTTGAGCAGTGGCCAATCTCGCAAGCCATCCTGAACATCGAGGTTCCGGAGATGAGGATTGTGAAACCTACCGTTGCGCTTGCCACTGTCCAAACTGGAAATTATATTGTGAGCTATGCTGAGCGCCATTCATCCTTTCTTCGTGTCATCCGTGTGCTCGCTTATGTTCGACGATTCTTGTCCAATACCCGTATTCCGAAGAGGAGGCGAAGGCGTCGCAGGATTGGACCCTTGACTGCATCAGAGTTTGGAGAGGCACATACTACATTTATCAAGTTGCTTCAGAAACAACATTTTCCTGAGGTATACACCGCAACATCTAATAATAACTTACCTTTAGAACTTCGTAGATTGGCTGTTTTTCGTGACCATGATGACATCATCCGAGTGGGAGGACGACTCTTTAATGCTCCTTTGACTTTGGATCAGCGACATCCCATCCTCTTGCCTGCAAAGTCGCACTTCACCAACCTTGTACTTGACCATCTACATCGCAAAAATAATCATCCCGGCCCTACTGCTATGTTAGCCTTTATTAGACAGCAGTATTGGGTGCCTAAGGCCAGGAATCTGGTGAGGCTTCATAAATTGCATTGTGTTACTTGCACAAGGTTTAGCAAGTCCTTTGTGCAGCCCATCATGGGCAACTTACCTACATCCAGAGTCAGCGGAGTAAGACCCTTCTACAATTGTGGCATTGATTTTGCAGGGCCCTTTGTATGCCGTGAGACTGCACGTCGTAACTCTCGTACGCACAAATGCTATTTGTGTGTGTTCATCTGTATGGCTTCTCGGGCTGTCCACCTTGAGCTCTGTGTATCACTATCTGTTGAAGCATTTCTTGATGTGTTTGATAGGTTCATCGCCCGCAGAGGTATCCCTTCTACTGTCCATTCGGATTGCGGAACTAACTTCGTGGGAGCTTCAGGGTATCTGCAGGAAGTTCAAGGATGGATCATCAACAGCGATACTCAGGATGCCATTGCGAACCATACATCTCATCTTGCTGTGGAATGGCTGTTTAATCCTCCTGGTTCACCTCATTTCGGAGGAAGTTGGGAGTCAGCGGTGAAGTCGGCAAAGTCTCTCCTGGTGAAGACCCTCGGTTCCAGGCCATATACTGAGAGTGAGCTTCATACTCTTTTTGCCAAGGTGGAAGGAGTATTGAATTCCCGACCTCTTCAACCCCTCACTGAGAATTCTGATGATGCGGAAGCATTAACACCTGGACATTTTACCATCGGTCAGCCAGTCAATGCCATACCAGAGCCAGACTTCTCCAACATCCCTGAGAATCGACTGGATCGCTGGCAACTCATCCGTGAGCGAGTCCAATACTTTTGGCACCGTTGGAGGAATGAGTATTTGTCATCGCTTCAAGAACGCAAGAAGTGGACGAAGCAATCACCAAACCTGAGGATCGGTGACGTCGTAATCATCAAGGGTATCAACACCTCGCCTGCCCTATGGCCAATGGGTCGTATCGTCGACGTGCACCCAGGCAATGATGATACTGTAAGAGTAGTATCGGTAAAAACAAAATCTGGCATTTTTAAGCGTTCCGCTGTTAACTTAATCCCTTTGCATGTTCATGTTTCTAACTGATTTCTTTAATCATTTCCGCAATGTTCAGCCTTCACTGTGTAACGGGGGGAGTATGTTTCCGCCTTATCTGTTACACAGCAGACTTACCATTGCTTTTCTCTCTTCAATTCTTACCGCAGTAACCTTTCGACAATGCACAATACATTTTCTACCTGCCACACTTATTTCCGGCATATTTTCATATTAACAATATCTTCAACGTCAAAAAGACGAGTTTCCATATCACTGAAATAGTTGACATCCTCTTATCAGCGCAATAATTTATTCCTGTTATCTCTTATCATGGCTGAATTACCACTTCATCCATTCTGGGTATGGAAGTATCTATGGACTATGCTTCCATGTTCCATGGTGTTCTCATAAATATGGGACTATTTTGTAATAATTTTATATTGCAAAATAAATCTACTCAAAACAATTAATAAGCTAACCAGAATCTGACGAGTAGAAATCTGCGTAGAGGAGAAACAGGTACGCGGTGCGGGTTAGCATTCATTCACTGCAGGTGCCTAAATGAACACTTCAGCAAATGGGGTATTTCGGTGGGTCGGAAATTCAGATTTTTGACCTCAAATTTGGATTCAGCACCCTTGAAAACCTATATACTACAACTTTAAGCCCAATGATACTATAACATGTGGTAGAAAAATTAATTAAAGAGATCACACGTTTGAAAAAGGCGGGCCGCTATAAATGCACACACACTAGGCAAGGACTACGCCGCGGTCTACGCCGCGCGCGTGTGTGAGTACTATTTTGTAGTATCCAAGAGGTCTTTCAAGGGTTCCCGTGCATGGATGCTTTTTTCGAAGACAGTTGGCTAGCTACGTCACGATTGGCTAGCTACGTCACAACCATTCAAATCTTCAACTATCCTTAGCTTCTCTGATTTTTTAAAAACATTTTCTCGACGAACAGACCCGATTACCGTTATTCCTGAGCCATACTCTTTTGAAAAATGAAATAAAAAAAATTGACTGAAATACCCCATTGTTGAGAAAAAATGAAGCATTTGTGACGGAATTATAAATTTTAATAACAAAAATGTAAAAAAAGTTTTATTTTTGAAAAAATAGAAATCTGCGATGGAAATATTAAAGTTGAGAAAATTTTGTACTTCTGGAATAGATATAGACATCCTAATTGAAAACGTCTGCCAAGTGGGTGTGGCACATAGCTTCCTCGTATCCATAACCCGATTGTATAGATGATCCGATGTTATGTAGCTTATCTCAAATCACCAATCTCTCAGTACCTTCCACTACCCTCATAGGGGACCATCTACACGCTAATCTGGACAATCCTAGTAAATTTCATCAAATTCGGATGAAAAATGTAAGTGTTATGCCTGTTACAAGGATTTTACGTATGCGCATGCGCAGAGGCTTCTGTAAATTTTAAGGCCTTGATTTTCATAGGGGACCATCTAAATACTGATCTGTAACAGTCCTGAAAATTCCATTGAAATCGGATGGAAAATATAGAAGTTATAGCTGTAGGAATTCACGTTTGCGCATGCGCAGTGGCTACTATCAGTCCGGGGGTGATGATCTCCATTGGGGACCATCTTCACCCTAATCCGCATAATCCGTGAAAATTTTATACAAATCGGACGATAACTTCGTATAGTTATGCCCGTTACAAGGAATTCATGACAGACATGGAACCAAAATGAGGAATTTCACCGAATTCTGTTTGCATTTTACCTGAATAGTTAATGGTGTGGGATAGATGAAAATCGGGCTGATTTCGGAAAATAAGTCTCCTGTTATTTTTGGGAGAGTCAAAATTTTTGATTTCAAAACTAACCGGGAAAACGGACGTGCAGCAGGAACGCTCGCTGATTGGGCTGTTCGGATCGCCGTCTCCTCCCAGTGTTGCCCATTGGGACGACGAAATCGTGTTTTCTAAGAGAAAAGTTATCAAACAAAAACAGAGGAAACCTAATTTTCCCCATCTTGCTTTTTCTATTTTTTTCTTCAGTTTTTCGATTTCAAACTTTACTGTTTCGTGAAATTTTGCATCTGGGGACTATAGATTTCTCGATCTCAGCGCTTCAAGCGGCCATAAATGAACTATTCCAGTTTGACGTCATTTTCCCGGTTTTTTTTTTAAACATTCGTATTTTCTACACTGTTTTGTTTATTCGTAAATTAGGAAGTTCGGGCTGAAAGTTTGCATTAGGAGGTTTTTCGAGGTGCTGAATCCGATTTTGAGGTAAAAAATAGGAAATTCCGACATGGTGAAATTCCTCATTGTTCAGAAAGGTCTAAAACGCAAAACGCGAGTGAAAATTTTGATTTTGGAGAACTTTTTTTTTCGTCTTTGGAAAGTGAAAACAAAGCTTCCACTACCTTGGTAGACTCGGAAGCAATACTACTAAACCCGTACTTTGACTTTTTTCCCTCAGACTGCCGACGTCAGGCTTTTTCGAGAGAAAAATGAAATTCCCCCAGTTTTCCAGGGTTTCTCGGTCGCTAGACACCTTGAATATTATTTTCAACGATAAAAGCTTGTTTTCTATCTGTCAACTCATCAATAAACATACCTGAAAAGTGTCATGTGCATAAATTGATCAATTATTTGCAGTGTCATGTACATAGAGACTGCTGCAGCGCGACTTGCGAGGAACATAGAGAAGAATATTATGGGCTTTGCACTATTCCTTGATCTTCTGAGAAGAACGATCGTTGGCTGGAGGGCGTATATTTGAATCAGAGTAATAATTATATAAAATTTAAAGGAATCTGGCGTCCTTGCGCTTTACCTACCGCTACCTTTGACTATTCGTGAACGCCTGCTGGGAGTTTGTTCATCAAAGTATTTCCATGTACCTACAAGAGTTCTCAGCACAAATACAATACAAGGAAAAGGATGAACATACGCATTCCCACCGTTCGTTTGGCGACGGCTACCAAAACTAGTCCCTAGGGATGGCAACGATATATCGATATATGAAATATATCGATATATTACGTTTGATATATCGATATAGAGAACCGATATTATCGGTCAATATTGATATGTTTAACGATATATAGTAATTTTATTCCAAATTTTGTAGGTACCTACTGATGGGTTGGTTTCAGACTGTTGACTTCAGCTCAGGCATGATTGTGTACCGTAGATGTACCCAACTTCGGCCATGTCCCCTAACTTCGGCCATTTCAAATATTGGTTGTACTGATGAAGCTGTGCTCTTCAGGGGTCATTAAAAACTTTCAGTTTTTTCTCAATTTCAACAGGTGTCTTTGGGGCCTAATGTTGATATCTTCCGCGCTTGTTACTCTTATCACTTTCCCATGAAAAAAAATCAAAATGTAAACAAGCAGTTTAGACATTTTTCAGCTTGTGTGCTTTATAACTATTGTAGTTTTTGATGTGATGTGATCTTAGAACTTGCTCTTGCCGTTTCATGTTCGTAGTTTAGTGTTCTTGAAGGTGAGTGATAAGTCATTTTTTTACTTCGTGTTTTGAGGGAGTTCTGGGGAGTTTTTTCCGATAACTGAGTCAGTGTACTTAACTTCGGCCATGGGGGGTCCGTCTTGAAGATAGAAAATTAGTGGACGTGAGTACCAAAACTGTAATCCGATATATATGAAAAACGCACTGAAGGAGGAAATTGTCAATTCGGAAGGCATCCTAAAAATATGCAGTACCTAGATCGACTTTGCAGGATAAGATAAATAAGAAGAATCCTCTCAAGGTGGGTCACCCCAATGCATTTCCATTTTCACTCTAATGTAGTGATATTATTTTAATGACTAGTCATGAGTTTATAGTCGTTTGAGATTATTACACAAAGCTTTCAAGAGAAGACAGATAAGTTAATATTACCAATGAATGTTTTAAATGTTGTACAAATAATTTTGGCTGTTTTATGACTAGAGTTACGATCTCGTATTTTTGACATTATTAGCACTGATAATGATGATATTTTTGAAATGTCGACCTAAAAATTACCATGATTTGAAGTTTTAAAATTCAAATAATCAGTTCATGTTTGAAAAGCTTTATAGATATGTTTTACTGCATTTCGCCTTTGTTTGGATGTTTTCCATGATATTCCTAAGGTGTTATTGTATTATAGGTGTTCCATAAAAGTCTTTGTATGGTTTTTATAATTTTTAAATTCAAAAAAGCTTTTATAAAAAATTATTCGGCGGCCGAAGTTACAATATAATTACTACTTCTTCGTTTTTAATGCATTTTTCATAGGTGGCCGAAGTTGGAGCACAACGGTACCTAACTTCGGCCACACTTCAAGTTTTTAAAAAAGGCCAAAGTTGTGATGATAAAAAAAATTTATAGTGACATCCTATAGAGCAGATCTGCTGCCATCTAAATTATTTTTTTCAGATTTTTACTCATATATTTGACTTTGAATAAACTCATAAAACCTTCACAAGTGGCCGAAGTTGGGTACTTCTACGGTACATAGTATTCACCTACAGTGGCTCTCAAGGCTCAAATACTTGACTTAAGCCAAAATTAATGGAGGCTCGTCCAGCTTAAAACTACCTAATCTACGAAGTGAAGCAGGTTTTCACAACAATTATTTTCAATTTTGAAGGATCATGATCGTCCACAGTACCTATACACCCCTGTCAATTTATAAATTAATTTAACATTGCAATGACATTTTCGCACTTTTTTCCAGTTTTTAAACAATGAATTTCGATCATTCATACCCAGTAACTTTTGAAAGTAGGTTAATACGTATTTCACACGGTTTTTCCAAATAGATCTTCCGATATGTCGAGTATATCGATAATATTTCCTCCAAAATGATGTTAGTAACTTTTCTTTTCACCTACTTACTTACTTCTTCAAGTTTTTCTAAGTAGATACTCCGATATGTCCATAAATGTCATCCTAAATTATTTTTATATTGTTTTAAAACTGTTAAATTCACCTACCTACTTCACATGTTTTTGACATTTTCATGTCTTTGCCCTGGCACATAGCACAAAAAACTGTCACGAAATTGCGTAACGAAATTGTGTTTCAGTGCCTTTATAATGATTTCCGCTTACAACGACCCCGTTGTTAGGTTTGTTCCTTTTCTACACTTTTTAACCCACCAAAATCGTTCACCACTCGTTGGAAAGCTCTCGATTTAACGAACATTTTCATGTTCTCCATAACATATTGACTATACGAATAGCGGAGCTATGGGCATAACTGTTCTCATATTTTGTTTACAAACTAATGATCGTGAGTGTAGAAGATAATTAATCCGGAATCGTCTATTTTATTGAAATTAGGTACCTACCTCTTAATATTAATAATTGTGTCAATTTGTAACATAATATATCTACACTCTTTCGTAGTACCTACCTCTCCTATTAACTGTTGGTAGTTGAGATTTGGTATGTAGCCTCTGCAGTTTACCCTGGCACATAGCAACAAAAAACATCACGAAATTGGGTCAATTTGTAACATCTACACTCTACATCTACACTATCTACACTCTTTCGTAGTAAGAAGACAGTGCCACCTATAATAGTATTCGACTTAGATATTATTATGTTAATGATTCGTTTCACATTCTGACAACAACGGAGGGTGGGTTATAAAATCCTATAGTGAGGTAAAAAGCAATAGGTAAAGACATGAAAATGTCCCAATGCGTTGCAGACTCGTATGCAAGCGTTTTGTTTCTTTAAAGTAGATCTTCCGATACATCGGAAAATCGATATATTTTCTCCGATATATCGAAGGTATCGATATCTCATTGGATCGATATATCGATATATTTCATTCGATATGCCATCCCTACTGGTCCCTCGCAAATTGGAGTGTGCCTCATCAACCAGGTGTGGGATCTCGAGCTGAAGCAGTTCAGGAATTGCATCAAGAATACTCCGATCGCCACGGAGCTGTACGATCTACAAGGTTTTGTCTCCCTCGAATTCATATAACTTTTTAATTGAAGAGTTTGATTCCAAAAGGTACTAAAGACCATTTTTATCGACATTGAGTTAACACTTTCCCAGGGTTTTAGAGGGGTAGTTCTTCACAAAAATGGGATCGTTTTGGAGCAAAAGATACTCTATTCGTTTGAATAAAGAGGGTGAATATTCCGTTTAATTTCAAAAGGTACTATATCCAGCACAATGGCGCACTCTTATCCGTTTTGTTTCAAAAACTACTTTATCCACTTACATCGCGAGGTCGGGTGTAACAAACGGTTACCGGACTGAAATTAGCAATATTCCTCGAGGATATTCACAGAAAATTTCAATAAAATCGTTTAAATAATAGTAAAATTGAAAATCAGTAATACTAAACCAAACTGGACCACAATTGAGTAACGTACTCCCGTGAGTTATGGGCAACAGACAGGGGTGGAAGAGGGGGGGGGATAATTATTCCTAAATTCTACTTCTTAGCGTAAAAAATCGGTAGAACCCTTATTTATGTTATAATGTTGAATTTAAGAAGTTTCCAACCCCTCCTTCCGCCCTTATCTCGAGTGCACAACTCAGGGTAACGTGAACCCCAAATTTGGTGGATTTTGGATTAGTGATATCGACTCCACCGATTATTTTTACGTCAATTTTCCCCCTCTCTTCTACCCCCCCTGCCCATGTTTGGTGCGCACAACTCAAGGGAGTAATTTGCTCAAATGTGGTCCAGTACGGTTAAGTATTAACGAGTTTACGGCATTTTTTCAGAGTATTGCCGAGGAATATTGCTAATTGTCCGGTCAGTTCATTAAACCAGCTAACGGATGTTGGTAAGTTAATTGACT
Organism: Apolygus lucorum; assembly: GCA_009739505.2. Lineage (NCBI taxonomy): Eukaryota > Metazoa > Arthropoda > Insecta > Hemiptera > Miridae > Apolygus > Apolygus lucorum. Next base: position 16,282,327 of record CM019183.2, read on the forward strand.
ACTAAGCGGACTATTAACCCTTTCCCCCCGACGGGCGGCCTCCTGCCGCAATGTCACCTTCCCGGTGCTTGAGCCAACTGCCTGTCAACCCCGTACCGAAGGAATTTTCCAGGCCGCCCCCGCTGACTCCCGTTGTCTTCCTCTTTTAATTTCGCCCACTTTCACTCATTATTATTTCTCAACTGAATGATTTTTGTGTTTGATACATGTTACCCTATTGTTCATGTATTATTATGAAGATTTTTTCATGACTGAGTAAGATTTATATACTTTATTATATAGAAATATATTGCATTCCACTATACCAGAATAATTTTGATACCAGATTTTTGTAATAAATAGGCTGTAATCTCTAAAGATAAAAATGATCATAAAACTCCAACTGGACCGAACACATTCCAGAAACGTGTACCTACATGATAAAAATAAATCCTCCTTGAATGGTCAGTAAAAGGCTCTTACCGAGAGGTCAACTTTGTCTCACTTTCTCTCGCCCAACACAATATCGCTACTGCCCTGAAATCTGTTGAGGACGGTGAAAATGAAAGGTAAAATGTTACCATAATGGAATGGAAGTGATTAGTTCAGAAATATGCCCACAGATCGCATCAGAAGCACGAAAAAGTACGAAACGGCGAAAGGCGTCCGTAGGGACGGGGGAAACATTGGGAGGCAGATGCCAAAAGCCGTCCATAGGGACCTCAAAACGTTTCTCCCCAGACGCCTTTAGGCGTCCGTCGGGGGGAAAGGGTTAATTAAAACCTCCCTCGGTGCTGATAACTGGTACACTCGGTAAACACTAGGCACTTCCAATTGAAACAACAATTATAACATCTTAAAATTTATTGACTATAAAATTATAAAACACACGAAGTCTACAAATACGGAATAAAACGACCGGCCGACCATCTGATTTTCACTCTTAACGATAGATTTCTGTAACTTATTTATTACGCACTAAAACGATAAAAATATGAAGCTAATACGAACATTTAAAAAAGGTGTAGCTAGAAGCACATTTCATTATTGCACAATTCAAATCAAATAATACTGCGACAAAGGAAAAAAACCGTACGCAGTTCCGAATACGATTGAAATTACCTTTTGTGAGAAAAAAATCCAAGTGAGGAGGGAAATTTGAGTTGGGTAGTTGGTTTCCGTTTCTTCACTTTGTATTTTTATCAACTTGATTCGTAATTGGAACTCAGAAGCATAATTTCACATTGACGCAGAACTATCTGCTTCCAACTGTGCAACTGAATAACTAAAATAATTTTGAGTGGAGATAAAATATATATTTACAGAGATAGGATGGGAGATTGAGCTTAGCAGATTTCATCGTAGTTGCAGGGGAGTTTCGATTTGTCCAAGTTGTCGAAGTAACTGTGTGTGATGGCGTCCTTGGCGGTCATCCTGGTGGCGGGGTTGTACACGAGCATCTTGCTGAGCATGTCCAAACCTGCTTTGTTGATGTTTTTGACCTGAGCCTCGAGGGTGTAGTTGGTCCAGTTGGGGAAGGTCGGTTTGTAGTCGGGCAGGTCGGAGACGCCTGGCCAGGTCTCTTCCGTGGGGGTGCGGAGGACGCGGAAGATCCTGAAGAGCTGGTCGATCTCAGAGTCACCCTGAAAGAAAGCAGGACTCGGTCAGGCACAGCAAGAGTCGATTAAAAAAAAAAAAAATTGACCCCAAGGTTGAGGTACACAGTAGGTACGAAGAAGATCTCCTCGAATGCTGGAGACGCCTGGAAGAGCACTGATCAGCTGAGTGAGCTCCGAAGCCATTTTCAATCCTATTGAACGCAAGAAGCTGAAATTTTAGAGGGAAGGTCAAGGGAGAATACAGATGGTGGTAGGTGCTATTGATGGAGACCCAGTGATCTATACAGGAGGGTGATCTATACAGAAAATAATAAACCTGTGGGCAATGATTTGCAGCGTTTTTTACCTACCAACATTTTTTTTACCTACAACTATTGGTAGGTCTACCTACCACACCATACTGCCTTCACACCTTCACAATCAAGTTTATTAGAAAGAACTAAACGCTTCACACTCGATTCGAAAAATAGAAAGCTTCATACGGAAATTTGATTACTGGTTACGCAGAAGGCAAAACTGTATACAAATCGAAGAAATGAACAGCGATCGCATTTTAGTCAGATAAAATTTGAACGGAGATTTGACCTCTTTTGCGGTAAAAGTCGTCGGTATAGTATGGGTCAGGGGCAAGAGGAGCAAGGAGGCGGAAAGGGGTGGTATGGTAAGGGTTAGGGGCACGAGGAGCAAGGAGGCGGAAAGGGGTGGTATGGTATGGGTCAGAGGCACGAGGAGCAAGGAGGCGGAAAGGGGTGGTATGGCAAGGGTCAGGGGCACGAGGAGCAAGGAGGCGGAAAGAGGTGGTATGGTAAGGGTTAGGGGCACGAGGAGCAAGGAGGCGGAAAGGGGTGGTATGGTAAGGGTTAGGGGCACGAGGAGCAAGGAGGCGGAAAGGGGTGGTAGGGTATGGGTCAGGGGCACGAGGAGCAAGGAGGCGGAAAGGGGTGGTATGGTAAGGGTTAGGGGCATGAGGAGCAAGGAGGCGGAAAGGTGTGGTATGGCAAGGGTCAGGGGCACGAGGAGCAAGGAGGCGGAAAGGGGTGGTAGGGTATGGGTCAGGGGCACGAGGAGCAAGGAGGCGGAAAGGGGTGGTATGGTAAGGGTTAGGGGCACGAGGAGCAAGGAGGCGGAAAGGGGTGGTATAGTATGGGTCAGGGGCACGAGGAGCAAGGAGGCGGAAAGGTGTGGTATGGTAAGGGTCAGGGGCACGAGGAGCAAGGAGGCGGAAAGAGGTGGTATGGTAAGGGTCAGGGGCACGAGGAGCAAGGAGGCGGAAAGGGGTGGTATGGTAAGGGTTAGGGGCATGAGGAGCAAGGAGGCGGAAAGGTGTGGTATGGTAAGGGTCAGGGGCACGAGGAGCAAGGAGGCGGAAAGGGGTGGTATGGTATGGGTCAGGGGCACGAGGAGCAAAGAGGCGGAAAGGGGTGGTATGGTATGGGTCAGGGGCACGAGGAGCAAGGAGGCGGAAAGGGGTGGTATGGTATGGGTCAGGGGCACGAGGAGCAAGGAGGCGGAAAGGGGTGGTATGGTATGGGTTAGGGGCATGAGGAGCAAGGAGGCGGAAAGGTGTGGTATGGTAAGGGTCAGGGGCACAAGGAGCAAGGAGGCGGAAAGAGGTGGTATGGTAAGGGTCAGGGGCACGAGGAGCAAGGAGGCGGAAAGGTGTGGTAATATTTTTTTTTCAGCGTTAGCTATAAGTTTTCGACTAATAGCTAATTTAGCTAGAAATTTTAGCTGTTCCTCGACAGGGGCACGAGGGGCGGAAAGAGGTGGTATGGTAAGGGTCAGGGGCACGAGGAGCAAGGAGGCGGAAAGGGGTGGTAGGGTATGGGTCAGGGGCACGAGGAGCAAGGAGGCGGAAAGGGGTGGTATGGTAAGGGTTAGGGGCACGAGGAGCAAGGAGGCGGAAAGGGGTGGTATAGTATGGGTCAGGGGCACGAGGAGCAAGGAGGCGGAAAGGTGTGGTATGGTAAGGGTCAGGGGCACGAGGAGCAAGGAGGCGGAAAGAGGTGTGGTATGGTAAGGGTCAGGGGCACGAGGAGCAAGGAGGCGGAAAGGGGTGGTATGGTAAGGGTTAGGGGCACGAGGAGCAAGGAGGCGGAAAGGGGTGGTAGGGTATGGGTCAGGGGCACGAGGAGCAAGGAGGCGGAAAGGGGTGGTATGGTATGGGTCAGGGGCACGAGGAGCAAGGAGGCGGAAAGGGGTGGTATGGTATGGGTCAGGGGCACGAGGAGCAAGGAGGCGGAAAGGGGTGGTATGGTATGGGTCAGGGGCACGAGGAGCAAGGAGGCGGAAAGGGGTGGTATGGTAAGGGTCAGGGGCACGAGGAGCAAGGAGGCGGAAAGGTGTGGTAATATTTTTTTTTCAGCGTTAGCTATAAGTTTTCGACTAATAGCTAATTTAGCTAGAAATTTTAGCTGTTCCTCGACAGGGGCACGAGGGGCGGAAAGAGGTGGTATGGTAAGGGTCAGGGGCACGAGGAGCAAGGAGGCGGAAAGGGGTGGTAGGGTATGGGTCAGGGGCACGAGGAGCAAGGAGGCGGAAAGGGGTGGTATGGTAAGGGTTAGGGGCACGAGGAGCAAGGAGGCGGAAAGGGGTGGTATAGTATGGGTCAGGGGCACGAGGAGCAAGGAGGCGGAAAGGTGTGGTATGGTAAGGGTCAGGGGCACGAGGAGCAAGGAGGCGGAAAGAGGTGTGGTATGGTAAGGGTCAGGGGCACGAGGAGCAAGGAGGCGGAAAGGGGTGGTATGGTGGTATATGGTATGCAGAAACCCGTGAGGGCTTGCAGATCGCCCTCAATGCATTTGCTAGGCAGCTAGCCAGGTGTGGACTTGTGGTTAACCCTGATAAGTGTGGGTCGGTCTCCTTGGTCCCGTCGGGTCGCCAACATAAGGTGAAAGTTGTGGATGGGGGTTTTGTGATAGGACAATCCCCCATTCCATCTCGATCTGTGCTGGAGGTTTGGCGGTACCTTGGAGTCGACTTCATGGGGGTGGCCACCATTAGTGCCAGCCGTGTGGACCTTGGTAGAGCGCTAGCTCGCGTTACCAAGGCTCCATTGAAGCCACAGCAGAAGCTGCGCCTCCTCCGCACGTACTTACTGCCAAAGCTGACCTATGGGTTAGTCTTTGGCAGGCTTACGGCGGGGAGGCTGCAAGAATTAGATCGAGAAGTTCGCTCTGCTGTGCGCTCTTGGCTGAGGTTCCCACCTGGTGTCCCAAGTGCCTATGTTCACGCACCGGTCAAATCCGGTGGGCTTGGCATTGTGTCTCTCTCGGCATGTATCCCTTCATTGCGCCGCCAGCGCCTGCTAGCCCTTCGAGGGTCGAGCTGGGAGGTCGCCCGTGCGGCTGCTGATCTTGATTTTGTCAGGCAGCAGTTAGCATGGTGCGACCGAGCAACACCATCTGCTCCAAAACCCAGTTCGTCTGCTGAGTTCGCTGCTGCGCTGCATGAGTCAGTACATGGTAAAGAACTCCGACAGTGCTCCGAAAGCCTAATCTCTTCCCAGTGGGTAGATTGGGCTTCGGAGGGCATTGGGGCCCGCGACTACCGACACTTCCACGCCGTCCGCATGGCAACTCTGCCAACTGCGGTACGGTGTTCGAGGGGTAGTCGTGGGACAACTCTACCCCTTTGCCGCGCCTGTCGGAGTGGAAATGAACATCTGTATCATGTAGTGCAGCAATGTCCTCGGACTCATGGGGGCCGCATTTTACGTCATGATGCGGTCGCCAAGCAGATAGCAGGTGCTTTGTCATCTAGCGGCTGGGATGTTGAGAGGGAGAGATTGTATCACATGCCAAGTGACCAGGGTAAGAAGCCCGACATCGTTGCCGTCAAGCCCGACCAGTCTTGCATTATCCTGGATGTCCAAGTTGTCAATGGCAGCTTGGACATGGAGCAGACTTGGCGGGCTAAGATAAGAAAGTATGATAGAAATGATTTACGGCAAGCGGTGTCGGAGCTAAAAGGAGTGGCACCCAACAACATCAGGGTGATGGCTGCAACCTTATCATGGCGCGGGGTGTGGTGCGGGAAAAGTGCCACGGAGTTGCGTGAGTTGGGCATCTCAGTAGGCGTACTCCGTGGTATCACCACCCGTGTCCTGCTCGGCTCATATTTGAACTGGTGGTCGTTCTATAGAGGCAGTTCCCTTCATCCCTCTCTCCCACCCCCACCTTCCTCATCTTCCCTCATCCCTAGGGCCGGCGTCGGGTGAGTCCTGGGCGTCCTCCCCATTATTTTATTTATTTATTTATTTCCTTTCTTTATGGCGTGCCCCCTCCGTCAAAAAAGACATTTTGTCTTCGAGGGGAGCTATAAAAAAAAAAAAAAAAAAAAAAAAAAAAAATTAGGGGCATGAGGAGCAAGGAGGCGGAAAGGTGTGGTAATATTTTTTTTTCAGCGTTAGCTATAAGTTTTCGACTAATAGCTAATTTAGCTAGAAATTTTAGCTGTTCCTCGACAGCTAGTAGCTAAATATTTAGTTGCTAGCTTCAGCTAAATCGTAGCTAATTTACCTGTAGCTTTTAGCTGTTAGTCTGTAGGCAGTGTTGGGCAAAAATTAGCTATAGCTAACAGCTAAATATTTAGCTATATATTTATTATCTTATAAGTTGGGCAGTGTCTTATCAGTTGAGGCGGTATCTTATCAACACCTTCATTGCGGATGACCGGTCATACCTAGCATTTCAACTCTCATTGCGGAGGGGGCCTGGTACCTCCCCTTTTATATATATTCCATTTTTTTGCTTTTTTTTTCGTCTTCAGTATGAGTTCAACTATGTAAAACATTGTTTCGATTTTGATGCCGAACTTTAATACGAATGTTGCCTTCAAATTCACCAATATCGAATTTCAAGCTCGAAAAATGTTCAGTACGGCAGGGATGCACGACTTTGGGACCCGCATTGAAGGTGTTAAAATACCATATCTTATTAAGATACCGCCCCAACTGATACGAAATAATAATATAAAACGCCAACCGTACGTACGTACGTATGCACGGAGGGGTTGAAGGGGTCGTGGGAGTGGGGAGAGTTGGAGGCTGGAGGGGTTGGGGGCGGGAGGAGTCGGAGTGAGTGGGTGGGTGGAGGAGAGAGTCGGAGGAATTGTTTTTGCCTACTTTTTGTAGGCTTTTCAGCTAGTAAGATAATAAATATTTAGCTGTTAGCTATAGCTAATTTTTGCCCAACACTGCCTACAGAGCTCTGGGTGGCCTCATTCGATTCTAAAAAACACAAGTTTTTCTAAATTATTGTACGCTCAACCTTATGGGCGACTCCGTGAAATCAGCGGAGCTGCGTAACGAGCCAGTCAGCTTAATTACCTGGAACAAGGGTTTTTTCGTAGCCATTTCGGCGAAGATGCAAGCGATGGACCACATATCGACGGGGAAACAATATCTGGCGGTGCCGAGAAGAACTTCTGGGGCTCTGAAACAAGGAAAACAATCGTCAACATTTGTACTTCTGATCACAAAACCCTACAAATAATTACACGAAGGTTTATTTCTGCACTCGCCTGCAAAGAACACGGCTCTGCCGTTGCCACCACCCACCAACTATATTTTCTGTTAATGTTCAGGCCCAAATAGTCTAACATGTTGTTATTAAGCAGTACATAAGTAGATGGCGACAGTGTAGTGAAAGTGATCTGTGCCCTGTGTCCCTTGAGTTCAACAAGACACCGTCCAATTCAGTCTTGCTCCATCCTTCATATGCGCCACTATTGCCTCGCTTCTTCATTGCCTCTCTCATTCCTTGCCACGGTCGTCAGCATCCCAAAAGGAATCATTGAGTTTGGGTCTTCAGTATCCCGCTGCAGGAGGAATCAACAGACCTGAATTGCCACCTGGACATCGGGAGCACCGTGCCAAAAAGCTTCAATACGCTCAGGACACACTTCTCTCAGTCTGCATAGATACGCGTGCTTCCTGTCTACATCTCAAACGGTCAGATCTACCAATATTAGTACTTGCGAACTTTCTTTATCTGTTCAATCCCCTACATATAACATATAATTAGAAGGAGCTCCTAACTATCTATCATTGTATTCAATTTCTTGTTTTTCAATATAACCTTGGTGCCAGAAGTAATTGGATTTTCTTCAAATTAAAATCCCCACCTCTGGTAACCAAACAGTTAACAATCAAGGTTATTTGATTAAATAAACGCTTTTCATTCAATTCGGGGAAATATGAAGAGTTGTGAGTGCCTTGATTGGGAAATTTGATTTCTTTGATCAGCTAAAATTTGAACGAAGATTAGACATCTTTTGTGATTCACACACGTGTTTCTGATTTATCCAAAGTGCAACCTTTAGTTTTTCATAGGTAGCGAACGGGTTGGTCCAACAGAGCTCTGGGTGGTCTCATTCGATTCTCAAAATTCAACACTATTTTAAAATGAAGAAAAAATAATAATACCTTGAAAATCAAAACTTTCTGGGCTAGGGCGATTTGAAAATTTTAGCCCTTATTTTTCAACCCTTAGAAGTGACTGACGACAACCAAAAGCTTCGGGGCACAACTAGAACCCAAATGGAGCCCATATAACAAAATTTCATCAAAATCGGTCCATTTTAATTAAGGAAAGTATCTTGTACGGCGGACTGCAAAATTTGTATTCGATTTTCGGATTCTACGTACCTTGAAACGTACATTAACAAATTTATAGGTAATTCTTAACGAAGTAAAGGTAACTAAACTAAGTAAATCTTATTTCTTGGTCGATTCCAAAGGGTCATTATCTAATTATATAAAACGCCAACCGTACGTACGTACGTATGCACGGAGGGGTCGTGGCAGAGGGAGAGTTGTAGGCTGGAGGGGTTGGGGGCGGGAGGAGTCGGAGGGGTTGGGGGCGGGAGGAGTCGGAGGCGAGAGGAGTCGGAGGGGTTGGGGGCGGGAGGAGTCGGAGGCGAGAGGAGTCGGAGGGGTTGGGGGCGGGAAGGGTTGGGGGCGGGAGGAGTCGGAGGGGTTGGGGGCGGGAGGAGTCGGAGGGAGTTGGTGGCGGGAGGAGAGTCGGAGGAATAGTCTTTGCCTGCTTTTAGTAGGCTTTTCAGCTAGTTGAACATAATAAACCAAAATTCGCGGTCATTGGAAAAGCAACTGCAAAAAATGGGCCAAAGTTTAATGATTTCACTGTTATCTAAAGAGGTCGTCAGACTTGGGACAGAAAAAAGGGGTTTTTTGTTTTATTAACCCTAGGATGGCACACCTATTTTTCGCATACATAAACGGCACACTGGGGTCAATTCTGAACCCAAAATTTAAATTCCTCTAATATAAAATTAAGACAGAAATTTAAATTTATTTTTAGGTTGTAAAAATCTATTGATAGCCTGTTTGTTGAAATATATACAAAAAAACAGTTTAAACCAGAAACAAATTTTGGTTTTGAATATAGTTTCGTAAAAAGTCAATAAAAATATGGAAATAAATGAAATTTCTAAAATTTGAAATTATATTTTGTTGAATGTTTTTTTTAATAGATTCCACTATCAGCATTCCAGTTGACAATATTTGGAATCAAATATAAAAAAAAAATCATTTAATTCTATGGAATAGTTTCGATAATAGATCACCTCAAAGATGGCCCTTTTTTTGAGTTTGACTGACGACTTTCACCAGCACTTTTATTTCTCTGTATTCAAAAACATTGTATTATCACTCCTGTATTATTGTGAATTTTTAAAGTATACTTGCTTTGGCTCAAAGTAGGGGCTTCTCACGGTAAATGGAAAAACAAGAAATTTAGAAATCAATATACGTATGTATAAATCTTGGCACACCTATTTTTCGCATACATAAACGGCACACTGGGGTCAATGAGGAATTTCACCATGTCGGAATTTCCTATTTTTGAACCCAAAATCGGATTTAGCATCTCGAAAAACCCCCTAAGGCAAACTTTCAGCCCGAACTTCCTAATTTACGAATAAACAAAACAGTGTAGAAAATACGAATGTTTAAAAAAACCGGGAAAATGACGTCATGCTGGAATAGTTCATTTATGGCCGCTTGAAGCGCTGAGATCGAGAAATCCATAGTCCCCAGATGCAAAATTTCACGAAACAGTAAAGTTCGAAATCGAAAAACTGAAGAAAAAAAATAGAAAAAGCAAGATGGGGAAAATTAGGTTTCCCCTGTTTTTGTTTGATAACTTTTCTCTTAGAAAACACGATTTCGTCGTCCCAATGGGCAACACTGGGAGGAGACGGCGATCCGAACAGCCAATCAGCGAGCGTTCCCGCTTCACGTCCGTTTTCCCGGTTAGTTTTGAAATAAAAAATTTCGATTGTCCCCCAAAAATAACAGGAGACTTATTTTCCGAAATCAGCCCGATTTTCATCTATCCCACACCATTAACTATTCAGGAAAAATGCAAACTGAATTCGGTGAAATTCCTCATTCTGACCTCAAAATTTAAAAGGCAAAAGAATGAATAGAAAGTCACACTGGGGTCAGATGTGGCCCATAGCACGTTTGCAAGTTAACTGCACGAACTCTAGCGAGTGACTGACCTTAACCACTGACAAAGGGGCTCAGAAGGAGTTCCAACTTTATTTTCAAAATATCCCTGTTCGAAGAAAATTTTTTTTTATAGATACACGGCCAAATGTAAATCGTGGGGTCACGAATGACCCCGGTGTGTCATCCTAGGGTTAATGACGTGCCAACCCCCCCCCCCACCCTTCTTCAGAGAGTTAAAAAAAAAGCAAATATTAGAGAGTTTTCGCCACGTCTTTTGTGACGACTGTCCGCTTGTAATATCCGTCTGAAAATGGTGACTGCGCATGCGTGACGACTCGGACGGCGAGCTCGGTCGTCTTGGACGCCAGCAAATGCCAGCTTTTGACGGCGTCGAGAACGACGGCTTTCTTGACGACTGTGCCCTTGATAACCTCACACTTTTATAACCAGTTTCAATTTAGATCGGATGTAGCCGGATTTTGTGTTTGACGGTCGACTCCCGTGTTTTGGTTCTCGATTTTAGCTTTCATTTCTCGAACAGTTTTCTTTTTCCCGGGAATTATCAAGTTTTTCATCTCTCGAAACAAACTACTCGTCACCAGAATTCTGTTATCTTCGCATCAAGATCAAGTGAATCCAACGTATACTGTTGTTGACTGTGCGAATTTTACATTGTTTAAATGTCAATGAAATTTCTGAATAAATGCACCCTTGTTTTTCATTTAATGTTGCATATTATTTATTCATCTACCAACATACCTAACTACAGATCTACAATAAACAGGCAACGGGAGTCAGTTCACGTAAGTAGGTACCATTTAAGATTTCAACTGATAGTTCCGTTTGCTGTGATCATCGTAGGTACTTGTAAGTTGCATGAAAAATTGGAAAGTTCATTACCTTTGAAAATATACCTTCTTTTCACACAATAATAGGTATTTGGTTAATTATGGATGTCTGCATTTAGGTGTTACGTCTATAAGTTCGTACCGTAGACTGGGGTGATAGTGATCAATTTCTACAGTTTTTCCTTGAAAACCACCAGTGTAATAATTCAAAAAAATCTGAAAAAAATAGTTTATATTCTCCCACATCTTACAAACAGTATCCCATATCAAACTTTGAAATTTTGTTGAATTAAGCTCATTTAAAAAAATAATTAAATTGATCAGTATCACCCCCCACATAGGGGGTGATAGTGATCACTAATTTAAAATCGAACTTAAACATATTAAAAACAATTAAAAATCGAACTTAAACAATTAAAAATTGTTTTTTAGTACCCTAAGGTAATAAAAACCCTCTAACAACGAATTTCAGAACAATTTTTATTGAAAAACTAATGAAAACCAACTCTAAACTTATAAGAATCAGAATAATGCTAAAATTCAAGACTCGTAATATCCTCTTCAGTATTTATTATTATAATGAGACCATTCGTGGCACATGTTTGGTAACTGACAAGAAACAACTTATTTTAAAGCACTTGTTGCCAAAAATAATGATGGACCAATCACTTTTTGATAGTTTTGGGGCATTTCGGCCTTGATCACTATCACCCCCTGGAAATGAGTTGTTTTTGATTTTAACAGATAACCAACTGTAGTAACACGGAAAAAACAAACTAATTGCAGATATTTCATGCTCACCTCTAGTAGAAACAAAATCTTTTCGTTAGAACTTCATCACACAACACCCGACACCGGCACAACAGAAGTTACAATCACAATGTCAGCTGGGCCCGATTTTGAGGTTTGTTTATTTCCTTATCAGCTACCATGGTAACCTAGACTATCGGGCGGGAACGATATCCCCCCAGAGAAAACATTGCTACGAACACATAACACGACCTAACTTTCCATTTAGGACTGTGTGGAGCGCTGCAATCGCATGCAAATAAAAAAAAGCTTGTTGATCAGTATCACCCCAGCATATCAGTATCACCCCAGTTCACGGTACATCTATCCTAGTATGATAGATCTGTACTTCCGTTTTTGTAATAGTAGGTAGGTAGAAACGAAGTACCTACCTACTCTAAATTATCTATAGATATGTTACGTGTTGTAAGACAAACAAGGAACCAGTAGAAAGGTAGCTACTGCAAAATCGGTAGTTAGTAGGTATTATAGACCCAAAAAATGCAGTAAGAGCTCTGGAAAAGCTAGTGTAGTTCACTACTTTCTAAAGGTGAAAAGGATCAAAATCATCAGTAGGTAGGTTTTTAGGACGTCCCACAGTAAGACTTGGGCGTCCTTATGCGATCGATCTGGGGTGAAGGAAGACAACACTCAACAGAAAAAAAATAACCACACAGTAATCCGTTTTAGACCATTCTGAATCCAAATCCGCGAAAAAAACCATAGGTGTATGTCTGTGTGTGTGTGCATGTGTGTGTGTAACAAAATCTTGTGTACTCTGCCCAGGCCTTAGTTCTCAACCGATTTTCCTGGTTCTTTTTTCGTTTGACGCAAAATACTATCTGGTTGTGCACTACGGCGCCGGAATTTTGGATTTTGCTTTTTAAGAGGGGGAAAGGGGGGGTTAATTCTTAAAAGACCTATCTAGGCCGGTCCGTGGTTCACCAAGGATTTGAAACATATGCGCGACAAGGTAATCGAAATGGCAGCATCAGCTCGTGACCGAGTGATACCATTCAGTTCTGTGTCGGAATATCGCCGTGAGTACAGGTTGAGGCTGAAAGTTGCAGAAATGGAATACAACTCAAAAATGCTGGAAGAATCGACAAACTTTGCGAGGACAGCATGGCAGATCATAAATGATTGTAGGGATGCAGGTCAAAAGAGGGCGCCTGATGGTCTGGCAGCTTCTGATTTTGCGGATTTCTTTCGCAATTCGGTTGTGGAATGTGTCAACTCGGTACCAATAACCAACCACGATCCTATTGAGATTCTTAAATCATCTGTTGTAGGGCCGTCCCGATCGTTCTTTCTCCTGCCAGTGAACGAAGATGAGGTTTTGCGGATCATTGGTAAAATTAAGAACTCTTCTTCCCAGGACGTGTATGGACTATCCGCATCATTTTTGAAAGAGGTTAAAGTACAACTTGCCCCAGTAATTTGTAAAATGATTAACATTATTTTTTCAACTGGTGAATTCCCTGGAGCTCTTAAAGTGGGTAAAATAACCCCAGTGCCTAAGAAAAAAAATGCAGCATCCGTGGAGGAATTTCGACCTATCTCACAAGTGCCCCTGCTTGGAAAAATAGTTGAGTCAGCCATAGTGGACCGACTTCGGGATTACTTCGAGAGGAACCGTCTGCTGAGCGACGGTCAGCATGGTTTCCGTCAAGGGCGATCAACGGTCAGTATCATGATGAAATTGTTGACAAAAATTACCGAGGGATTAGAGGCAGGTCTATCATTAAAATTATGTATGTGCGATCTCTCAAAAGCGTTTGAACTGGTTCCACACGATATTTTAGTCCAGAAACTTCAATACTACGGAGTGAGAGGTTTACCCCTCAAGCTTATTGAGTCCTACCTCCACGAAAGATCCCAATGCGTAGATGTGGATGGAACTAGATCCGATTTTTATGGTGTCCCTTGTGGAGTACCGCAGGGTTCGATTCTAGGGCCATTGATATTCATCATATACCTGAACGATCTCGGAGGTTTCATAGGTGAGGGATCATACATATATGCGGACGACTCTACCTTCCTTAGCTCTGACAAAAACCAAAGCATATTGGAGCTTAAATCTGCGGAGCAAGTCAGACTAGCTGAGCTTTGGTTCACGGCGAATCGTTTAAAAGTAAATCCTAATAAAATGCAAAGCATAATAATAAGCAACTCGAAGCAGCAAACGGACGTGGAACCAGTGAAGTTACTTGGGTTTTGCTTAGATACGCATCTCCGCTGGTGTTCACACATTGACCAGGTTCGAGCGAAGCTCTCAAAACATGTTTTCCTCCTAAGACGACTCTCATCTAATGTTTCTTCAAGTGTGCTGAGGTTGGCATATTATGGCCTAATATCGTCGGTACTGTCGTATGGACTTATCTTGTGGGGTGGTGCGAGTGGCATTAACAAAGTGTTTCGTCTCCAAAAGAGAGCTGTGAGAATTGTTGCAGGAGAAGCTCATCGCACCCCAGCCCGGCCTATCTTCAAGAGATTGAGGGTGCTCACGGTGCAAAGCATGTACGTTCTTTGCATTCTTGAGTACACTCACAAAAATGCCAACTCACTTCAACAGCGCCGCAATGTCCACACGCACGACACGCGCCACCGGTGTGATATTGATGTGCCTTTCTTCAGGCTTTCTGGCTCCCAATCGCGTTTTATTTATATGGGCCCAAGTAGTATACAAATTGGGGCTTCTGGCCCGATCCTCAAAAAAGGTGCCCCTTGCCAGGGGGTGTTCTAGCCCAACTCGCGATCGGAAAAACAATTTTGGTAACAACTGGCTAACATGATTATTTCACGAGAATCAATGTCTGTTCTGAAACTAACAAAAAAAAAAAAAAAAAAAAAAAAAAAGGTGCCCCTTGCTGCGGAGGCACGTCTCGAAGAGTTTATCACTCTGTTCCATTGACCTTGGCTGCTTCCTCCCGAGCCTCGTGCTTCAGTTTCGGTTCGTCTGTGGGACAGTGCGGGTGTGACATGACGTCATCCAATTGACTCACCTGATCTGCTAGCAGCCAATAGAAATCGTTGATTAATACCTGATTCCGCTCAACCAATCAAATCCTAGTAAAGTGACGTCATGGTAGTGACCTAGATTCATCATTCAGTGACCGTCGAGTTTGAGGACCATTAAGGAAGCTGATATCTCGAGCTGTGGACCGTCGAGTTTGGGGACCATTAAGGAAGCTGATATCTCGAGCTGTAGACCGTCGAGTTTGGTGGATATTAAGAAAGACTGAGCTGAGCTTTTCACGATGAGTCCTCAACATAATCAACCTTCCAAACGTCTTAATCGTTCTTCTCAGAACGCTACAGGATCTTCGGACTACAAATTTTGTGAAATCTGTGATGTGTTCCGTTCTAGGAGTCAGTT
Source organism: Apolygus lucorum (assembly GCA_009739505.2). Taxonomy (NCBI): domain Eukaryota; kingdom Metazoa; phylum Arthropoda; class Insecta; order Hemiptera; family Miridae; genus Apolygus; species Apolygus lucorum. The sequence goes on from CM019183.2 coordinate 16,297,417, forward strand.
TGCACGTCATTTGAGGAGTAAGTCTCATAAAACCAACATCCCCATTCAGTTGACTAAATTTCCTTTGAACAAACATGTTAATTATGATCCTCGAGCAGAAGCTACAATACCTACTCGACGTGAAGAAAAACTTCCTGCTTTTGTACCCACGGAACCGGATAGGATGACCGACTACAGTAAGGTAATCCCGATAGATTCCGATATTTCTGAATATATTAAACGAAAACCGACGCGACCTCAGCAGTGTGATCAGTCCGCCATGTCGGTGGTTCCTCCCTCGGTTCGGGAATATTACGAAATGCCCTCCGTTTTAAGTCCATTACCATCATCTCCTGTTGATGTTGTTGACGAAGCCTTATCTAGAGAGTTTGACCCGAAAGCTGTAGCAGAAGTTATTGAGGAATTAAACTCATTATTATTATTCACACCCCCTGTAAGAAAAGTTCACCCAGACAATAATCGAATTGTTGGTTTGTTGGGCGAAAATCCATGTATCTCTAACAATCCACCTAAAACCTTTGAGCAATTTAGGGGTTGTATGAAAAATTTATCTGGCAGTACCACTATTAAATCAAATCCTGAGGAAAAAATTAATTCCCATGAATCGAGAGAGGAATCTCTGAAACGTATTTCTAAATCGATATTTGATGCAGATTCTCAAGAGGAACTTTCCACACCTCACTCTCCGCCAAAAGAAATCCTATCAGATAATGATAGAATCGTAATCAAATTAGTTAAAGACCCTATTACTAATCAATATAAGGTTAGTCAAAACTCCACTGACATACCCCCTAATTCTCACATTGATGGTCCCTCTCTAATGAGTGTGAACTCTAAAAAACATTGTTCTACTTGTCATATTCTGGTGACAAAATCAAATTGGGCTCGGCATATCAAATCTGCAAAACATGTAGGCTCCCAGAACTCATCAATTTCAAAAACTTCCGTACCTCAGAGCTTAGATAAAAAAATATTGTTCTTCTTGTGATGTTTCTATAACAAAAACCAACTGGACCCGCCATGTTAAGTCTAAAAAAACACCAAAAATCCGCCCTATTGGAACAGCAAGCATTGATTCATAAAAATAATAATATCAACGAGGAGTTCTCAACTGAAGAAGAAATAACAAAAACTCAAATTTTAAAAAATAATATGGAATTACATAAGAGGTTCGGGTGATATATCTGTGTTCTTGGAGTCCTTAGAGGGTAAAATAATAGATAAGCTATTGGAATACTTTATTTTAAATCCTTCTATTAAACTACAGGTAAGCTTAGAATGCACATATTTTCGAGAAAAAATCGATGGGGAAATACAATACACAGACATGTATTTCCACACAAAAACGGATATTATTTCGACAAATACTGATATGAATGAATGTTTATCAAACAAGTTTGAGGATTTGAAAAATCGTGAATCACAATACCAACCCTCGGCTGGTTCTGGCTGGTCATTGCATAGACCTAAGAGTTTTATCCTGAGTTTAATTAAATATAACCCACTGAGTGCAAGTTCTTACATAAAATTACCCAAATGGATTTCAGATAAAAAAGCTGTATAACGTTCAGAATACTTCAGATAATTTATGTTTTGTTTATTCAGTTTGTTGTGCTGTTAATGACCAGAGAAAATAAAACCCTCAGAATGTGAGCCATTATAAGCATCAAATAAATGATGAAATATTTAGGGGGTTTCAGTATCCTTTGACCTTTGATAATATTTCAAAGTTGTGAGAAGAAGAGCCAGAATAATTACCCGGGCTACCCTACAATGGCATTAATGTGTATGAAGTCTCAGGAAATGAAATCAAACCGATATTGATATCAAAACAGAGAGGTGCTGAAAAAGATGTAGACTTGCTGTACTTGGCTAATGAGAACAAGGGGCATTATGTTTACATTAAAAATCTGTCTCGTTTGGTTCGTTCTCAAATAAGCAAGCATAAGGAAAAAATATTCTTGTGTCGAAGATGTTTGACATCTTTCCGACATCAAGGTCAACTCTCTGATCACTCAGAATACTGTGGTGAACATCAACCCGTGAAACCGGTTATGCCTACAGAGGGGAGCACCTAGAATTTCAAAACTTTATCAACAAATTCGAACACCCTACGTTATTTATCTTGATTTTGAATGTTTGTTGTATGATCAGAAAAATAATACTAAATTGATCAAAAAGAATCATATACACTGAAGACTAAAAGCATATTCCTTACGGATTCACAACATATTTAGTATCCCAGGGTGGATGGTAAAATTCACAAACCTTCTTGTTACAGAGCAAAAAACCAAACAGAACTCGAAAACTTACCCTCAAGCTCATTCAAAAACTTCATAAAATACTGAAATCTATTGCAAACAGATATGAAAATTCAAAACCATTGATGTTAACTGATGAAGAGGAAAGGAGTTTTCAGTTATCAAATGTATGTCATATTTGTGATAAACCAATAGAACTCGGAACGCAAAAAAGACAGAGATCATTGCCATTACAGGGAAGATATATCCGGAAGCATCACACCCAGAATGCAACCGGCGTAGGGCAGTTCGTCACACATATACCGGTTTTCTGCCACAATTTATCTGGTACGACCTCACATCTGTTCATAAAAGAATTATTCAAATATGGTGACGAACGAATAATAAACTACTGTACTAGCTAATACAGAAGAGAAATATATAACCTTCTCAAAAACATGGTTAAGTTGAGGAAGGGGATACTTGAAATTGTGTTTCATTGATACTTTTCAGATTCATGCCAAGCTCTCTCGAGAAACTAGCGCAGAATTTGAAACCGGAAGAATTCACACATCTTAATGAATTTATTAGGGATAATTCTATTTGTGGGAAATATTTTCATAGGGAGAAAATGATGAAAATGAACTGTTTAGTATACTACGGGGAAAAGGTATATTCCCTTACGAGTTCTTGAACAGCCTTGAAACAACTTAATCACGAATAAGACCCTTGCTCCTGAAAATTTCTACGATTCATTAAATGAATCAAATATAAGCTCCGAAGATTTTAATCACTACCTCCACGTATGGAATAAACTTAAAGTCAAAACTTTAGGAACTTATTCGGATTTATATAATACTCAAGACGTTTTGTTGCTAGCAGACGTATTCGAGAACTTTCGGTACGTTTGTTTGAATAATTATCAACTGGATCCTGCACACTACACCACAGCTCCGTCACTGGCTTGGGATGCGATGTTGAAATCAACGAAAATAAAACTCGATCTGATTACAGACTACGATATGTATTTAATGATTGAAAAAGGTATTAGAGGAGGTATTTCTCAATGCACCACAAGGTACGTGAAAGCCAATAACCGATACCTCAAAGATTACGATGATACAAAACCGGATAATTATCTAAGTTACATAGATGCAAACAACTTGTACGGTTGGGCTCTATCTCGTTCACTCCCATACAGAAAATTCGAGTGGATCCCGTCAACGCTTCATGATATTGAATCTTGGAAACATATAATTGCAGGATACCAAGAAAGCCAACAACAAGGTTATATATTCGAAGTTGATTTACATTATCCTCAAAGGCTTCATGATGCTCACAGAGATCTCCCATTGGCTCCAGAACACTTCAACCAGAAGTTGTGTACGACTCTCTATGATAAAAGCGATACGTTGTACATATTGATAATTTGAAATTGTATTTGAATCAGGGTTTAGAGTTACAAACCATTCACCGCGTTATAAAATTCGAACAAAAACCGTTTATGAAATCCTACATAGATTTTAACACTTCTAAACGGGCTAACTGCTCGAACGATTTCGAAAAAGATTTTATAAACTTATGAATAATTCTGTCTTTGGTCGTACGATGATGAATTTACGTAACGTCAAGATATTAGGCTATGCAACGAAAAAGGAGCATCCAAATTAGCGAAAAAAACCAACGTTTCTAGATTTACAACATTCGATGAAGATTTCGTAGCGTGTCACATGACTCGAAATAAAATAAAATTTAATCAACCCTTATATTTAGGATTTTCGGTTCTCGATTTATCAAAACATCTGATGTATGATTTCTTCTACAATAAACTAAAACGCTACGATCCTAATTTAAACCTTGTTATATGGACACAGATTCGTATTTCGTAGTAGAAACAACGATAGATCCCTATCAAATAATTAAGGAGAACTTGGATGAATTTGACACGAGTGATTATGGTAAAACACATCCCTGTTATAGTTCAAGCAACAAAAGGTGATTGGGAAATTTAAAGATGAGCTGAACGGTGCTCCTCTCTCCGAATTTTGTGGTTTGCGATCCAAATTGTACAGTTATTATGTTAAAAAGATGATGAGCATTCTAATCATGTAAAATGTAAAGGGATAAAAAAGAATATTGTGAAACAAACTATAAATATGGATGATCTAAAATCGTGTCTCTTGATGGAAAAGAACAGCATCGTAAGCAAAATTTGATCAGAAGTTATAAACATACGCTATATTCAATCTCTCAGAATAAATTAGCTCTCAATTCGAATGACACCAAACGATTTACCGAGGAAAATAAAATTAGTACTTTACCTTGGGGTCATTACAAAGTCCTAAAATGAATATTATAAATCTATTAGGTATATTATTTATATAGGTATGTATATGTATAGAAATTATAAAATGTATAGTATATACCTACCCTCTTAGTTCCTCATCTAGCATTCTGCTAGGAATACACCTAATAAGAGGAGAACAGCTTGTGATATCTGAGAAACAATCCCATCAAGGAAAAATGTCTTTACCTCTGTACAGAATCAACATGCTCGGGAAGGTAGATATAGGAGACTTTAGAGAACAGAAAAAATTTTCTGAACTAGAAGTTGACAAATTCTACAGCGTTACCAAGTTGAAAAAGATCAATACAAAATTTGGTGAGCGGCTTATGGTATTCAGTGAAGGATTCCGATGTTATTTACCATCTAGACTATCCAAGGTTGATAACGAAACCCTTCACGAACTGAACCAACTCGTTCACCTAGGTTTCAGAAGAAATAATTACGGGGAAGTAATATTTGAAGAAGCCTTAGACTGTGTGGGGGTCCGCATTATATAATTATTCAGAAGCTCAGAATAATATGAAGGAGAAAAACTTCATGATGTCTTGTGATTCTGCCAAGCGTGTTACTCGTTCTTCTCAGAACGCAAACTCGCGTCTGTGTTGGTAGATTTTTTTGTTGTAAATACCTGCTTATAAGAAGACAGAACATAAAACAAGAATGACACTCTTCAAGATTTCTGGTACAGGCTCAAAGCTGAGCTTACGGTTAGAGCATCCTATTCATTTAGATGAGCATAAGATTATTCCCTAGGTCTTTGGGATTTTATGGTAGAAATTGTGCTGCAAATATTTCTGAACCTATACAAGTGGTGTTTACAGGAAGTGATGATGATCAGCAAACATTGTATATAGGTAGTGGGAATTACTCGATAGAAAAAATTGAAAATATGCTCATAGGTTTTATTAAATCGAATTATACGAATCTTGCAGTGCTTGTTAGTAATAAAGATATGTATATCTTCGTGTAAACGAAACAACTGCTAGAGGTGAAATGAAGATGCCTGTTGATGTTGACTTGTTCCCTCCATCGTCTGAATATCGTAAAAAATTAGGTTATTTGCTAGGGTTCTCACAAACAAAAACGAATGTTTCGTTTTATTTTAAATCAAATACTCACTATGAAGCAAAATCATACCCGAGGTTAGAACCTTTCAAAGTTATTGAAATTCATTGCAACTTGATCAAACCTGCTGTAACTAACCATCAGACTGATCCACATTCCCATCAGGAAGCAGATATCCTACATATGTTCTATCCTAAAACTGAGCAGGTTAAATTTGGTTCCCTTATTGCAGAACAACCTGCTCAAATTAACTACCTCCATATCAATAAGAGCGTGAAGTCAATTCAGAGAATAGAATTGGTACTTAAGAACGAATCTGACACCGAAATCGATTTTTTGGGAACTGATTTGAATGTATACCTGAAATTAATCGAAAATGAGCGAATGTAATGTTACGCCACAAATTTTTTGTTTCAAATGTAGGAAAAAACTGATAATGTAAATACTTCAACAGTTCAAGCAGCAAATGGCTCCTGGAAGAATATAGCAAAATGTAAAGTATGTAATACTCAGAAGAGTAAATTTTTGAAGCGAGGATGGAAAATTGAGCAGAATTGTATGAGCACGAATGATAGACAAATTGAAGCAGTTGAGGTGCATAGACCAGTCATAAAACAATTTCAAAAGCGTAAAATAGTGACCTTAGGGATCGATGATTTATGGGCAGCAGATTTGATCGTGAGACTAGTTATAGTCATGATAACGATGGGTATAAGTATTTGCTTAATGTTATAGATACATTTTCAAAGTATGTATGGAGTGAACCTCTGAAAAGGAAGGATGGCCCGACGGTTGCTGCTGCATTTCAAAATATCATAGTCAGAGCAAAGAGCATTGGGCATTCATCTCCCAATCTCCTTCACACCGATAAAGGACTGGAATTCAAAAACAGACATTTCAAAGCAATTTTAGATAAAAACTCGATTTAACTATACCACACGGAGAATTTGGAGAAATCTAGCATTATAGAACGTTTCAATAGAACGCTGAATGGTAAGATGAAAATTCGTTTTTACATTAATCAAAATTTCAGATGGATCGGTATATTGCAAGATTTAATTGCTGAGTATAATCATAGCTATCACAGAACTATTCGGATGAAGCCTGCAGATGTTTGTAAGGATAATGAAAATACCATATTAGAGTTGGTGGGCTCTAAAAATTCCACAAAGATTCGGTCAGACATTGAAGTGGGTGATCGTGTAAGAATAACCAAAGATAAGAAAACGTTTAGCAGTAAGTACGGAAGTAGTTGGACGAAAGAAATTTTGTTGTGGATAAAATCGTTTACACAGAACCTATAACTTTCAAATTAAAAGCACTGGACGGTGAAGAGATTGTAGGATCATTTTACCGAAAAGAGCTTCTAAAAACAGCGTTATAACTATTTAAGATAAGATGGAACACCTCGCTATAATGAGCAATTCACCAAAGAGAAAAAACAAATATATTGTTACTCCCTACGACTCTGTGTTGCAGGAGAACAGACAAAAATTTCCAGATATCATGAGAGCGATAATTGTTGGTTCGAGCAATTGCGGGTAAAAAACAACATTACTTATGAATTTCATATACAAAATTGGATTGATTTTTCTTATTTGTATATATTTAGTAAGTCTCAACCAACCTCTCTATCAGAAACTATTGGATCGTTATCATGCTGCTGTGAAACTAAACTCGGACAGGAAATTTGTTTCTCTTCTGATAATTGTGAAGATATGATTTCTGTTGATGACTGTAAGCCTGATTCGTTAGTCGTTTTTGATGAGTCTTCTAGAGAAACAAAAGGAAATAAAGAATTATTTCACAAGAGGACGTCACAAGCGTATATCCTGCATTTATTTAGCACAATGCTACAACTTGGTTGATAGACAGGTAATCCGTAATAATGTCAATCTTGTTTTTGTATTTTCACAGAATAAACATTATTTGAAAAACATATATGATGACTTCGTTGCTGGTGATATGTCAATTCAGGAATTTTCTGATCTTTGTAAGCACTGCTGGGAAAAGAAACATGGGTTTATAACTATTGATTTAACCAAGAAAAGAGATTGTGGAAAGTATCAGTGCCAGTTGAACGAAATCCTATCTCCACTCAAGAAGAGAACTATTGTGTAAAATAATACTACTCATCGATTCTTGACTGATGTCTGAACGAACGATCCTTGAACGACATTTATCGATGTCTGAACGATCCTTGAACGACGTTTATCGTTTGTTTGTCGTTTTTTTATCGATGTCTGAACGATCCCTGAACGACGTTTATCGTTCGTTAACGATCCTTGAACGACGTTTAACGTTGTTTGTCGTTTTTTAACGTTTTTTTATCGATGTCTGAACGATCCCTGAACGACGTTTATCGTTGTTTTGTCGTTTTTTAACGTTTTTTTAACGTTGTTTATAGTTTTTTAACGTTTTTTATCGATGTCTGAACGATCCTGAACGACGTTTACTTTTTCGTTCGTTAACTTATCCTTGAACGACGTTTAACGTTTGTTTGTCGTTTTTAACGTTTTTATCGATGTTCTGAACGATCCCTGAACGACGTTTATCGTGTTTGTCGTTTTTTAACGTTTTTTACGTTTGTTTTATAGTTTTTTAACGGTTTTTTATCGATGTCTGAACGATCCTTGAACGACGTTTATCGTTGTTTGTCGTTTTTTTTTATCGATGTCTGAACGATCCCTGAACGACGTTCGTTCAACGGTTTTTTTATCGTTCGTTCAACGTTCGTTTAATTTTTTTTTTAATCGAGGTCTGAACGATCCCTGAACGACGTTCGTTCAACGGTTTTTTTATCGTTCGTTCAACGTTCGTTTAACTTTTTTTTTTTTTTAATCGATCGTTGTTTGAGCGTTACCTGACCGATTAGCGTTCAGCTAGTGATTCACGAACGAGTATAGATTCCTCAATAGTAAATAAGAACGTTAGATGATGGATATGCAAAAATTAAATGCTGAAGCCAAAAAAGCTCGTGAGCTGTCCCGTATTGAAAAAGAGCTAGTAGCAAAATTCAGACGGGCACAGACGAAATATAAGAGATCGTAATAGGTTTAGACGCGAGGAATATAAACCTATAACATCTGCTATTCAAAATCTAATTGAAAAGGAGAAGCTAATGATTATAAACCCATTACAGAAGCAATTGAAAATCTACAAAAGAAGGTTGAAAATCAGTTAGTACCTTTTCAAAAAACGATAACTTATCTCCCTCAAAGTGAAGAAAGCTATGAGGAACAAAGTTCTGAAGAGGGAACGGATCCTTATAGTTCTTCTGATGGAAGTATGGAGACTTTGAAATTTTCCCCAAAGGCTCTTCAGAGTACACCCACGAAATCAAATGAATAGATCCTGAAGCTGAAGACAGTAACCTATACGGTACACCTTCAAAGAATTCACCCAAAGATATACAGTTAGGAAAAATCGCCTACAAGTTTCTACCAAGAGCGAACGATAAAACATTTGGACTTTACTATGAGGCACCAAAACAAACGTTCATGATTGGTAATACAGCTGTTGATTTTGATAAAAATGATATTATATTAGGGTTTGAACGGTACGAAGGAACTCCTGGACTTTGGAGGTTGATAACCTATGATAAAGCACCAAACGAAAATTTATACACGTCTCGGGATTTAGAAAATTATGAAAAAATTCTCACTGATACGGATTCTATGTTCCAGGGAAATAACCATGAATCCAAAAAACGAAATCTAGTAGAGGAGATAAATGGTCAAAACTAGTTAAGAATATATGGAAAAAATATAATGATGACAGAAGGAGACTGAACAAGTAGGATCTGGAATCGTAGAATATAATATATAAAGATATTGAGTATAAGTATATTGATAATTGAATGAGCTAGTGGCAAGAATTCATTACATATACAGTCAGGAGCAGGCAGGAAACAATAACTTTCATAACGAAAAAGTAGCTATCCTACAGTTTTTCAACGATAGGCTTGAAGAGATTATAGACACTCCGAAGGGTACAGAATATTTGATTCGGTTCGTTTCCAACATGCCATCAAAGCTTTAAAAGGTGACAAGGTAGGGTCTGGTTTATTCAATTCAATACTGAAAAAGTTCCTTTGAAATGCATGCACGAGGTTATAATTTCCTAGGACCCGGAACGAATTTGGAGAAACGTTTAGAAAAGAGGAGATGTGGGAGTGAACAAACTTGATGAAGCTGCAAAGGAACATGATATTTTTTATAGAGATCACCCTAAAACCTCAGACAGACATACCGCAGACAAAGTTTTGGAAGATAAGGCCTGGAGTAGATTGAAATCCAAAGACGCTGACCTGAACGAGAGATTTGGGCGTTAGCAACAGGTGCAGCGATGAACGTGAAAACCGTTTGGGATGGGAATTGAACCTCAACTAAAGTTTTAATAATAAGGTTTTCACAACTTCACCGCGCAAGATTTTATTCGTAATACTAAGAGGATTAACAAACACATGAATATCTCGTCGGCTTTGCCATTAACGACCGGTCAGCGGACCAAAATCCGAGCTGCATACAAGCAGGGGAATGGACCATACAATTAAGTAAAGATCAATTGTTACAAAACAATGGTAAAGACAAAATTTTTATAACACACAAACAGCATAATGAAATAGCTAAATTCTCGGGTGAAAAAGAAAGGATATCGATTGAAATTGTCATATGACCAGTTGAAGAAAATTATAGAGGTGGGTTTCTTCCCTCATATTTGCTGGGATAGGCGCACTGAGTGCATTGGTGGGAGGTGGTGCTGCTGTTGCTAATTCAGTAATTGATTATAAAGATCGGCAGAAACGGTTGGAGGGAAACGATAAGACATAATAAAGCGTTGGAAAACCAGAAAACGGGTGGTCGGGTGAAAAAAAAAAAAAAGTTTGAAGCGTTGAGCAATTTTGATATTACTTATTATGCTTTGGATAAACTTGAATAAAAAATTTTAGAGGGGTATTTATGAGAGATGCTTTACCTAAAACTCAAACATAATTGAATGTGGAATTCTGAATCTTGGTGATTCGAAAACAGACGGTTCACACTGGACTGCTTACTACAAAAACAAGATGGACAAATATTATTTTGATTCGTACGGAAACGCCAACCCTCCGAGGGAATTAATTTCTTACTTGGGTGGAAAGCGTTTGTTCTACAATAGAGACAGGATTCAAGATTACAGCGACCCTCCAATATGCGGGTACTTGTGTCTAATAGTTTTGTACTTGCTAGTGAATAAACATATGTCTCTTAACTCGATATTAGAAAAACTGAAACAAGATAAATACTTCTGGGAAAGTTTGCTTTAATTTTTTTCAGACTATTATATAAGAAGGAGAAAGATGGCGAACGTATTTTCGAAATACATGAAGGACATCGTCCGCTCAGAGTACAAACATTACTATCCTAATAGCACTCAAAACTTTAACTCTCCCAACAAAAGAACAGAGTTCAATATCGATTATGGAGATGGATTTTCTATGTCAAAGTTTCAATATTTCATTTCTGGGACGTTGAAGAAGCGAGATGGAACTGTTTACGCTGCAAAATCAAATGTGAAATTGGTTGATAACTTTGTTCCGTATTTGTTCTCTAGAATCGAGGTGAAAAAAAACAATTATTTAATTGACGAAGTTGAATACCCTGGTGTTACTAGTACCGTGAAGAGCACTGTCTCGTACAGTGGCTCAGAAAGTAGGGCGCTTGCAAACAATGGCTTTGTATCACAGTGCAACGCAGATAGAAATACATTCTACGTATGCGGGAATCTTTCACATTTAGGGTTGGGATTTTTCGAGGATGTTAAAATACCGCTTTATAAAGGAGGATTCGTAATTACCTTTATCAGAGATGGTGACGCTAACACCATTTACAGATGGAAAACAAAAAAAGCTGATGGGAGTTACGACGATGCCACCCTACCAGAAGAAGGACAGGTGCTTATCACAGAGTTTATGATTCGGGTCCCTATGATTGAATTCAAACCTATGGCTAAAATAGAGTTGGTGAAAGAATTGTCCGACCTGCAAAATATACAGTTCCATTTCAGGAGCTGGCAGTGCATACAAAAACCTGAAATCAACGGAAATACGTTTACATTTGATGTAACCAATTCTTTAGAAACATCCGAAATCCTACGTTGTGATGGTAGCTTTCCAATCTGAAACTGGCTCACAGTTGCAGGATGCTTCGCTGTTTGATTCAGCCAATGTTAAAAATATTAAGGTGAAGATCAATGAGAACGTTTACCTGAAGAAATGGAAAACTTGGATATCGCGGCAGGTAACTACGCTCTTGTCTACGAAATGTATAAGGATTTTAAAAATGTCTATCAAAATAATAATGATGTGCTTTACAACCCGCATATTTTGTAACCGGAAAATGCGTTTACGTGATTGACACAAGTAAACAAACGGAAAATATTTCGAATTCGAAATCTAATATTATAATTACCGCGGATTTGCACCCTCAGCAGGAACAAATCTATATGTAGTTTCGTATCTCACACTACCTTAGATTATGATCTCTTCAATAACATAATCAAGGAAAATAATATGTAAGTCTGTTGTTACCAAAATAGTTTTTCCGATCGCGAGTTGGGCTAGAACACCCCTGGCAAAGGGCACCTTTTTTTTTTTTTGTTAGTTTCAGAACAGACATTGATTCTCGTGAAATAATCATGTTAGCCAGTTGTTACCAAAATTGTTTCCGATCGCGAGTTGGGCTAGAACACCCCCTGGCAAGGGGCACCTTTTTTGAGGATCGGGCCAGAAGCCCCAATTTGTATACTACGGCCCATCTCTCTACAACCGCCTAC